>OZ024742.1:92033948-92063948 GCA_964016885.1 Eledone cirrhosa | reverse complement strand
GACTTCCAAATATATGATCCACCGAAACTCAGCTGTTTCGGATCACACCAAAATCAACATACTGATTGCAGATTTAGTACGGGTGATGAGAAACGTATACCGCATGTGCAACCCCAAAGAACAAGAGAGACACATACAATACTTCATCCACCGCATGCAGTTCTCTGGTTACAACCAGAGAGATAAAATCAGAGTATATAGAGGAGCCAGAACCAAATGGGAAAAAATGGTAAATAATGATACAAATGGGACCTGCCCCTTGTATAGGAGCAAATTTTGGAATAGAATAGAAAGAACTAGGAATAAGGTTAATAGAATAAACTCATGGTATGATAGCAATAAATACCAGAGTGTAATGTTCATCAATACAACCCCTAGAGGTGAATTCGGTTACAAATTTAGAAGGGCCCTAGATAAACTTAAAGTAAATATTAAGATAGTAGAAAGACCAGGTTCCTCCATAAAAACACTTATTAGTAATACATACCCTTTTCGAAGACCTCCCTGTATAGATAAGAAATGCATAATCTGTAAACTAAGCCCCCATATTAACTGTAAAACTAGAAACATAGTATATATCATAAGATGTACTGAAGGACAATGTAAAGATAAGAATATAGTGTACATAGGTCAGACAGCTCGTAGTATAGGAGAACGATTAAATGAACACTGGCGAAGCTTCAAGATAGAAAAGAGTCATCAGTACTCCAACAACATGCTAAAATAGAACAGGGCAAATTAGAGAACATAGAAATAAAAATAAAATCTACACACAGAAAAGACGCAATGTTTAGACAAATCACAGAGGCAATAAACATAAATGAACTCCAACCAAAATTAAATAGAAAATAGAAAACATGAATGGAATAGCAACACCACAAATTTCAATTAAGGACAAAATGAAAACACACACACATAGAACAAACAACCAACAAGTAACATGTAAATAAACAAATAAATAAACAAATAAATAAACAAATAAAAACACACACAGACACCCGGATGTAACACATGCGCAAACTAAGCACACAACACACACAAACACAAGATGGCGTAGGACAGAACAAAGGAGAGACACAAAACAAAGAAAAGAATCCCCAGTCACTGAAGAAGTCACATAATGTGTGACGAAAAAAGTTTGACAATATATGAACAACCGTCCGGTTGTGGAACCAACCAACCAACCGGAAATTTATAAATTTTTTAAATTTATAATTTAACTTATAATAAATTGGAGTGAAAACAACTGGTGCGTGTGTTTCTTATTGGCAACATGACCCTCCCAAAGTATAACAATATCGGTTTCAACACACGTTTTCAGATAAAGAATCTTGCTAAACAAATTCAGAAACGATATATATATATATATATATATATATATATATATATATATAGAGAGAGAGAGAGAGAGAGAGTGTGTGAGAGTATAATCGAAGTCAGAATTGCAGCATATATATAAATTCTCTTGGCACATTAGAATTGTTTCAATATCGATCAACTCAGGGTACAATCATAATGACCGCGCTCCGACACTCTTCGACATCTGAGATATGTGAGTTTTTATGTGCAAAGACACATCCAAACTCATTTACACTCTACACACTCCAGCTGTCTTAACTCAGGAATACAACCCAAGACAAGACAGACCTCATAACAGCATCGAGTCGTACGGCGCACTCTCTGTAACTATAGTTACCCCCCCCCCCCCCCACATAATATATATATATATGTTATATATATAAAACTGAGGAGGTCTGTCTGTGTGTGTGAGAGTTTGAATCCCTAAAACTCGAGAACCACCCAACCTACTGTTTTCAAACTTTACACATGTAATACTTATGTTTCAGGGAGTGTTCTGAGCAAAATAAATTTCAAATTTTCAATGCCCTAGGTACAGCATTAAGCGATTTAGCGATCTCTCTCTATAATTCTTAGTCTTTCTCTTTTTAGATAGATACATACATATAACGTCGCACCCTTATAATATCTGTCTGTATGTGTGGCTGTCTGCATTACGTCACTTCCGTCAGGATGTCTGTCTGTGTATGTGTGTGCGTGAGTTTGAATCCCTAAAACTCGAGAAGTACCCAACCGACTTTTTTCAAACTTTATATGTGTATTACTTATGTTGCAGGGAGTGTTATGCACATAAACAAATTCAACTTTTTGATACCCTAGGGCCCGCATTAGTTGAAAAACTGCTTTTTCAGGTTTTTAGGGTTATTTTGAGTCGTTACGTCAAACTGATTTCCTTGAAATTGTAACTATGTATTAGTCAGTCTCTTCTTCATATCGTAAGCAAAGAAAATCCAACTTTTTTATGGCCTAGGGCCCGCATTAGATGAGAAACTTCAATTTTTCAGCTTTTTAGGGCTTTTTTGAGGCGTTACGTCTAGCCGATTTTCCCGAAATTTCAAGGCATATTATGCACATAAAAAAAATCATTTTCCTGGTCCCCTAGGGCCCGCATTAGGTGAAAACCTACATTTTTCCTGCTTCATCGAGGAAAATCTTAAAGATTATCCAGCCATCAGAGTATTCGGTTTATTTTCTTTACATATTATCCACGCATGCAGTTTTTCCACGATTAGGTCTGTTGGCGGCCAGCGTTCCAAAATACCTTATCCCGTGCAACGCCGGGTACCACTGCTAGTATATATATATATATATTCATATACACACACATATATATATATATATATATATATGTGTATGGGGGTGGGGGTGCATCTCTCTCTCTCTCTCTCTCTCTCTCTCTCTCTATATATATATATATATATATATATATATATATATATATACATATATATATAGCGAGAAAGCGGAGACACGGAGAGAGAAAGAAAGAGACAGACAAACAGAATGTGAGAAAATGAAATCCAGAGAGTGTGAAGCAAAAAAAAAAACAAGTATTTATAGATAACTATAAATACTTCGTTTTGCAAGATTCAGTTCCATAAAATGATTGACCTTGAGTTTTATAGGTATACTTCATGGAGTGGGTGACTTATGAACAATAGAGTCCTTTCTAACTAGTTTCCTTACAGCAGAACGTTCCAGACTTTTCACATTGCTGAACGACACACAATTTTTTATAACATCTTTCCTAACACATTTTAAGTTACTCTAGAAATACGAAATTAATAAAATTAGTAAGTAAGCAATCAAATATGGTATCACGTGTCACCAGTCAAGTGTTTAATTGTACAGGGTGGTCCGAAAGTCTTGTCACCCCCTACCAAAAAGTAATGAGAAACAGTTTATGTTCCCATCGCAGTATCATCCACTTTGGAGGAGCTGGTTTGTCGAATCTTGCAGTGAAGTCATGTCGCACATCCTCCATGCTCTTGCCAGAATGCACACGATCATGTGTCCATACACTTGCAAGCAGCCTCTTTTCCAAACTGTAGGAGCTCTGAAATAGAAAATTGTATTATTACTAGCCGAATTACCCGCGCCTTGCTCCATTTCACACATTATTTTTTTGTCAGAAAATGATGATTGATTTTAAATCAGTGATATAATTTATAGAGAAAAACTTTGCATTTCAATATTACTCAATGTAAAATGTAATGCATGAAAAATTGGAAAACATTATTTTTTTATAATATATCAAATCAAAATTACATTATTAAATCGTATTCTTATTATGTTTCTTGTAAATAATTTTTTTCAAAATATCAATTCAAAACTTTTGTGAATAGGCATCATATCTTGTCATTTACCTATGGTTTAAATTTCATATAAATCGAAAGGAAAACATTTTTAGCGGGGGTTTGTGCCCCCCGGGAACCCTTTGATTAAAATGTAATATACTTATCCAAGTACCCTGGGCAATGTAATTTCAGAATATATATGGTTATGGGGGTCTATCTCCAAAACCATAGGAGGAGTTCGTGAACAAACAAACAAACGAACAGACAGGAACTACAACTTTATATATATAGATTTATTATATATTATAATTAATTGTTTCTACTTTAGGCACAAGGCCAGCAATTACTCAGTACATTACTGGTACTTTATTTTATCGCCCCCGTAAGGATGAAAAGCAAAGTTAACCGCAGCGGGATTTGAACTCAGACTGTAAAGGGACGTAACTATGCTAGAAAGCATGGCGTCCAACCCTCTACCGATACTGCCAATTCACATAATTAATGATACTATATATTATATTATTAAAACAAAAAATAATGAAAATTAAAACAATATGTAACAAGGGGTGACAAAACTCTCGGACCACCCGGTGTTGTGTTATTCATTATATTTCAAATATTTATAAAAATTGATGAGATTTTACTTACTTCCATGAAACAGAAAGATAATTTGCGACACTGTAAAGTGCCGTTACACAAAATTTGGAAACCTTGATTTACCGTGTCAAAATGGTGGACATTCGTTTGTATTCATTTTATTTGATACTTTTACGTGTTTTGAACATAGATACATTATCGCACATTTTAAGTGAAATACACACAGTTAACTATATCGACTTCAGTACTTGATTGTAGCTTATCTAATCCCCACCTAAAATATGAAAGGAAAAATCGAATTACCATCGTTATTTAGAAGTATGTGTATCTATCTTCTGAAGACGGTAAAGTGTAAGTCGTAGAATATTTGGCTAATTAGTAAGTTGAGCATCTGCAAAGAGGATTCCATTTTTGTTCGAAGACATGGTAATAGATTAGGTTGGGATTCATAACGTTGTTCTGACGAAGTTTTGGACCGTATTAATCCATGACCAACGTCTTAAGTTTTCAGGTATTTCTGGTCTCCTTTGGTATTTCAATATTTTTCCCCACTAAAACATAAAAAGAATTGATGGGCCACTAGTACTTGCGGTCATCTATGCTTCAACCTAGTCAGCTATATAAATAATATGGCCTTGCGAAGATTATCTAAAAATGACAAATTATGTTAGTCACAATCAAAGAGAGAAACACGTGAGTTTTATTTACATATGTTTTTTTGGGGGGGTGGGGGGCAAGGTATTGTTAATAGAAAGCATTCAAGAGAATAAGAGGAAAACCAGGAATTATATGAATGGATAATATCAAGAATTAGACAAAACAACAGAAGAAAGACAGACGTGACAATCCATGGTATTCGACCAGCTGAGAGTAAACGTAACCAGATGATAATGATGTATATAGAGTTACTCTATTCCTTCATGTATAGTCCATTATCTTTTGCAAGCACACGTCCATCCACACATTTTAATTGAGATGAATGAATAAAACCCATCCACATGTTTGAGGGCTGTGAGCTTCAGACACCACCACTCTTCTGAAAATCTTTTGGGGTTTCCTCGAGATGAATAAGGTCGTTTGGTCCAGAGTTGTTTTCCGACCCCATTTACTGTATGACTTGACTCCATTAGCCTTCACCATTACACTGGCAATCACAAGTAGTAAGGGTTTTGCTAGGAGTTGTCCTGCTTTTAATCCAGCTGCCTTTCAAGGCTGCCGTTTCCAGATCAACCGGCCAGATATACTACACGGATACTAAATGAGACGAATGATGTAATTAATGATGATTTGAACAAGTTTTATTTTTATTCAATGTATCTTTACTTTTGAAAGACAATAGAGTGAAGTTTGAGAGAGACTTTACTGCTATTTGTTGTAGGTTTATCGACCCGGTGTAGACTACCTCAATGACTAGTTTATAAAGAGTTAAAGTATGAAATAGCTTATTAAAGTAAATATTCAAAGTATTCATAAAAGAATATATCGGGTGCAGTATAATGTTAGTGTTTTTCATGTTTCTATAAATACCAAACGTTGATATTTGTCATCAGCTAATTACTCGCTATATTTCTGATTTCTTAATTAAGAACACTTAATTAACGACATAAACAGACATTTAGTATTCGGATGGTGAAGTGAATACAGTTAGACTGATGGGTTTCAATAGAAGGCAGAGTAGCTGAAAGGTCGGTAGATCCATCCATAGCATCATTGATATGGTGTGCCCATAGCTTAGACCACAGTTTCCCAAATATATCTGGACAACTGCCTCCTTCGAAAGAGTATATTTCATTAACGCATCCGCTGTAAATATGATAAAAATTATACATTGAAAAATAATTTGTTTATATTTTCTTGTTTTAAAGCTTGGTGGATTAGCAGAGTTGGTAGAGCATCGTATAATAGACATTGTGATATTTGTTCTGGCTCTTTACATTGTGAGTAGAAATCCCGACGAGGTTAACTTTCCATTTCATCCTTCTGGGATCGATAAAATTAAAATACCAGTCACATACTGGGGTTGGTGTAATCGACTTTGAACTCTTCTCATATTTGATGACCTTGTGCTTCTATTAGATATCAATATTTTTATTATTTCATTAAAAGAATTAATGAATAAGTAAAGCTGGCAGTTTTACAAGCAGCTACTAATTTGTATACGTTACTCCTTCCCTTTCCCTCCATTTTGTGTTTTGTAATAACTCCATATTGCTTTCCAGCGCCTTTCTCCCGTCTCATAGCACCCTCCAGGTAGCGGTAGTTTCAAATTTCGGAATCATTGGTGTAGACATGGGTTGGCCAGATCGTGATTAGAGCCACCGTTTTCCCAAACAGAGCCGGTCAACTGAATCGATCGGCAACAGGAATTTATGGACATCTGGTGTTGAATGTATTTGCTATTGCTTAGAGAACTATAGTATACAGATGGGAGGAAAGGGACCTGAAAAAAAATGAGCTCTGATAAACATATAGCGACCTAGATTTCTCCCTGAATTCGTGAGTCATTTTCATTTTGCTAATAGTGCCCAACCACCCATATGTGACGGGCACGTCAAACTTCTACATCAGCTTTCTCAGCATCCCTCAGACTAAAGAGCGCGGTATCCGATCAAAGGCCATCTCCAGTTCAACGAATGTTAAGTAGTTATAATGGCATGCTCTTAGACAACTCCACAACTTTTAAAAGCGATGATTGGTGTTGCCACGACATGGCATAAACTTAGATTGCATACCACACTAGTTAATTCTCTTCTTAATTGGCTGCACTATATATAACTTTGTGCCATGGCTGTACTTATTACTTTCTAAGATATCTCCTTTATCTTTATAACAGTAGCAAATCCTTCGCTGGATATGTTCTTTATTTCAGCCTCCATCACTGTCTTCATATCTTTTATTACCCTATTTATAGTATAGTTGTTAACCGTTATTCCCTCTGCTGGATGACGATCTCGTACCCTTCTCATTATAAGCATATTACACCTTCGTACACTTAATTTGCTTTCTATCTCTCTGTGTCTGTCCAAGAATTACCCCGACGTTGTTGTTCACAATTCGTTGACTATCTACTTTCCAGGTTATCAAAGTGAAAATAATATTTTTAGATTGTCTGGCCACAAGACAATATTAATAGAAAAATAGAATGAAACGCGGTCAGATGTTTTTCCTCCACATTACTTATGTTAGTAAAACCCCTCTCATATTCTATACTTTTCACCAATAAATGCATAATTAATTTCACGCTTGTATTTTCCAAGCTGTAACTGCCATGGCAGAATTAATAGTAAAAGCTCATTACCACTTTCTTGACAGACAAATTAGTTGTCACGTAACCGTGAGATTTATTGAAATGATATAGTCACACTCGATGGACTCCATAAAATCTGTGTCTACTAATTTCCCCTACGAAGCATTCATCAGCTCGAGGCTGTAGAGAAAATGACTAAATGACTTGCCCAAAGTGCGACGCACGGGGTTGCGAAATGAAGCAAATTTCTTCCTCACACAACGATGTCTGTACATAAATTATGTATATAAATTAATAAGACAAAAAAAAAAACAAAAAAAAAAAAACAAATCAAAACACAATTGAAATATTTGATTAATATTTATTCAACTTTTGAAAAAATAAATTAATGTAAAATTTGTACAAGTCTCTCTGGTTTTAACAGTTGTATCAGAGAAAGAAATAGGGGAATCACAGTTCAGCTATCTGGCCAGTCACGAACAACGTCTAAAAAGTCTTCTCGGAAATCCTTTTCAGCATATATAGGTTTCTATTTTGTTTTAAATTTTAGAGTTCCAAATCATTCTTGACCATTTTTCTTGGAATTGTCTCTATAAATATGTATTTTATAGATATCAATGAGTGATATCATCGTTGTCGTATCAGGATGAAGTTCGTTAAATCTCCACCAGAAATATGGCTGCAGTGTTGTTTTTCTTGGTATGTTTTATGTTTATGTGACCAAAAGTTCTTCTAGCTGACAACACACAACCATCCTTGTTTTTTTTTTTTTGTCTCAACAACTAACCCAATTTATAAAAAATCATAAAGATTTGCACTTTAAATTTTGAGTGGATTGTTTTTCTCTGCGTGTTTGTCAAGTTGTTTTGGGATTTAAAAAAAAGGAAAACAAAAAAAAAAAAACGTAATAGAGAAAAATGTCAATTTGTATTTATTTAGTCATTTAAAACTTGGTAGTTTATTATTTTTTCCGTGTCGTTACTCCGAGTTTCACGCTATAGGCGTTCGTCAGATAGCTACTTCACGTTGGTGTAACGTGCATTTAAATTTCTAAAAATTTTCAAGTTTTGAATAAATAAATAAATAAACAAACAAACAGCGCTCACCAACATATACTTTATATTATATATATATTGGGCTGGATGGCGGTTGGCAACGAATAATTTACTCGATTCTATTTACATTATGAGTGGGAAATGATCTGCAGCTGAAGGAGCACCAATATCATGTGTTCAATAATAGTTGTCACCTACGTCAGCTTTCTCAAGTTTTTAACAATGATACAATGATATATCGATATTTTCCCATTCATTAATAGAATGTTATGTAACAATATATTATAGATTACTTTCTCGAGACAATTGAAAATCTATCCTGCAGTCTCTTTATTATTTTATTTTATTTTTTTTATTTCGATTCACCTTCACCTTTCCTAGGTGTCATTTCTTTTTTAATTTGTTTTGACTGGAAACAAATATCATCTTAGGATGTTTCAGAAACATCACACGTCAATCCTTATATTCGTTGTCTCCCTTTCATTCACTTTTCAATCAGGTTATCCTTTGTTCTTTTTTTTGTGTGTCAGTCTGCCATCTTATTTCATGTACCGGATACTTTAACAAATATTTGTGTTTTATTTATTTTTATTTTTTTTAACAGATCGAAGTCAGTTGTAATAATCACTTTCACACTGTAGATATTTTTTTCTCGTTAAGTTTCGTTTTTTTTTAAATATTTTACACAACCACACACTGGATTTCTAAGAACGAAAAGGGTGGGTGGTCTGAAAGGTTTCAGTCGACAGGAATGGTTTTAATTATAATGGGGCATGACGAAACTGATATTATATTTACACACGGAAGGAAAAAATACGAAGGAATATATTTCATTATTTCGAAAACACTCCCTTTATTTATTTGCTCACCTAAAATTGTCATTATATATATACACACTGGTGTATACGTAGTTATTAGTTTTTTTGAGTAAACCTCTGTATTTGTCATAAAAGATTTAATGAGATAGTCTTTTTTCGTTGGATGTCAAAAAAAAAAAAATAAAAAAAATACAGAAAACAATTTACCATCATGTGTTACTGTTGAAGTCCCTCTACCTAAACGAGATGACCTATAGCTGTTAAATATTTAATTCTTAGAGATCATTCAGTATAAGGTCATATTGTTAGGGGAGGGATTAAATAATTATTCCCCAAATATGTCTACATATTTCATATTTCAAACATTATAATGTAATGTTACATATCTCATTGGATGCCTGTTCCCTATTTATTTTAGTGCATATATATATATATATATATATATATATATATATATAGCATTATCAAAGACACTTCCTCGTGGAAGCTGACACTTCGAAGTCACTGCCACCTTTCTACACAGAAAATAAAATTTACATTCTACTTACAAGTATTGAGTGCTCATTCGATTAATTTATTAAATGACAAACAATGGTATCGTGATGAAGACAATTCTGTAATATATATATCACATCTTAATCTCCTTTTAAGCTTAACGCAATACAACTATCCTTATGTATGAATCACCTTCAATAACAAGCATCTCTTTCTTCATCGTTTTAGCAAAACCAAATGATTTTTGTCAAAGTTAGGAAACCGGGAATAATAAAACCATTAATATAATGGTTTCTAATTTAGGCACAAGGACAACAAATTTAGAAGAGGAAGGATACCGTAGATTACATCAACTCTAATATATTTTATCGACACCGGAAACAAAAACATGAAAGACGAAGTTGATCCCAGCAGGGTTATAGCTCAAAACGATATTATGATCGTAATGCCACGAGCTCGATTTATATATTTAACATCTTTTCAACTTAAAAATAAAACAACTACAATACTCTAGTTTAACCCTCGACGATTGGCTTTTTCGCCGATTGGAATAAAATTGTATCAAATCATGATATTAATGGTATATATCGGCAGAATACACAGAGTTTTGGCGGTATTTGTTTTAGCATTCAACGTTTTGAGCTATAACCCCACTGAGATCAACTAACCACATTGGATCTGTGTTTGGTCCGACGGCAGGACGCCCAGTTGTTCGAACGTAACATCTTGCTCGAGATATTAACGTGCAATAGGCTGGGTATTCCACAGAAATATGCACACAACGTAGTTCTCGGGTAAAGTTAGCGTGACTCGCTGTTGTATGACAAGACCGTTTTGAATTACAGGTACAACTCATTTTTGCCAGCTGTGTGTGAAATAGAGCCACGTGAAATAAGGTGCCATGTCTAATTAAGGACACAACGCGCCATCGTGAATCGAACTCTTGACTTTACTTTCGGTGAACGCCCAAACCACCAGGCCATGGGTTGTATGTAGAACTAAAAAAAATATATATATTGTAATTGCGCGTCTGCTTCGTAGGGACGGGAAGACGAGAGAAAATGTTTTCCAGACAACCCAATCTCGTAACAGAACGTAAACAAATGAAAACAAAAAACTTTGGGCCGCGGAAACCATAACATGTGTGCGTGGGAAGTAATTAATAACGACTGTGTTAAAAGAGATGCTTGACGGGACGGATAACTATATATATATATATATATATATATATATATAATATATTGGATTATATAGCAACCAAGCAGCTGCTTACTTTCTTTCGAGTACATTAAAATAACTTATAAACTAAACTACAAAGTGAGTCTGACATAGAATATCTATTATCCTTCTACTGCGCCATCATCGTCGTCATCACTAGCTACATTCTTTCACCACATTCTTACATACATACACACATACAGACATTAATTACATGCACAAATACATACATACATTACATACTTCAAATAATCACGTAGCTGCTTCCATACAAGTTTCAATATCAGACACCACCAGTAGGTATATAACGTCAGTAATGTACAAAAAAAAAAAAAAAAAATCTACGGTGAGAGGAGGGACTATTTTCTGTAGTTATATCTAGAATTAGAACAGTGGGGCGTGTAAATATCTGATTAGAGAAAGAGAGAGATATTAGAGGGTCTATTTTTAAGTCCTTCTCATATTTGGTTAAGAAACATCACTCACTTCTTACAACAGAATTTTCTATCAAAGATAATAATCCAGTCAGTCAAACCAGCGAATGAAAAAAAAAATAGTAATTCTCATATACACATTACACATATGTGCGCGCGCGCGTGTGTGCGTGTGTGAATGTGTGTTGCTATTTTTTAAAAACTGCTGTCAAAAGTTTGTTTACTGTTTATTTATATTTGTTTAAGTAATCGGTTTTTCTTTTCTTTTATTTCATTTTTGCAACAAGTATGTGCCCATGACAGTGATGGCGGTAGCAGTAACGATGGGCAGTTAGGGTGGTGGTAGTGAATGTTTTTATTTGTAAAGATGTTGATCTGTATGCGATTACTTACTGAGTTGATTTTACGACAGGGGAGAGATAAGAGAGGAAGCATAACGTTTGTAATAAAATGGCATTAGTTAAATGGTCATTTTGCTTTCACAAAAGCATTTTCACATTTTTAGAAATGTTTCCTCATTGTAACTAAAATGGTGGATAGAAATAACATTCTTGAGCATCTTCATATTGTTTTGGCATCTTCCAAAAACTGATACTCCTGGGAAGATATAGTATATTTTCTTGAGTTTTCAGTTTCTGGATGAGAACAGTAGTCGATCCCATATATATATATATATATATATATATATATATATATATATAATGATATGGTTGTGCAGCAAATGTTTATTAAAAAGTCAAAGAAAGAAATCTTCCATTTTTCGTTCAATACCAGTTTAATATGTGTATGTACATCCTGCTCTCCATATAATGTTTCCGCCCGCAAAAACACGGGTCTTCGTTTTTGACATTTACACTTTCTTTTACTATTTCTTTCACACTCGTATCATTTCGTCTCTTTTTTTCTGATATTTTCGTCTTGGTTCGGGTCAGATTGTCGAGGTCATCGTTGTGTTTGTCGAAGTTGCTCTATTTTAATTCTTCCGTCTTGTCATTCACTACATTCAATCCTTTGCTTCTTTTTCGTGGGCTTTCGTTCCCAGATATCTCACACGTACATCAAATCTTACTGTTTTGTCTTTCTTCCTTTCTCTCTCGGAGTTTAATCATGACCTATTTTCAAACGTCATAGCAAGATCGATTAGAGAATGATGACTTTATGGGGTACATCTATGACGACTGTAGATGTGTCTCACATGTATACAATCTCATAACTTCATATATAGGTATGCAATGTGTACACCAATGACCGATATTTTCGAAGAATTAGAATGGGATGGATCAGCGAGAGATGTCTATTATAGACAGGGACGCTACTCTGTTAATTGGTCGAAAAATCAAGTTTTAGTTTAACCCTTGTAATAATTACTGCTTTGTGTTAAAGTGATGTGTATGAAAAATGTCTGTTAGTCGGGTGGCTTTGATAACATCAGGTCTCAGGTTTTTCACATAATTGCCACAATTATTTAAGAGAAGACAATCCAGTCACACTATTTGCACCACAGTAATATACTCTTTCAAACATCTATTTCGATTTTAAGGTTTGAATAGTTTAGTTATATTGGGTTCCACACGAAACTAAGTATGAGAACGAAATGTCACATTTACATGTGTTTTTTTTTTCTTTTGACAAACACAATAAGTACCCTTTATGTGGTCACTCGTTCTTAAGAAATCAAAAACATGCCTGAAATGTTTTAAAACATTCATTCACATTCAGCCATGGTTCTGTTGTTTTTTCTTTTGTCTAAACCAGTTCTTTCCATACGCAATTATAAGATCTTGTTGTTTAAACAGTAATTTTGGGGTCGAAATTAGCTTCGTGTATGCCAGAGTCGAATGAGTTTTGTTCTTCATGCTTTGCTCTCTTAGAGAAATCATTGTCAAAATAATTTTTGCTGCTACTGCTACTGATATTATTGTTGATATTAGTATTATTATTGTTGTTATTAATTACAGCGTTATTACTAGTTCCACTGTTGCTGTTACTATTTACACCAGCATTTATTTTCGTCGGTGATTGGTCGCCATTTTTTCTTTCAAAGAACTTTTTAGTGATACACATTTTTTTGTTGGCCTCGTTAATGATATCTTCAAAGTCACTGGTGTGTTCGAGATTTAGAGATAAAGTGGAAGGTGATGCGTATTTGTTTGCCAAATCATTTTCAGACTCAAACATTTCTGTTTCTGAAACCGACCACTGACTTTCACTCAAGTCACAGGAACTGGACGGCAGAGATCCACGACTGGACAAATAACCTCGCTGTACTTTCAAATCTTCAATGGTTTCGTTCAGAATCAGGAGTTGTTTCATTAATGATAAGTCTTGGTCCATCAAGGAATTCTGAAATGTAAGAAAAAAAATATGATGAAATGTAAACATTACTTTTTTTTTTAAAATGTAAACATTACTTTTTCTTTAAAAAATCATAAAATGACTACAGCATAGATAATGAACAAACGATATCTGTAAAACTCTTTTGAGACCAAATTGCTTGAAACCGCCCCAGGTTCTACGATACAAAAACGTTTATATTTATTCAAGAACCTTCCATCAGAAACTTTGTTAAGTTATGTTCCAATTACCAGCTTAATAATGAAAGGTGTTTGCTTACTAAACCTCTCAAATACTGGAATGTCTTTCATACGTTGTATATCTCTAATTCGGTGTGTCCTCTTTTCAGAGACGGTAACATGTGCTTTCAAAATAGATTTTACAACTATTTCTACCGTGTCAAATGACCACATAGTGGACCCTTGTTAACTCGACATCCTTGATGGATCTTGACTAAATCAACTATTAAAACTGGGTGACATAATTATAAAAGTTTTCTCAGATCTGAACAAATAATATATTTAAAACAACCTATATTTTTTCTTTCTTTTTAGACATCAAAGGCATATGTATTACACACTAAATAGACAACCTCACACATCATACATTCAAACATACCTACACAAATACATGCTTTCTCTCTCTAGCACACATACACACACACACACACACACACACACACACACACACACACACACAAGACACGTGTAGCCTATAAAGAAAATATTAGTTCATTTAAGAGAAAAATCCAGGTCGATTCTCACAAAGTCAGTTTTGTCTTTTCTTTGTAATAAATAATACATATCCGGTGACACTGCTTTATTTTTAGCCCAGAACACCGGAAGCCAATCTATTGTAGTTTGCCTGCTAAATTTCACCTTTTCTTTTTTTCATTTCATTTGCTCCTAACACCCAGATTTCCTCCATAAATGTACCCCCTTCCCTTACATATAACGAATACATTTTCATATATATATATATATATTACTCTGTCTTTATAACTCCTGCAGTCTAATCTTTAGCACGCCGGAAGTGGATCAAGCGTCATTGCTCATAGCTAATATAAGAGCCATCTTACAGACAGAAGGGGTCAGCAGTTTATATTTGCCTTCACTGTCACTCACTATCTATTGTCAGGACGCTTAACATCTTAATGATTCGGTCCACCTGGCCACGGTTAGATACTAAGTGTAGATACAGCTGCTTATCTCTATCCCTACCACACCATCATTATTGTTGAGAAATGTATGGGCTTCTCCATTGAAATGGATACACAAGATAATGTCAGTAGTAACCCAGTGAGGAATTTGTCTATGGATATCCCAATAAATTATAGATATCACCATCATTTTGATATATAAATGCCCTGACTTCCCCCACATACTCCGCGAGTGAACGATAGAGCTTCTATGTGGTACATCGACTTATTAAAAGTAGAAGTCAAATATCCCTGAAATCAAATTGCGCTGTCGTTAAAAACAAGACACATTAGAGAGTCTTACCAGAGACCTAACAAAAGACGGGAAGATCACGTTTATAATAACTTTTTATGACTAAGTCTCGCGGGCCGGTTTGAAACCCCTTTTGTATTCGACAACGAACAACATAAAGGAAACTAAATAAACAAATAAGATGCTGGGAAAGGAGTGGTGGTTGCTACGAATTTATACTTCTTATCAATAACCACTAAGATATAAAAAGGAAGGGAGAGTGAAAATGAGAACAAGACGGAGGAGAGCAGCAAATGAGACAGGATCGAGGATGGAAGAGATGTTTATACTATCGAAAATCGTGTTTGCTGTTCACGTGTCCTAAAACTACCTATCTAAACACACGACAGAGGCCGACGGCGACAGCCACCACCACTCTTTGTTTTACTATTAGCAATGTTAAGTAGTATCAGTAGTATTAGTAGTAATAGTAGAGCTGTGTACCACTTAATATTACTCATATCTTCAAGCATGTCACACGTTAATTAATCATAATTATACACACTTTAAACGATCTAGATCTAGAAAGTATTTTTGACTAATCTCCTTCTCAAAGCTATTACACATAAACACACCCACCCATATATATATATATATATATATATATATATATATATATATATATATATGTATATATATATATATATAATTTGTACTACCTCTTCGCTTTCACGTTTTTTTGTTTTTTTCTGTTTACTTTTTAAAATATATATATATACATATATATATGGTCGTCAAATATAAAAATTTGTAGAAAAAAAAAACAAATTTCTACAAATTTCATACTTGACCCAATATATACATAGGTTTGGCTCCAGCATGGCACCAACCTATTGATTGAATGATTGAAACAAGTAAAATTTTAAACATAGTAACTATCTCTCCTTCGCAAAGTTTTCTATATATTCTAAAATTACCATCATCACAATCATTACCTAACAGTTCTACCATTCTTTACATTCCGCGGCAATTTTGAACAAAGGGTTGAAGACATATATGTTAATTATCTCTAATAATAACTCTTATGTTATACACATTATTAAATCTTAAATTAATTATGTATGTCAGTGCTTTCCTGATATGCAAATTAGACTGACCAGTTAGATTGAGTCCTAGTTTGTATGCTACAACATCTCTGTAAACAGAAGATTGATTAACAAGTGAAGAGCAGATTGATGTTGGAGTTAAGTCTATAACACAAATATGGACGTTTAACCATACACATGTGAAACGGCCGTAACTGGTTTTAATTAATTAACTTCGTCTTGTTATTATTAACACACACACACACCCACACCTCGGCTGCTGAAGTTCTAAAGAGCCTAAAAACTTATCAGATCAGTTTCAATTTTTCTGTTCCTGAAGAGATATAATAGTCTGTGAGTGAGGGTGGAATTGTTTGTACGATATACCTTGCATGCCACATTATATATATGCACACGTAAATATATACATCTACACGTAAATATATACATGTACACGTAACTATATACATGTACACGTAAATATATATACAACCTCACATTCTCACATTTGTATTACCTCCGCTTAACAGCATTGTGAGTTCTTAAATCTAGCTTCAAGTTTTACTTGTTCTGACGAACATCATATACAGGTGTGTGTGTGTGTGTGTGTGTGTGTGTGTGTGTGTGTGTGTGTGTGTGTGTGTGTGTGTGTGTGTGTGTGTGTGTGTGATAAATATATAGTACATATACTAAACAAGCTCTCTTGCAATAGATTGAGCATTGTTTTCTTTGGCTTTTTATCTACGGATATCCTGCACACACACACACACACACACACACACAGTATATATATATATATATATATATATATATATGTGTCTGTGTGTGTTTACGGGCTTGTTTGCGTTTTTATGTGTGTGTATTTGTGTATAATATACATAGAGACAGAAAGGGTGATGGATATTTTGTTGCTTATTTTTCTGAAATGGGGCAAAGAGTTAATTGACATGGCAAGAATCATGAAATAAACATGAATTACATGTAGTTTATATTGGCCTTTAACTAAAGTTAGAGTTAATAACGGCATTTGTAGACGGTGAACCAAAACGAGGCTGTGAAGATGAACTATATCAGTTAAGTATATAATATAGCTAATGGCTTTGCTATCAGAGATAGTTTATGTTGATTTTGTTGCTTAGCCGCCGGGTCAAGCATGTATATATATATGAGAGAGAGAGAGAGAGAGAGAGAGAGAGAGAGAGAGAGAGAGAGAGAGAGAGAGAGAGAGAGAGAGAGAATGAAATAAAAATTGCAGCTCACACATATGCAAGTTTAGCTGGTCTCCTAAAATGCTGCATCTCTTAGGTTTCTTGGGTGTGTATTAATGATACAGGACCCAGTCCAATCCTGAAAACCAGCGTAAAATGAATCGTCTTCCTCAAGAACACAACACGACGTCCGTATTAGGAATCGATCGAACAACTTTGTCAATATAGATCTAATAACGACATAATCAACGCGCTCGGCACTGAGGTGATGGCCATGTCGTCTTTTTTTAAAGTATCTAAGACTTAAATACGAGTCCTTTCCTTTCTCAAGACGATGAAGTGTAATTGCCAATAAGACAGGCATAGGTTCTCCCATTCACTCATAGAAATATTATGTTATGTTGTTCAGTATATGTCGTCTGATAGTTCAAAATAGTTTTGTTTTTCATATCTCGTCGATGTCAGTCGTTTAATATACTGGAATACGGATTATGTCGATCTATGATAACCTTTCCGTTTCTCAGTAACGAAAAAGATCGGCTTTGTCCCTGTTGCCAAAAATGCAATAAAAGGCTTGCAGAGGGTTATTTTAGTGGGTGTTAGACAGTAGAAAGACGCCGATATGTTGCGTTCCACGGTGTTTGATCCAACCCCACTGATAGGGGCAGGAGTCTTGTTTGATTTTTAATACATAGAAGTCAGATGAATAATATATATATAAAATAGTAATATAAACCGCAACCAATATATTTTGTAAGAGGTATCAAGTAGGCTCCAACTAAACTATGCCTGTATTCAAACGTCTTAGAAAAATGTTCCTCGATACAGAATAAAGAAAACATAACGGAAATAGGAAAATACACAGACAGAGAGAGAAAAAACAACTAGTTTTTAAGCAGATTATAAAGTCCTATATGAAGGACAATAAAAACTGAAGTAAAACGCCATACTCTTTAACATCACCATCTGGTCATCTTTGAGTTTCTTTTGGTCGATTGAGCCTAACCTGCTGGAATCATTCTATTAAAACCTAATCCTTTCTCTGTCTATGTTTTCCTGCAGTATCGGCATCAGTATCACGAAGAGACTGTCTATTCTAACCAGAAACGGTTGATCTAACGGGTATCACTGCCAGTTCTCTGCGTGATCCAGATATATCGTTCTACTAAGGGTGTAAAGATTTTTCCCTTCCCTATTCTCCCTACTTTTCTTTTCAGACACTAACCGTAACCATGCCGTCTTTATTTCAATCAGACTACCTCATCCAAACGAGAATATATTCCTAGATACATTATTAGGCCCTTATGTGAGATGAAATTCAGAGGGAGGTTTGACTGCTCTTTCTAACACGCTGAGTGAGCAACGTGCGTACGGGGGCCCACTTTTTTTTTTTTTTTTTAAATACATAAATAAATAATTGAAGTTCAAGGATTAGTTGTTGATTTCTTTTTACAACAGTTGATATATGAATGGTAGATCCCAAACTTTATAACCTTATATATTCCCCAATGGAATACACATGCCGCCTTGTAAAACAAAACAGAAATCTACATATGCAGACATTTCGGCGGTCCCTTTTCCTGTTGCTGGGTAATATATATATATATATACATAATAAATATAGTATTAAAGACCCCGCCAATACTTTAAAGTTCAGCTACCTCCGCCGCCGCCGCCTACTACTACTACTACTACATGATCTAGTAGTAGTGGTTCGTACTGTCCCCAGCATATTCAGCACTTGAGGTCGAAAAAAGAAATTATCATCGTTATTAATTTTTTTTATTTGTATTGTTATTATAACTATTTATTTTTGTTGTAGGATTATGGATTAGCTGAATGGATAAACTGTCGGAAAGTATCCCTTGCACTATTTGTTCCAAATTTTTACGTTTTGGGCTCAAATTCCTCCGGGGACACCATTGCCTTTCGCCCTTTCAAGGTCGATTAAAGTACTGAGGTCAACATAATAGATGTTGCTCTCCCCGAAATTACTGGTCTTCTGCCTAAATTGGAAACTGTTAAAACGGTAAAAAACTGTTAAAACGGTAAACATGGGAAGGCTACTCCTAGCAACAGCCCGTAATCCTGAAAAGAAGTTCCGCTCCCCAGGAAAGGGTACACTTGCAATACCTGGTCACTTTTTGAAATTCTTCTCTGCCAGGAGGATTGGTTCATCATCGATACTGTATACATACCGCTTATATATATATAATGATGATTTCTAAAGAATGAAACAGTTCTAGTCCTGTAGAATCTCATCTATATATATATATTTATATAAATTAGATATATATATATATATATATATATATATACATATATACATATACGTGTGTGTGTGTGTGTGTGTGTGTGTGTTTATATAACCTATGTTTATTTTTCATAATTGTCATCGGATCCCCGTAAACTCCCACAGTTTATGTAACGGGCCCTAGTGGTAATTAAATTAAATTATTATTATTATTACCATCATTATTATTACTACTACTATCATTATTATTACTACTACTACTATCAACATCATTACATATACTGTAGTAATTAGTTCAGCCCTGTGGACATGTGTACAGTACAAACAGACAGACAGCTTAGCAAAAGTTTTATAACACACAACAAGACCTACTACTATATACAATAATATAATAATCCTTTCATTAAAGATGGATCAAGCTATTTAATTCCACCATATTATCTTCATTTAATTATTAATACTAGCAGCGTGAACGAATTACATTCTTGGAATGTTGATCACCATTCCACATAATTTATTTTATACATACACGTGTATGTCTTTCACTCTTTCTCTCTGTGTATGCGCGCGCGCGCGCGTGCGTGTGCGTGTGATTTATGTTACCGTAGTGTTACCATAACACCGAATTGGCAAGCCATCCCCAAACTAATTGTATCCCCTATTTTCTATTCAATGTTATCATATATTCACTGTTAACTGATTCTGCAATCGACACCTGATGAAAACGTCTAAGTCTTGCATCATGATCGAATGATGAAAATATCTATTGTTTTCGCGGAATTTATGGAAAGATTCCAGTCTGGCCGATTATTGACGATTTAATAATTAAAAAAATAACATATATGCAAAATAAGTGCAAAAGGACGTAGTATTTATTTCTACACTAAATTTAATGAAAACAAAACACACTCACTAGACAAGTTCTCAACAATTGCATGCACATTTATATATGCACGTACGTACACAGACACGCAAACACACACACAAACACACACATATATATATATATTATATATATATATATATGCATGCTGTGGATTGCCAGAATCGGTAGAGGGTCGGAAACCATGCTTTGCAGCTTAGAGTTACAGACCTTTACTGTCTGAGTTCAAGTCCGCCGAAGCTAACTTTGCCTTTCATCCTGAAAGCTCCAACCGTTAAGGTTGTCTTTTTTTCAGGGTATGTCAATATTTATTTATAAAACTAATCTGTATTGTATTTTATTTGATGAAAGCGCACCATAATTTGCCTTGGTGGCCCTTGAAATATGTATAATAAAATAAATATGGTTTTATAAATATAGTTTCCATTTGTTAATATATTGTATATATATGTGTGTATGTTCGTGTGTGTTCGTGTGTGTTCGTGTGTGTGTGTGTGTGTATGTGTGTGTGTGTGTGTGCGTGTGTGTGTGAAGACGTGTGGCTGAGTGGTTAGAGAATTGATTCGCAATCGTGAGGTTGTGAGTTCAATTCCTGGGCCAGGCGATGTTTTATGTTCTGGAGCAAGACACTTTATTTCACGTTGCTCCTTCTCCCTGGAGTTGTGACCGATAGATAGTACTAGCAATTGTTTCCTCGGTCCGATTAGATGAAAGTCGATCGTTCCTATATATGTATCTCTCTCTCTCTCTCTCTCTCTCTCTATATATATATATATATATATATATATATATATATATATATATAAAAGGAACGATCGACTTTCGTCAAATCGGACCGAGGGAACAATGTTTCTGTTGGTCTTTCCAATTGCTAATACTATCTATCGGTCGCAACTCCAGGTAGAAGGAACAACGCGAGATAAAGTGTCTTGCTCAAGGACATAACGCATCGCCTGGTCCAGGAATCGAACTCACAACCTTACGATTGCGAATCCGATTCTCTAACCACTCAGCCACACGCCTTCACTCTATATATATATATATATATATATATATATATATATATATATATATATATATATATATATATATATATAATGTGTGTGTGTGTGTGTGTGTGTTTAATGTACCTATGTAAATGTAATGTCAATATTTTAAAAGGAAAAGTAGAGTGATATATATATATATATATATATATATATATATATATATATTATGTGTGTCTATCATTCAACTCTATCGACAACAAGTCAGAAATGGTGTCAACCACATACATGTTACACATAATGACTCAGACTTTCGGATTAAACTTGTCAATTTATTTATTTATGTATTTATTTAAGTTACGTATTTCTCTTTAAATTGAGTTGATCGTTTAGGCATGCGCAATCGTCTTTGCACGCAAGAGTGTGCATAATATGTGTGTACGTGTATATATATATATATATATATATATATATATATATATATATATATATAGATATGTGTGTGTGTGTATATATATATATGTATATATATATATATATGTGTGTGTATATGTATATATGTGTGTATATGTATATATATATATATATTCTTTTCTTATTTTTTTTTTTTTGTCGATCGACTTTCGTCAAATAGGACCGAGGAAGCAATGTTTCCGTTGGTCTTTCCAATTGCTAATACTATAATACTATCTATCAGTCGCAACTCCAGGTAGAAGGAGTAACGTGAAATAAAGTGTGTTGCTCAAGAACATAACGCATCACCGACCAAGGAAACGAAC
Source organism: Eledone cirrhosa (assembly GCA_964016885.1). Classification (NCBI taxonomy): domain Eukaryota; kingdom Metazoa; phylum Mollusca; class Cephalopoda; order Octopoda; family Eledonidae; genus Eledone; species Eledone cirrhosa. The sequence continues at coordinate 92,041,469 of OZ024742.1, read as the reverse complement.
CGACAACCTCACGATTGCGAATCCAGTTCTCTAACCAACACGCCTTCACACCATCTCTCTCTCTGATTATTATTATTGTTGTTGGGGGAGGAGGCAAAGAAGTAATAGTGTGGCACCAGTTCAATGTGATGTGAGATGTGAGAGCTCATACATTAGATTTAGAGAAATACAAATTGCTGTACAACGGAGAAAACTTCCAGAAAAACAGCAAACAGCTGCATGTATGTGTATGTACGTATATATATATATATATTTATGAATGTGCGCATGCGTGCGTATATATATATATATATATATATATATATAAATGCACGTGTCTGTGTGTGTGCATATATGTATATACATGTGTGCATATATGTATATACATGTATGTGCATATATGTATATACATGCACATACGTGCATATATGTATATACATGCACATTCATATATGTATGTGTATGCATATATGTATATACATAAACACACAAGTACATAATATAATATAAATAAAACAGAAAAAAATCGTTACAAATCCCAAACCAAATTTGATTTAAAAAAATTATTTTTGGTATATATATTCTCTTCCCAATTCCCTAAAAATATGTCTGAATATGTTTCATGTGAGAAAGAGAAGATACAAAATTGAATTATAAATGAAACATTAAATCAAAAACATATATGGAAGGCCGTACATCTGTGTAATCCCGATTACATCTTCATACAAACCAATGATATACTTTATTATTTGCTTTGAGTTTCGCTCAATTTTTTATTGTTTCTCCCATAAAAAATGTTTGAAGAGCGCGCGCGCGCGCACATATATATATATATATATATATATATATATATATATTCAAAATAAAATAAAATTTGTATAATTGATGCTCTGAGCTTAATGTTCATTGAGCTTTCTTTGCAGCGTAACATAATCAATATGTTTTATATGTATAAATTAAACCTAATTAGAGAGAGAGAGAGAGAGAGAGAGAGAGAGAGAGAGAGAGAGAGAGAGAGAGAGAGAGAGAGAGAGAGAGAGAGAGAGGAGAGAGAGAGTATATATTATATATATATATACAGTATATATATATATATATATATATATACAGTATATATATATATATATATATATACAGTATATATATATATATATATATATACAGTATATATATATATATATATATATATATACAGTATATATATATATATATATATATATATATATATATATATATATATATATATATATATATATATATATATACAGTATATATATATATATATATATATACAGAATATATATATATATATATATATACAGAATATATATATATATATATATATACAGAATATATATATATATATATATACAGTATATATATATACAGAATATATATATATATATATATATATATATATATATATATATATATATATATATATACAGTATATATATATATATATATATACAGAATATATATATACAGAATATATATATACAGAATATATATATATATATATATATGTATGTATAAATATATATAAGGTTTAATATTGGTAACAATGAAGTGATGTATTATGTTGTAGGAAACAGGACAGGTTATGCAGGCTCATCTCAACATCACTAAGCAGTCTTAGTGCTTACTTATGAATAAGTTTCGACCAGAATTTGAAATCACATCAACAACTCGTCTTCCCTCTTTCTTTACAACACTGGTCCCTAAAATCTTGATACTAAATTAATAGGTTAAAGAAGAATTATAGCGGGTAAATGATGTTCTTTACATGTCAGAACCTAACTAATTCAAGATGTTTGATTAGAGTGGATAATTGCAAGACAGGGACAATTGCTTGTTTTCTGTTTCAGGTATGCCATTAACACTTTCTTTATCATATTTATAATGAAACATATTGTCTATGATTTCAAATAATTATGGGAATGAGGCTAGAATGTCTCAGGAAAGAATCTCTGATCAGATTTTACGGGCAAAACTAACCGGCAGGATACCCAGGGGCAGACCCCAAGCAAGATGGTTGGATTACATCCATGAGTTTGGCTTGTCTCACTTACGGATCCAGCCGGATCAGTTGGAAACGGTTGCTTCTCACAAGACCCACCGGAAGGAATATGAGGACTCTGTCCCCACGATCATCTCAGGAAAAAGTGGGTTAAGAAGATGAAGAGACGAAGAAAAAGGTTTTTTAAATTAAGGCGTAAAATCAAGATAAATATAAACAATTTAAATTAAACAGTTTTGTATTATAGAACCAAGGGCGTTTCCAGCTAGTTTGGTTATCAAAAGGGTTAAAAGAACACATGCAATAACAGAATGTAATGAACCAGAGATTAGCCCATTTGTCGAAAACATGTAACCAACAATGCTATTGTTCACCAATTGCGATATAAGTAAATAACAACCAACTCCACACCACTCCTCCATACACACTCAAACACACACACATCTTACAATGCATACAGTAATGTCTTAGAAAACATACGTTTATCAAATCTGGCTTTAAATCTGTTAACACTTTTATCTGCTACCCACCCTCAGTACAGATGCTTGTCTACTCTTACCCTCTTCTTCCATCAGAAATTCTTGTATTTACATATGCATCTCTACATACATGTATGTTTACATTGCTGTCCTTCTAAGAGACGACTTCGCCACTCCATTGTGGTTCTCAGCTTACAGTTGTTTGTGTGTTTAAAAGATCGTAATCAACATGTAATAGGAATGGACGTGTGTGTGTATGTGTGTGATGAATATATTAACCTATAACTAATACCCCAACACAACACAATTAACGTTTTCACTCTGGTTATGCCTTCTCAACATTAATACATAGGTCACCCCAACTAAACTTTAAAGTGCTATATTAAATTGGTTAAGACTTTTTATTCCCGCTTTTAACCAGACATACATGTACGAATGTATAAACAATGATTCCCAATTTTTACGAATACTGTAGCGATCTTTTTATATTTCTGTCCCAAGGTTGACGGATGGAGAGATATTAAAGGGACATGTTACAAAAAGAAATCTTTATGAATGGAATGAATAAATCAAGTGACAGCATGTGTACACAGATTTTACATATAAGAAGTTCAAGAGACGACTGCCACTTAGGGGCCAATCGAGGAACCCCACAGATTTAGGATTACTCTGCCTATCAAAGAGGAGTAAATACCCGATCTCCGATGGCTCTTATCCAATTTGTATATATCCATTCTTCCTCTTCGGGTCAGAACAGATTGTATATATCCATTCTTCCTCTTCGGGTCAGAACAGATTGTATATATCCATTCTTCCTCTTCGGGTCTGAACAGAGCCAATTTACACAGCCCTTTTCTTTCAGAGAAAGAAGGAAAGTGGGAAAGATATAGAAAGAAGAAGAATCCAGCCCAGTACTGTTTTATCGACCTCGAAAGGATGAAAGGCAAATTCGCCCTTAGCGGGATTCGAACTCAGAGCGCGAAGAGCCGGGACGAATACCGGAAAGCATTCTAACATTCAACGCTCTAACAACAACTTTGTCAATTCCCCCTGAGTTGACTATAATAATGATTTCTAGTATAGGCATAAGGTCAGTAATTTGGGGGACGCGGAAGTCGATCAAACCGACTCCAGTACGTTACTGGTGCCTTATTTTATCAACCCCATAAGGATGAAAGGCAAAGTTAACCTCGGCGGGATTTGAACTCAGACCGTAAAGGTCCGTAACTCTAAGCTGCAACTCTAAGCCGACTTTCTACCGATACTGCCAATCCACCGCCCTTGAGTTGACTATAAGAATAAAAATAGCAAAAAGAGGTCACAGTAAAGTGAAAAACGGGTCAGTCCAGCTGTCTAATGATTCACTGAGTAAAACATATGTATGTCAAATCTCATTGTCACCATTATACTAATGTCTACTGTATGACTCAACACATCTCCAATAACGAGACCATTGTTATGCTTCAACACAATGTGTACGATGATGATGATATCGTTTATGGTGCTATAGTTACCGGTAACAGTGGTGGTGTTGTCGGCGCTTGTAGTAGTGTTGAATAGTATAGGTGTTGATGATGACTTACATTTCATCCCAATACGTCACAAAACCATTCAAATGCAAAAAGAGATAAAATCATTGTAGTTTGTTGATTATCTGCTATACAACACACAATAGTGGCGAGGTCATACTTATATCACTTTAAGAAGGAAATAGATATTTGACAATTTTACTTTATATATATATATATATATATATATATATATATATATATATATATGCACACACGCAAAGGTGTACATATCATATAAAGCTGCATAATCTGACATTCACATTCACATGTATAAAATAGTTTATGGATGCATAAATGTGTGCGTGTGTATGCATGTGTCACACAGACACACAAAACTCTTAGGTAGACTATAGATTATTATTATTATTATTATTATTCTTATTACAGTATTCATTTACTGGAAGAGGTCGTATACGAGAGCCAGCTGCTGTTTCCAAGTCATGTGTCTATATGGTTGTACAACATAATATAAATGAGAGCCTGAAACCACTGGAATATTCACCTACGGTTCATTTCTCACAGAGTACATTTACACACAACACACACGTATGCACACACACACACACACGCGCGCACTTATGCACAAACAGACACACACACATGGGCGTGTATAATTTGGACTTAAAGCTATTTATTTTTCTTACGGCCATCTGAATACCGACGCCATTACAATCATCTAAGTGTGTGAAGGAAATCTATCGAACACCTGTGTTTCTCGGATCAATGATGAACTAAGACAACATATACCCATGTATATATATATATATACATACAAAACACACACGTACCTACACACATATGTAACAATATAAACACAATCTGATTCGCGGGCATGCTGAGACTACTCCGGTCTAGCTAATAAGCTAACTTTCACAAATCAGTGTTGCTTTCTTTTTACTTACTTGTATACACGCATACATACATACATATATACACATGTCTGTGTGTGGGAATGACATGATCTGGAGTGGGATTAACGAGGGAGAAAAGGAGAGCATAAGTGTGCGGGAGAGAGAGAGTGGGAGAAAGAGTGAGAGAGAGAGGGAGGGAGGGAGAGATGAATGGCGATATACAGTCAGAGAGACGAAGCAGATAATCTAAAGAAAAGTAAAGAGTAAATAAAATGGAAAGGGGAGACAGAGAGAGAAAGAGAGGGAGAGAGAGGGAGAGAGAGAGATGGAACTAGAAAAGTGACACGTTACAATGCTATTATTTTCTTCAAGTGTTATTTATGACAAACACTCGATTTTTTAAAAAGATATCTTTAATTCTTATAAGATGCCTTAATGTCATCACAGCTTGAAGAAGTTTGTTTATCAAAAAACTGTTTAAAGAGTTCGGTCAACGGGGTTGATGATGTTATTACCGACCGTATAAAGAATGGACAGGAAAAACAGCGTGTGAAGAGTGATGCATATGTACAGTGGAGTGGGAGAGGAGAAGAGGCGCGCGCGCGTGTGTGTGAGTGAAGGAGTCGGACAGGGAAAGGGCGTATGTGTGAAGGTTTTGGAGGGAGAAAAGGCGAGTAAGTATGAGGGGCGTATGTATGTTGAGGGGTTACTGGTGTGTGTTACAGTACACATGAGGGATCAGAGTAGTTTCGTATGCATACACATTGTCATAATGGCACATGGACACAGTCGTACGCACTCAAACGTCTGCCGAAAACATTCATGCATGCATGTATGTATGTATATATATATATATATATATATAAGGAAAATGATATAAAGCCCACCTGGTATACAATATAAAGGAACGTTAGAACATGTACAAAATTTGATGTTAGCAAAGCCTGCTTTCTCTGTTTTGGAGTATCAAAACATTTGTTATTAGGATAAATTATTTCTTCGTTAAAAACTCCTGCATGCTGATTTATATGCATGTATTTCTATATGTTTATAGTGCTGCGTAGTCTACCTTTAAAAAGATATTTAGAATTTTCAGATTTTCCGGAGAATACGCGTCTGTCAACATTGGTAATGAAATAACCAGTTTTGTTTTACCGGGATAACATAAAAGTTACTAATGACCAAATAGCAGTAAAGGACACAAACACACACATACTACCTATTTGTATCTTCCCCCCTTACCACACTCCTTTTACAGTTTAAACAAATCAATTGGGACGTGTCAAAAAGGAGAGATAACCATTACCTTTGCGTAGTTAATTTAATCATTTAAAAACAATGTTTACGTCTAATTTATACAAGTATATTTAAAGTTATCGTATGTAAGACATTCCATTTTTTTCTTTTCGTTCACCATATTTAGAATGTTGGCACTTAGTACAGCAGTAAAGTGCATTTTGTTGATTATATATAATTCGAATTTTTCAGCAGTCGCGTGACTGACTACTATGTCGGCAGTCTGGTCACCTGTATTGCTGGAGTTTATTATAGAAGAACTAATAAACCAAATTGCAAAATCATAGTCCATCTTATTAATGAGATTATTATTTACTATACAGCAAGACTAATTAGCTACTTGTTACGTTCAAACTCCTCCACGTCGAAAGTATACTTAATTACTTTTACGGCGGGTCACATTTTAGTTATTTTAGTTATTCGCACATTGCATGTGTCTGTCTATCTATTATCTAGTTATAGAAATATCCCCCACTTCTCTCTCTGTGTATGTGTATATATAGATATAGATATATTGATAGACAGATATGCACACACCATTTCCCTGATAGCAAGAGGTGGACAAACACGCAAACACACACACGTAGCAGGTAAATCTGAATCAATATATACACACACAGGTTTCTCTATAGAAGTACATCTATCATGTATGTCAGAATACTTTCATTCGTTAATAGTAAATATTTGAATTGGTGCCACCTGTTCATGGCTATGTCAGCATTGGCAATTAACAAAGCAATCTTCTGACATTCCTGTTGGTTGAAACTTTACAAGAGACCAACGAACATAAACTACACGAGGAATTCAGTGTCAACAGGCAACTCAACTATTCTACATGCCTCTATATTACTTATAGTTAAGTATGAAAACGTTTCACTTATGCCTGGTCATGGGTTTTGCACCTGTAAATTTCCTCACAAAGACGTAAGCCTGGTCACGTTTATTTTCTTTTTCTGGGAGATCAACAGTCGTCTCTGCATGCCAGTCCTTCATTCCAGCACTATTTATATTGTCCAAAGCAAAGGCAAAGACCGAAACAGCTTTTTGTTCGACTGTGTAGACTATGTAAAATAAAGTGTCTTGCTCAAGGACACAACGCGCTATCCGGTCTAGGAATCGAAACCATGACCTTACTATGATTGTGAGCCCAACACCCTAACTAGTAGGTCAAGTATTGTGGTTGATATAAAATACTTTTTTCTCTCCTCAAAATTGCTGGCTCTGTGCTTAAATTAGAAGCCATTATATGGTTGTAATACGATTCTTTTATATAACACCAAAATATACGTTTCTATCTTTTGGAGACATCGATAGTTTGAATCAAC
>OZ024742.1:91988948-92021448 GCA_964016885.1 Eledone cirrhosa | reverse complement strand
TCCAGACACCAACTTTATATCGTTACACTAAATTCTTAATTATTTTCAAAAGTATTTGAAAATAGCAAAGTGCTTTTCATTGCATATATGACAATGAAAGTGTTAAGGAATATCAATCTAAGCAAAAGAAATTAAATTAAATAAGTAAGTAATATAAAGATTTGTTTCTAATTAGTTAATCAAAAGATTATAACAGATTTAAGTGATAAACCACCCTACAGAAAATCACCTGCTGTCTTTTGTAGTGACATTTGGAGTGAAAGTGGACAGATGTTTGTGTGTGAGTGTATGTTTATATATATATATTCATACAACACCCGCGCCGCCGAAAAGACAACAATAATACACGCTGGTTGTAGGTTACATTTTCAATATTAATTAATTAATCCATTAATTATTTAATTATTGATTGTTTTGTCAAGGTCATATAATATGCCCCTCTACTCTCTGCAGAAAGAGTATTACATTGTAAAGGCCACATTTGTGTGACAGAAGACTGACAAACCAACCAATAATTAATTAACAATAACCAAGTGAACTACAATCAATGTGTATATGCTTTATTGGCCGAATGAAAACCGTATGGTAAATCATGGTCCTTGCCATTCTGAGTTCAAATCCCGCCGAGGTTAACTTTTCCTTTCATCCTTACGGGGTCGATAAAATAAAGTACCAGTAATGCACTGGGTAATTGTGGCCTTGTGCCAAAAGTAGAAACAATTATATATATATATATGTATATATATATATATATGTTATAGGGAAGGGGCATGTCCTTGGTGTTGAACAAGTTCATGATTATATGGTCGTACGTTCAACTTCTAAACCAGGAAACGCGTTGTTCTTGAGCAAGGCAGCCACTTCATTTTACTTTAGCTTTCGTGATATGATTTTGGCCCTTCTCATTAAATCACCCAATATACCTCTGAAGAAATAATACAACCTCATAGCGAACCAGTTAAACTTTCATTTCACTCAGACACACTCACACACACACACAAATATATATATATATATATATATATATACATATATATATATTACGTATGGTGTGTGTGAGTAAATGTATATGTGTTTGTGTACTGATAAAGTGACTATCATTATGACATTTCAGTTTATTCTTAGTCGACCTTTTTCTATTTGGTTCAATAATTGATGAGGCTTTTGATAGGATTTTCATCAAGGTGATAAACATCTCTTGTTCGAGACACATGTATTAAGATGCCTGGCCTCCACCTCCTCCTCAATCGCAGTAATACATATAACCAGCACACAGAATAAAAAACATACACATATAGAAACAGTGACATAAATAAATAGAAACACTGACGACATACGTATGCAACAGATAAAAATAGCAGCATACACAAAGATATTATTAAGTAAAAGCATGTAGCCTAATGGTTAGGTGGTTAGGCTCCCGACAGTAAATTCATGGCATATTGTATTCTTGAGCAAGGCACTTCATTTCACATTACTTCAGCTAGGAATAAGTAACAGTAGTACTTGGGGGCAACCTTACGTCGGACTGTAACCCCACCTCAGTTGCTTAACGCCAATGAAATTAAGAAGCACAGGTTTGACGACCCTCTGGGTTTATAACAATGTTTCCCTAAGAACAATTCTTTCGGTGACTATCTTAGAGAGCTGTCGATGTCACTGTACACAAACCACGAGAGATGACACTTTACTCCGCTTGGTATAACATTGATGTGGAATAAATATACGTCTGGATAAGATGGTAACTTATAAGCAAATGAACCTTCCCCATTGGTAACCTTATGTTCTCTTGTCCATACCGACGTGACTTTCAAGGGATTTCTTTTTTTACTGAACATGGTCTGACATAGTCAAAGAACTATTTTATAAATGGTCTAATATGGTCAAGGGGCTGCTTTTACTGTAAATGGTCGGAGATAGTCAAAGAGCTGCTTTTACTGTAAATGGTCTAGGATGGTCAGATAGTCAAAGGTCTATTTTTACAGTATACTGTCTGACATATTGCAAAGTCGGTTTCTACAATACATGGTCAATTTAATATGGTCAACGAGCTGCTTTCTTTTTTGTGTTATAATACATGATCTGACATGGTAAGAAGACGGTTTTCATTATATATAATCTGGTAGTCAAACAGTAACGACACAAGAATGAATGTTTTGTGTGGAGCGGGTTAACAAACGTTGTGCTCATATATGCTATAGTAGTAGAAACACATGCCAATCAGAAAGCCAATTTCCGTTTATTGAAACAATACTGTTTCGTGATAAATAGGAACAAATAAGAGACAAGACGCCAAGATAGACAAATAGAGTATTGGTAAGATAAGGTAGTGAAACTCGGAGAGACGGACAACAGGTAAAAAGAAAAAATGGTAGAGAAAAAGAGAGAGATCAGAAGACAGACAATAGGAAGAGAGGAGGGCAGACAGGGAGGTCAGATAAGCAGACAACAGGTGTATATATATATATATATATATATATATATATAACGAAGGAAATGTGGTAAGGAACCAGATGGACCATAACGCACCAGAGTACTCAATACTTAGGGTAGTAGAGTGGGTAATAGGAACGAGAAGGACCCCGACGGCTGAGCTCAAGACATTTCGACGGCTAATTCTGGACTAAACATTTTTTTAGTCCAGAATTAGCCGTCGAAACGGCTTGAGCTCAGCCGTCGGGGTCATATATATATATATATAGAGAGAGAGAGATTTGAGACAGGTAGACCACAGGTAAAGAGAGAGAGAGTAGGAAAGACTTCAGACATGCAAACAGCAGGGAGAGAGAGAAAGTGGGAGAGACTTTAGACGATAGCTAAAGAGAAAGAGAGAGTGTGTGTGTGTGTAGCTGTCTGCTTGCTACACACCAGTCGGACAGAAAAAAACAATATTTGAATAATTTATTAAGAAAATTAACATGTCAGTTTGGTGAATGAAGAGTGCAAAGATCGAACCTTTGTTCCCCACTAGACTAAAGAAACTACATATATTTACCCACTCAACCTCATTCTGTCTGATTAACTTTTTCGATAAATGTTTATTATTTATTACATGTCTTCAAAACGGGTGTAATAATAATATAATTTTTTTTTAATGTTAAGGGTATATATAATTGATAGGTTTAGACAACATTTTGAAGGTTAAATGTGTATTTTTCCTATATAATATCTTTTATTTATTTTGGGGAAATTATGGCTCCCCACCCCGTCATAAATAACTCGTTTCCTGCGGTTCTTTCATTCGAGAACTCCATAACACTCGTCTTCGAGACTGGTGTTATAATTAAAATGTACCACATTCCCAGTCAGGAATAATATATATTTCCAATGTATACTTAGTTATGCGAATGTATGTACGGTGGTATGTGGGAATGTTACGCCGGTTGGTGGTGGTGGTGTGTGTGTGTCTGTATGTACAAATGTGTTACACCTGTTGGTGATGTGTGTGTATGTATGAATTAATGCTGCATGTTTGTGTTGTGTGTGCATCGAAGAGTGTGTGTATGCGACACATGGTGTTGTGTATGTGTTGCATTCATGTGATTATATATATATATATATATATATATATATATATATATTAGAGAGAGAATCGGGGCCCGGCGGTTGAGCTCTTGCCGTTTCGACAGCTAACTTCAAACTCTGGAATCTTGTTAATATAATCACACTCTACTACCCCCAAGTATCGAATACTCTGCTAAGAAAGATAGAGTGAGAGAATGGAGGTGAGAAAGAGATATGGAGGATGAATCGACACCAGTACTAAACTGGTACTTGTTCTATCGATCTCGAAAGGACTAAAAGCAAACTAGACCAAAACTGGTAAAATCATATATATATATATATATATATATATATATAATATTAGGTGGTTCAGTAGATTCGTCCGTCGTTTACTGACGCGGGTACCAAAATCAGCTCTCTATGCTAGGACAGAGTGTATATATTGAACACAAATCGAGGTATTTATTGATTATACATAGTTAGTTACGACTGTTTCACTGATGGGTGGCTCAGAATCTATATTAATGTGAAACCTCGCTTTGTTTTCAATACACACACACGCGCGCGCGCACACACACACACACACACACACACACACACACGCACACGCACACGCACACGCACACACACACACACTTTATATATATATGAGACTGTTGCACACGTTATGTTTGTGTGAATGTTATTACACAATGTGATATATATGTATGTAAAACACACGGTGATCTAGTGATCTAATGCCTACGATGAAATGCATATACGTGCACACATATTTGTACCATATATCGTCACACATACACACACAATAAACAATAAGCATTAAATAGTTCAAATTCCGGCGAGATATATTTATTTTCATTATTCTGTACTTGGAGGTAAATAGTAACATTGGCTGATTCCTCCACCCCCAAATAATGTTCTTGTGTAAGTGTGTACGTACGCTAAAGCTTTGTTTATATGCATGAATGAAGAAGCTTCAAAACTTACCATTTCCCTTCGTAATTGTTCCATAGCGATATCTATTGTGGTCTTCTTGCGAGCATGGTGGTTATTAGTAGTAGTAGCATTACTAGCATTACTTGTGCTACTTGTGTTAGAACCGGTATCAGTTTTATCGAAATTTGAATCACATTCGAGTTTCTTGCGAGCGATTTCCGCTGCTTTAATCCTCGATCGATAAAATTCTCGGCAGGCATTCGATAGTTCGATAGATGCCGTGTATTTGTCGTCCGAAATTTGAAACAATGTGGTGGTGTTTGTGTCTGGTGTCGCTGTAGAACCCATCTCGATTGAATTTTCTCTTATCTTCTCTTGTTATAGGTATATTTATATATATAATGTGTCTGAAGTATTTAATCAGTTTTATAGTATTTTAGTCACGTTTATATTATTTATTTTCCAAAAATGTATGAGCACCTCGTCACCCACGCACACTACATCAAAATATTAGGGTGAGAGCAACAGGTAAAAATGAAATGATACAAATATTTTCTTCCGCTGTTATATACAATCTATATAACAGTACAGCGACGAATATTTAGAGTATTTACGATGAAAACGTTGGACATAATCGTCCATGTATTTAAACACTTAGTTATTTAAAAAAAAAAAAAAGAATATTTAATGGAAATGTAATATTCCAAAGAGTCAGTGCAGGTATGTTGTGAGATAATATAGATATGTCCGTGTGTGGATCCGTCGTGGTATAGTTATTGAAGAAAAACACAAAGATGTGTATGTATATATGTGGATATATTAAACAACAATATTTAGATAAATGTTACCGAATTCCTATGAATGTTCAATTAAAAATGTATACAAATGTATATATATCTGATGTTACTACTGTGGGACAGCTAGACATCAACTAGATTTTAACAAAATATATGTTGTCTGTGTGAGTAAAATAACAAAGTGAGCCAACTGTTGGTCTCAATGAAGGCGAAGTGAAGAATGAAGCTAGCCTGGTATGTACGACTACAATATAGCCTAAACAAAACGAATGTGTCAAAAATAATATACACACATTCACTGCGTCAGTTCAGTTTTCCTCTCATCTCTTACTATTACTCTTCCTCCTGCTACTGCTCCTCACTGTTGAAAGGCCATCGGTTGGCGGTACTTGTTCTATAACACTTCCCCCAATTCTGGGATGATGATAATAATAACAGCAATCAACAGCTATCAGCAGAAGCAACAGCCGCACCACAAGCAGAAGCAACTACAGCAGCAGCAAGCTGAGTATTAGTGTGGTAGGAGGAGTGAGTGTAATGTGTCGTTATAGTAGCAGTAGTAGTAGTCGTTGTCGTTCTGCTACTGCAGTCGTAGTCATGGTGGCGGTGGTGGGAGATTAATATCTCTTGAGGTGGTGGCGGGGAGGATGAGACACTGTACAGACGTGCGGAATGAGTGAAGGTAATTAAAGCGAGAAAGTGAGGCAGATGTGCTTAAGGAATGGGTAGAGAGAGAGAAACAAGTAAATAGGTAAGATATATACACACATATGAATGTCTAATTCACACTCATACATTTGAATATGTAATTTACAACCACACACGCGCACATATATATATATGTGTGTGTAACGAAAGAGAGAGGGAGGTAATTAGATATAAATATTTAGATTTCATTCTAAGCAGCAGCAGTTGTTGTTTTCATTATTATTGTTGTTGTAGTAGTAGTAGTAGTAGTGGCCACGGTTGTGGTGGTGGTAACAGCTGCTGTTGGTTGAGGTGTTAAAACCTCTCTAGAGAATACACACGCAAAAGAAAAAATAGTATTGAAAATAAATGTAAGGAAGATATTTAGATTGAGAAAGTCAGACTTGATGAGATAGACTGCCTAAGAGGTCTTTAGTGTATAGTGGCGGAGTATAAAGGAATTTATGTATTTCCTAGATTGCCTCTTGTTGTTATTATTTCGGTACGAATTTGTGTTCCAACTGGGAATCGAAACGGGATCATGGCCTTTATACAATACATATTTATTAACGCCAAGAAAGCTGGCTAGTTAAGTAGATGGATGGATGAAGGGGTACCTAGACGAGCGAGCGAGTGAGAGAGAGAGAGGGGTGGGGGAGAGGGTAGTGGAGTGGAGAAGTAGAGGGGGAAAAGACAGAAATAAAGAGGCAGATAGGTGTGGGGGAAAGATACATGGGTTCGTAGAGCTTGCTAGCTAGATAGATAGGTATAGCTATCTACAGATAAACAGATAAATGTAGATAATTTGCTAGATAGATAGACTGATAAAGCTAGATAGATAGATTATGGTACATATTATGGTACATAAAGTTGGTCAGGAAGAGAGAAAAGTTAGAAGAACTAACACCGTATTAACAAAAGCTGACAGACGTTTCACGAAACCACTTCCAACCCAACTCTTTCACTCCACTTTAAATATTCTACTTAGCTACAGCGAAACGACTTTAATTTCATTAAAAAAAAAACAAAAAAACATACTCTGGCAGCACACACGCACATACAGTAAACACACACGAACGCACACACGCACATACAGTAAGCACACACGAACGTACACACGCACATACAGTAAGCACACACGAACGCACCCGCGCACATATAGTAAACACACACGAACGCACACACGCACATACAGTAAGCACACACGAACGCACACACGCACATACAGTAAACACACACGAACGCATACACGCACATACAGTAAGCACACACGAACGCACACGCACATACAGTAAGCACACACACACATGTACGCGTAACATACAAACACATCATACACAAACACAGCACACACACAGCATAACAGTTTATATTGTGGTCTCTTTAGCACATGCCAATGCACAGACTGACATAGTCAGGTACGTCGATAGTAGAGACAGCATAGAGATAATTAGAAGAAAGAGCTAGCAACAATTAGGAAACAACACAGACACTAGCGCAATACATGCATACATACACATATACATATATACATACACATATACATTTATATCTGTGAGTGTATATATATATATGTCTGTGAGTGTATATGAGTATATATATATATATATATATATATATACATATGTATGTGTGTGTGTGTGTACACATATATACATGCATAGTTATACACACACACATATATATATATATTTATACTCACACACACACATATATATATATATATACACACATACAGCACCGTATATATACTTAAATAGTAAACAGAAATACGCAAATGACACAGTACGTGTGTGTGTGTGTGTGTTATACATGCATAGTTATACACACACACACAGATATATATATATATAAATATATATATATATATACACACACCCCGTATGTGTGTGTACACATTTATACATGCATAGTTATACACACATATATATATGTATATGCGTGTGGGTGTGTGTGTGTGTGTTTAACTATGCATGTATATATGTGTGTGTGTGTATATATATATATATATATATATATATACTGGATTTGATAAATATGCTGGGTCCGTCAACCCTTATTATATATATGTGTGTGTGTGTGTGTGTGTGTTATATAATAAAATAATTGTTTCTACTTTTGGCACAAGGCCAGCAATTGCACCAGTACATTACTGGTACTTTATTTTATCGACCCCGTAAGGATGAAAGGCAAAGTTAACCTCGCTGGGATTTGAACTCAGAACGTAAAGGGACGTAACTTTGTGCTGAAAATCCACCACCTATATATAATAAAATAATGAGTATAACCGAAGTTGCAGCTGCACTATGGCAGATGAACAAACGAATCATGAGAGACTGTCACGAAGTACTCAATGAATGAGAAATTAATAAATGTCTACTCAGAGCGAACACAAAAAGTTAAGGTTAGTGACACCAAGAATAAATTGATCAGACGCATATTGCCTCAGTAATACAATATCAATATATACAAAGAGGTCAAAAAGGTATGTGATTCAGTGAATAGCTGGGGATGCTACAAATATGATCAATCGATACACAGGCAGATTGTATATATTAAGGAAAACGATGAAGTTTCGTTTACATGGTTTTAGGTTTATGTTATATATCGACCTGTTACGCGCGTTTCGCAGAGGATTAGCTTAAGTTCACCCATAGGAGTTATGAATCCGACGCCAGTATCGATCTGTTTTATTGTTGAATCACGAGTCTGAAGGGTGGTACTGGTGGGGGCGCTGTTTAGGCATTTCAATGGAAATCGAACCCGCAACACAAATAACTTTCCTATACACACAAAGCATCTAGTTTGAGGCTCTAACAATTCCAACAATCCCTACTTTAGACTGGTAATTTATTTAACTCCGAAATAATGGTTTCTGATTCAGGCACAAGGCCAGCAATTTTTGGGAGAGGAGACAGTCGATTAAATTGATCCCGATGTGTTACTTGGCACTTTATTTTATCCAGCCCGTAAGGAGGAAAGGCAAAGCTAACCTCGGCAGGATTTGAACTCAGAACATAAAGGGCCGTAACTATGCCGCGAAGCATTGTGTCCAACGCTCTACTGATACAGCCAATTCATCACCCTCTTGGCGACATTTGAACTCTCTTTGTCTTTCGTAGACGAAAAAACTAACCTGAAACTTCAAAGTCACTGACATTCATATATATAATTGTTTCTACTTTTGGCACAAGGCGAGCAATTATCTCAGTGTATTACTGGTACTTTATTTTATCGACCCCGTAAGGATGAAAGGCAAAGTTAACCTCGGCGGGATTTGAACTCAGACCATAAGGGGCCGTAACTGGTTGCTGCAAAGCATGGCATCCGACCCTCTACTGATACTGCCAATCCACCACCTTATTTAAATATATAATACTAGGTATAAATCGAAGTAGTATTCGCAGTAAAGCAGATACCAATCGAATTGTTTGAGGCAGTCACAAAGCACTCCATGGTGCGGAAAGTTAATACATTTTCGTCCAGAGTAAACACACAGTTAAGAAAGAGTGATACCATGATTAAAACGACCAAGTGTTTGTGGCCATAGTTTATAACCACAACGATATATATATACATGAAAAGATGGGGAATCCCACACTTTCAAATATATATACATATTCCACCAAGATCAACTTAGCCTTTAATATTTTCAAGAGTGATCTCTCTCTCTCTCTCTTACTTAATTGTACCTGTAATACTTGATAAGTAGGTTAAGATGTTACTTTTACCCTGCAGAATACTTAACTGAATTCACGAAATACGCACAGGAATTGACCGAAAAACTGGATACTTATTATAAAAAGCGACGGAGAATCTACCTGTTTATAAGCGTTCAGCACTCACTCACACACAGACAATATATAGAAAAATAATCATATACATCGCAACACTATTAACACACACAGATACAAACACACCCATCATTATTATAAAATGGCGGTATGGCGGTGGATTGGCAGTATCGGTAGAGGGTCGGACGCAACATAGAGTTACGGCCCTTTATGATCTGAGTTCAAATCCCGCCGAGGTTAACTTTGCTTTTCATCCTTACTGGGTCGATAAAATAAAGAACCAGTCACGCACTGGGGTCGATTTAATCGACTTTCCCCTCCCCAAAAATTGCTGGCCTTGTGCCTGTATAAGAAACCCTTATTATAAAATAGCGGTGGATTGGCAGTATCGGTAAAACGTCACACAACATGCTTTGCAGCTTATAGCTACGTCTTTTTACGTTCTGAATTCATATCCCGCTGTGGCTAGCTTTGCCTTTTATCCTTACGGGGTCGATACAATAAAGTACCAATAACGCACTGGTTTCGATTTAATCGACTTTCCCCTCCTTTCATATTGTTGACCTTGTGCCTAAATACGAAACCATCTAAACTATAATAAAGGAAGGTCTGCGGGATTGCGTACTGTTTATTCTTTTTTTATCCCGTTTGTAAAATAAGTTGGATTACTTTGAATAAATAATGAATGAATATTACATAATTTATCTACTCAATTTTGTGGCTGTTCATTAAATATATTTTGTTTATTTAAAGATTCCCTTCTTTAAAATTTCTGAAATGTCAACACTTCCGGTGGCAATCGCTTAAATAAACATACTAATTTTCCGTCACTAATTTTCTCTTAATGCAGTTTATATATAATATCGTCTTTTTTAATGTATCATGGATTACGTTACTGATTACATAAGTCTTCGTTCAATTTCTATGTATTATATATTGTCAATTACGATTTTATTTGATGTATCATATCTACATGTATATATACCTACATGCTAGCAGAAAACCACTCGAAGGGTGATTTTTCTTCTAGTTATTATAATAAAAGGCTTAGTTATGTGTCCCTTTTATTGTTTGTCGGTTACATATTTTTGTCGTTTTTTTCTCACGCAAGAGAAATGTGATCGAGAATGTAGTGGCTATACCGAAGATTGAGAAGTAATATCAAGAAATGTGGATTAGATAGGTGAATAATTGATGAGAAATTGACATAGAGAAAGAAATAACCAGCAGCCAACCAGCCAGCAAGAGAAACAGATAAACATTCGAGGTAGCTGTAATGTATAAGGTGAAATAAGTATGAGAAAGATTTCATTTGCATAGAGATTGTTGTCGGAGCTCCAATTAATTTAATTGATTTTGAAAAGTATCTTATTGAGTTTTCCCAGCGGGAAATAACTCGTTTTTAGACGAGTTACGATGTGCATTGTAGGAAGCACATGCATATCTATTATCCACTATAATAGATTATATTGGAGTAAAAAAGAAAACGAAAAAAAAAAAAAAGAAAAGAAATGGAAATATCTATAAGAGCTTCGCAGCCTTACTTAGGTGTTTTGGCAGAAAGTAGGAGAAAGGTGTTTTGTTGCATAGAAATATCTGTACTATTACTGTAAGTCATTGTTTCTGTTTTGATTCATTTAGTTTTCTAAGTATTGATACGGTATTTTGGATTGTAGTATGAATTCCATCTCCTCGAAAGTAGTATCCATGTAATAGTTGGCCCAATAAATTTAACCCCAAAATATAGTCTACGATATCCGACTTTTACATGAGTATGTATACAAAAATCATTTACTTTATATATATATATATATATATATATATATATATATATATATATACATATCGATATATATAAAGTTGTAGTTCCGATTTGTTTGTTCACGAACTCCTATGGTTTGGGAGATATACCCCCATAACCGTATATATTCTGAAACTTTATTGCCCAGGGTACTTGGATAAGTATATTTCATTTTTATCAAAGTGTTCCCCAGGGGGCACAAACCCCCGCTGAAAATTTTTTTCCTTTCGATTTAAACCATAGTTAAATGACAAGATATGATGCCTATTCACAAAATTTCAGCAAATTTCAATAATATTAAGGCACTCTAATAGGGTTAAACCCCCTATAGTGAAAATTTTGGAAGCCCATAATTTGAGTATTGGAACCTCTATTATCACGGGATTTTTCTATTAATTAAACGTAAATCCACAAAAAAAGCACCTCTGTTTTATAGTAAAATTTGGCTATTTTAGACATTTTATCTATGGCAAAACATCACTAGAATTATGACAACAAAAATTATTAGTTAATGCCTCTATTTTTTTAACATTTACCCCTTATTTCTTCTCCATAAATTATATCACGGATTTAAAATAAATCATCATTTCCTTACAAAACAAAAATGTGTGAAACGCAGCAAGGCGCGGGTAATTCGGCTAGTATATATATACTCACACAGACACACACACACACACACACACACACACACACACACACACACACACACACACACACACACACACATATATATATATGTGCGTGTGTGTGTGTGTGTGAGTATATATATATATTATATATATATATATATATATATACTCACACACATATAATATATATATATATATATATGTGTGTGTGTGTGTAAGTAAATCATTTTTGTAGTCAAAATATGTTGATATATTATCTCACATTGATAAGGCCCATTTTGAGAGTATATTCACAGCATGTACCTGCTGAGGTCATAAATCTCACATTCAATGTGGGGCGTTTCGGTTTTTGCCAACGTGGTTTCTTATAGAGACGATCTAATTATACGAAATTTACTTCAGCAAAACTACCAGAAGTTGTTCATACGAACAGATAACTCATTCATTATTACTCATGACATTAGGGCAGTGGATTGGCAGTATCGGTAGAGCCTCAGACACCATTGTTTGCAGCATAGAGTTACGGCCCTTTATGATCTGAGTTCAAATCCCGCTGAGGTTAATTTTGCTTTTCATCCTTACGGGGTCGATAAAATAAAGCACCAGTAATGTACTGGGTTGATTTAAACGACTTTCCCCTCCTCCCAAATAACTGGCCTTGTGCCTACATAACAAAGGTGGATTGGCAGTATCGGTAGAGGGTCGGACGCCATGCGTTTCAGCATAGTTACGTCCCTTTACGATCTGAGTTCAAATCCCGCCGAGGTTGACTTTGCCTTTCATCCTTACGGGGTCTATAAAATAAAGTACCAGTAATGCACTGAGTAATTGCTGGCCTTGTGCCTAAAGTAGAAACAATTATTACTCATGACATTCATGAGAACAGGTATTGTCGAATAGTTGAGATCTTCGCTTTTTAATCATGAGATCATCGGTCTGATCACATGGCACGACACTTCGGGTATTTGTCTTCTAACCTACAACCTACACTCCGATCGACCTCTGATAATTTTGAATGAAATTGGATGCCTGTTATTTAACGCTTTTGAAGCCAACTCCACTGAAACCATTCCTGGTTTTACAATACATCATTTTAAAAAAAAATTCAATAACCTTCGTAAAGTTATGTTCCAAACAGTAACTTAATAATGGGAAATAAGTTATATTATTAAGTCTCTCCAAATTCTTTATCATTTTTGAAAATTAATCGAAAATCGGAAGTGGTGCCTTTCATTGGAAATACAGCAACAAAATGGTTAACTCTAGGCTAGATTTGAGTGCGTAGATTTTTATATAAAGCATTCAAACGTGGCGCCTCATTTCACTTTTATTTAATTCAAATCAAACAGTATATTAAGCCCCATATTTTTAATTGTGCCTGCCTCATGTTTTTCTTTAGCTCTGATTAAGCAACTCTATCAATAAAGGCATCCAGTCGTGACCCTCTCTTTCTTTTCTTTCGGATACATTATATCTAAAACTGGATAAACCAATCGTAATTATAGGGAAAGAATGGTAACTGATGAAATATATTCTCTAAAATGGGGCAGTTCTTCCAAAGTGTTTAGGGATCTCTTTTATACCACCTGTCAGAGAGAAGTGAAAGATAGTCAAAGGATGTGAAGAAGTGCCAACATATTCGGCAAGTGTTTGGGGAATGGTTAAATCAACCGCAGTACTTGACTGGTTTATTTTATCGACCTTGGAAGGATTAAATCAAAGTTGACCTGGGCGGGATTTGAACTAAAAACGTAAAATGTCAAAACAAATACCACAATGTCATTTTACCCTATGCTCCACCAATTCATAATGGCGTAAGTTCAAATTCAATGCCAAGCCTTTCGTTTTATATCTATAGTTATTGTCTAAGCAGTCACGTCAATACGTTTTCTTTTTCTTTATTTTCTCTTCTATCTTGTGTGTGTGTGGGGGGGGGGGGGGGTAGTGCCCGTGACCTTTCTTCAGTGTTCGAGTGAAAGGAAAAAAGAAATTATCTTCAAACTGGAGACCTGGCCCTAATCATTACAACAAATTGGCTTCCACTATGAGCATCCAAGAGCCAGGTAATGGCGTTAAATTAGCTGACAGATTAAATCTACCACATAAATGGATAGGTATTTGTTTATTCAGATCAATTTATGTGATAAACAGTTTCTTGATCAAATGTATCAACCAAAAGATGATAGTGGCTTTCGAACAGATGTAAAGTAGGAAACACAGGCGTTCATGCTACACTCTTCGTTAGATTTACTGTTGTTTTTGTGTATAGGCGTAGAAGTGGACAGAGTTGTTAGGGGGTGGGATTAAACATCTCGGTATTTGTTCCAACCCACAGCGCTCTAAATTCTAAAGCCACAGAGGTTAACGTTGCCTTTCATCCTTTCGAGATCAATGAATAAAGTACCAGACCATAAGTGCTTGACTGTCGAAATTGTGAAAGAGTGGTACAAGGGGCTTTGCGCTGTCTGATCCGGTTCTGCACTTTCTGAAATCAAATCTTACCACTTTCTACGATATTGATATAGTTGACTCATCATATCTATATATATAAAACTGAGGTTGACTGTCTTTCTGTCTGTCTACTAAAACGGTCGGCACACATCTCCTCCTAAACCGTACGTTCAAATTTCGGTGAAATTGCTACACTTATAGATGAAGGTCCGGCGGAGACATCGGTCAAAAAGAAATTTCAAATCGACCCACGTGCAAAAATCGACCCACGTGTAAAGATACAAAAATACGCGAACAGTTTTCGGGCCAGCAAAGTTTTAACCCGCAAAATTCATGAGTTCAAAGTTTCAACATTGAGCTTCCATTTTGCTTCATTTCCATTAAAAAGTCTTTTAAAACAATATTTTTACTTGAAAACAAGCCTATTTGAATACACCGTAAAACAAGCAAATATTTTGTAAAAAAAGCATTGATCTATATATATAATCCAGAATAAAGCCTTATGAGGTTTTCATTTAGTTACATGAAAGTCTACACTGTAGACTCTACAGTTTTTAAGCCAAGAAAGGAACTTAACATTGTAACTTTAACACAGCTATTGAGCAGCTCCGAGCAACGCCACTATAGGCGATAAAGTTGTGCAGACAGACAGTCGTGCAGAGAGGTGATAGACGATAAAATTGCATTTTTTTTTTTGTTTTTCATGGCCATCCAAAATCTTTGTTTCAAAATAACTGATAGTTTGGTTACGCTGATGTTTTTCTCTGAGACAAGTGTTGCATTGTTTACATTTTCGATTTTTGTTAATAGATTACCAGTGCAGATTTTATCCCCAGCATCCTCTTTTGTTTTAACATTCGAGTTATGGTTATGTTTTCTTAACTTCATAAGGTTGAGGGAATATTAATCAAAAGTAACACATGAAAGTCTACACTGTAGACTCTACAGTTTTTAAGCCAAGAAAGGAACTTAACATTGTAACTTTAACACAGCTACTGAGCAACGCCGGGCTTTATTGATAGTCTCTTATATAGTAATTGGACGATAACGTTAGATATATAAAATACATTAGTCAGCTTAACATACATAAATTGTAAAAAGTATATAAAAAGCAACAGCATCATTAGTAGACTTAACAAATTCCTTTTCATTGAAAAATCCCTGTTTTATAAGTGGTTAGTCCATTATATGAGGATGTTGATGTTATATACGAGTGACATGGTTCAGTGAGCTAGATTCCTAGTCAGTCAGTTCATGGATCATATGTTACGTGTTCGTGTCTCCAGCTGATGCTTCGTTGCGTTTCTGATTAGAACACCTTTTTCTCTCACACTGTCTTGGTTCACTGACTTATTTATTTATTCATACGGCAATTGGTGAATAAAAATCTTCTTTAGTTGTAAGATTCCAATAGATCGATCGATGGCTCACTGCATTTCTCGTGGAATGTAACTCGATGTGGAAAAATGTCCCACAGGACTTCGTTCGTAAAGCATATGTTTTCCATTTTCTTTACCGATGTATGCATGTTTCACTGATATCGACGAACGACACGCACGTGCGCACACACATACGTATGTATAAATTGAGCGGAAAGATCACAAATCAAGGTAGTATTCGATGCATGATGAGATGCAAAGTGGGAGTAGTGAAAAGACATAATCCCAACGACGAGCCGAGTAACTATGAACCATATCAATCAGGTTTAGTTTCCCTATAGTAGTCAGGTAATAGGTATCAGATTTGTTTGGTTTAATTTACCTTGCTGTAGACCTGCCAACCTCTAAAAACCCAAACGAAGAGTACCAAGACGAAAAGTGCCCCAAAATGGGGAGTAATGAGACAAAATGGGGAGATTTTACATAATTGTTTCTACTTTAGGCACAAGGCCAGCAATTACTCAGTACATTACTGGTACTTTATTTTATCGACCCCTACATAACGAAAGCTATAGCCATTTTCACATTTCTCACCCACCCCAAAGTGGTTGGGAGATCTCTCCGTCGGACGGGGCGAGTTGACATGTCTGTTGCTGCCAGGATCAATGAGATTCAACCTTTATACCAGAAGCCACTAGTAACTCCATATTCTATAACTGTTTGATTAGAAGCTTATGTGTGTATACATCAGCCTTATATCTAATCTCAGCAGTGCATGACATAAACTTAGAGATGGAATACTGTTAATTTAGTTAATGCCACCTCCAGCATTCCACTCCGTATTTCAATGTATATTTAAATGAATCCGGTTATAGATAAATTGAACTGAAAGTAAAGCAATACGACGAAATACCAAGACGAAAAACCCACTTGCCCAGAGATATGATGTTTACAAATTAATTTCTAGCATGAAAAACTGAACAAATGTTTCATTGTGCAGCA
This sequence comes from Eledone cirrhosa, assembly GCA_964016885.1. Lineage (NCBI taxonomy): Eukaryota > Metazoa > Mollusca > Cephalopoda > Octopoda > Eledonidae > Eledone > Eledone cirrhosa. The sequence continues at coordinate 92,004,468 of OZ024742.1, read as the reverse complement.
GATAGCAGAACATTGTTAATTTGTGTGTGTGTTAAATGGTTAATTAAAAATGTTCTGTTATATATATATATATATATATATATATATATATATATATATATATATATATATATAAAGAGAGAGAGGGAGAGGGAGAGAGAGAGAGAGAGAGAGAGAGAGAGAGTGAGAGAGAGAGAGAGAGAGAGAGAGAGAGTGAGAGAGAGAGAGAGAGAGCGGTTCGAAACTGAAACTAAACATCTATTAACTACGATGTAAAATATGATGACATCATGCTTTTCCGAGAAATGAAAAAACCTGTCAAGCCATTAGAATCAGCCATGAATCAGTTTCGATTTCCGTTTGAAACTATCTCAATCCATTGAAATTTTTAGGCGGTAAACTTCGTTATTGTTACAATGAAACGGATGTGAATTTATTACGACTACAACGATGGGGCGTTAATTTAGTTTCGTATCTTTACTTCCTAGCCCTAATAAACCCTAACTTTAACTCTAACAATCCTTAATAATTACGACCTCTAACCAGGTCACTTGATCTGTTAGAAAAAGCAGCTGAATCTTGCCTCACTGACTTTTAAAATAATTGTATATACTTTTGGCACAAGGCCAGCATTCAACCAGTACATTACGGGTACTTTATTTTATCGACCCCGTAAGGATGAAAGGCAAAGTTAACCTTGGCGGGATTTGAACTCAGACCATAAAGGGCTGTAACTCTTTGCTACAAAGCATGGTGTCCGACCCTCTACCGATACTGCCAATTCACTGATTTTTTAAATAATTGTTTCTACTTTTGACACAAGGCCAGCAATTATCTCACTGTATTACTGGTACTTTATTTTATCGACCCTGTAAGGATGAAAGGCAAAGTTAACCTCGGCGGGATTTGAACTCAGATCATAAAGGGCCGTAACTCTGAAAGTACACATTACGTAACGTAATTATAACTGGTCATAATAGGAAGACTTTTTAACATATGTCTTTTCAAAACATTGGTTGTGTGTAGGATTAAATGCCTTGGTAATGGTGTCCCCTGAATTCATATCCCGCTGTCGTCAACGTTGTCTTTATATCCTTTCGAGGTCGATAAATAAAGTACCAGACCTGCACTATTTTTACATTTTTAAGACCCCCTTCGGTCACGAATGACCATGGGGTTTGCACCTAGGAAGTTTCCCTCGGAGGCACAAGTCCGGGCAAAGTTGTTTGTGGAAAACCAGCCGTCGTCCATGCATGCCAGCCTCCCCTCTCCATGCCACCGATTATGTCCAAAGGAAAGGCAATGGTCGATACAGCTTGACACCAGTGATGTCGCACCTCATTTCTACAGCTGAGTGAACTGGAGCAACGTGAAATAAAGTATCTTGCTCAAGGACACAACGCACACCCGGTTCGAGAATCGAACTCACAACCTTCCGATTACAAGCTCAATGTTTTAACCACTAAGCTATGAAATTTTTACTATATATCTCTTTATCTAAAGCCCACCGCCAACAGCAACATCAACGGCAATAAAAGGGTGTGTAAGAAGTAATACACAAGGCCCAGATGGTGTCTACGCTTGTTGAAGCCCATGGAAAAGCCATGGTCAGCACAACTACATATTACTTCATCTGTATCTGATTGCATTTGTTGATGCCAGTAAAATCGTAATCATTATTAGCGCCATAGGGCGGTGGATGGGCAGTATCGGTAGCGGGTCGGACCCCATGCTTTGACGTATAGAGTTACGGCCCTTACCATTCTGAGTTCAAATCCCGCCGAGGTTAACTTTGCCTTTCATCCTTACGGTGTTGATAAAATAAAGTACCAGTAATGCACTGGGTAATTTCTGGCCTTGCGCCAAACGTAGAAACAATTATTAGCTCCATAAAGTGTGATGGATTGGCGGAATTGTTAAAATATAAAAAATTGGACAAAATGAAAGGCGGCATTTATTTATGGCTCCTTACGTTCAGAGTTCAAATCGAACCTGAGTCAACTTTACCATTCATCCTTCCGACCTCTAAAAATAAAGTACAAGTGGAGATATAATCGTCTTTATCCTCTCCGAAAATTTCTGGCCTTGTGCCTAAATTAGAAATCATTATTAGCTCCTTATATTATCGAACTATTACTAGACCTGACAACTCTCTACTTTCCGGCAGGGAGATCTCTCAGCCACTTTGGGGGTGGGTGAGGAGTATAGCTTTCATTATGTAAAATCTCCCCATTTTGCCTCATTTTCCTCCGTTTTGTGGCGTTTTTTTTTCCATAGTACACCCCGTTTGGGTTTTTGGACGTTGGCAGGTCTGCTATTACTACTGATCATCGATATATCTTTTAAGATGTATGTATAGTTATAGATATAACTATACATAGATATAACTATACATACACCTGGTCTCGCTGACTGCAATTACATCCATTTCTATAGACCTGAGTTCGTTGAGCAGGTGACCTGCTTCCAGGACGCTCCCAGGCCTCGAACATTTAAACATCCTACTCTTAATACGGCCATGTTGGCAGGTTAAACAGAGAGAGAGGAAGGTTTACTTACCTTCCGGGCTCTTGTGAAGGTCGGGTTGTTCGACCTCCATAGTTGGTGGGGTTTCTTTTGGGAACCCCTTTAAAAGTCTTGAAGTGGGTTTTATGTTCGGGGTTCCCACGTCCCGAGGAAAGCTGTCTCGTATTTCTTTGAATATGTCGAGCGACATTCGTACCAGAACCAAATCTTCCGGCACGCGAAATGTACTCGATTTAAAAATTTCCCCCTCTTTTTGTATATTTTCACTTCGTGCTACGAGGGCCATCAGTTCCTTGTTGGCCCTCCTGACGAGCACGAAGTTTTGTATGTTTTGTTGGTGTGATTTTATTTGTTTGCGTGGTTGTGGTGGTGATGGTTGTGGTGGTGATGGTTTTGGTGGTGTTGTTTCGGTTGTATCTGTGTTTGTTGTGAGTGTGGTGTTTGTGGTTTCAGATGTGTGTGTGTATATTTGTTCTTGCGTCTATTTCGGTTGTTTGCGTTTGGGGGATTCTGGTGATGGTGATGGTGATGTTGATGTTGGTGTTATTGGAGAGATGTTTGCGTGGGTGGTGTCTGCGTGTTTTATTGTGGGTGCTTTTGTGCTTTGTTGAGTTTTTTTTTTTCTTTTGTGTTTCCTTTTTTGTATTTTGGGGGATTTTGGTTTTCCCTCATTTTCACTACTGGTAGATGAGGGGTCTGTGTCTGTAAGTGTGTCTGTATGTATGTTTATGGTTGTATTGGTGAGTGTATTTTGTGGGGGAGGGTGAATTTGACAGCTTTCCTCGTTTCCCCGCTGGGTGGTCAATGTTGGTGGTAGTCTTTCTATTGGTGTTGTTGTTGGTGGTTTTGCCGGTGCTGGTGTTGGTTGTGGTCCTCGCCCCGGCGTCGGCAGCAGTGGAGCCTTTCGACCCCTTGCCTCTTTCAGCAGTTCAGGGCAGAAGGCTCGCAAATGGGTTTTTCCCCACAAACAAAACACTGCGGCCTTTTTCCTTCGGTCATAATGTGAATGACCGTCCCATTCTGAAGGCGGATGTGGTCCGGGATTGTCTTCACATTCTCGGGCCTGATCTGGAGAAGGATCTCCAGGTCAACCCCGGACCAGTCCTCTCTGGCCGTTCTGGTCACTTCTATAGGGATGGTATCCGTCCTCTCCACAATCACACATCCCAGAAGCCACCACATGTCAAGTCCTGGTGGGACTGTGGAGACGGGCCGTTCCATGTGGGAGGGGTACATTATGACCTTGCTGGTTTTGCAAGGAGTCATAGCGTGTTTCAGAGCGAGGACTTCTGACTTGAACAACACCGAAATGGTGCCGTACTGTCTGCCCCTCTCTATGTACTGGGTGTCTTCTCTGATGCACCTCAGCGCGACTTCGACATCTTCTTGTGGGATTAAAGCTGCCCTTTTGGTTTGTGCTGAGATGCATCTATAATGCACCATTCTGCGCTCCACTGCCTCAATAGCTTCTACCGGGACAGTTAAGTTGGCCCAGGTTTGCTCTTGCTTGATGAGCTTCCATGCCTGGGCCAACTTTTCATCTTTGTTTGAGAGGTCCATGTTGAAGCATGGCCTCTTTTTTGCTGCTGCCGCAGCGAAAGTGTTCTTCTTGTTTTCGTTGGGGTTGTTGTTGTCGTTGTTCTTGTTGGTGTTGTTATTAGCACTGTCGATGTTATTATTGTTGTCTTTGTTGCCACCGTTGTTCTCGGAGCAGTTGGTATTGTTGCTGTTGGTGTTGTCGCTATTTGTTTTCATGTTAGTGGTGTTGATATTGTTGTTGTATTTGTTATTTTTTTTTTGTTATCTGTATTTTCGTTGTCGCTGTTACTGTCATTTTTTTTCAAAATTAGAGTTCTCATTGGTATCATTGGTGTCTTTGTTTACCTTGCTTGTGGTGGTGTTTGTATTATCAATTTGTGTTAATTTCGCTGTAGCGCTCCTCTCAACTTTGACGTCGTTGTCGCACGACAGCCGACATATCGCTGGGGGGCGTGACTCAGCCATGTTTTTTTTTTCTTCGTAAATTTTTTAACATGTAAAAAAAGTTCAAATATTTGGGCCAAAAGGCCTAAATATTATACTTTCCCCTTCACGGGGCAAAGTCTAAGGGCTTATATCCCTTACACAACAAGAAATATTTAACAACAAATAATTTTAACAGGCAAATAAAACGACTTACTGTGAGCGAGCAAAATACGTCCGCTTAGACCAATAATAATAATAATAATAATGCTTTCTTTATTAACCACAAGGGTTTACATAAAGTAGACATTAAGGACAGTACAGGACAATATAGGACGGTACAAATGGGCATTTCTGCGTGTAAAAAAAAACAAAAACAGAGGATGTAACAAAAAAATAACAATGAAAATTCCCCAATAGGGGGGGAGACTTCCGAGGGACATTTGTGGAGAAAGCCCATTAAAAGGCCACAGTGTCCCTGACCACCAAGGCAAGTGCCCTCTCCCAGTTTTCCACCTTTAATTTACAGACACATACTCAGAGTAGGCCCATTAACTCGGGCCATACTTGCTTCTCTCACCCATCTTTCAACAAAATGCTGGGAAGAGAGCACTTCCCTCTCTAACCAAATGAAATTTGAAAAAATTAATCAGAGCATCACCGAAGAGGTAAGTGCTCGTCTTCAGCCCTTTCGTGTCCACCATACTATCTCTTTTACCATGGCCACCAGACAGATAAAAACTGCCTGCCCTTCCCGGCTAAAGGAAGAGGGCGGGGAAATCTCACGATGGACTCAGCTGATAGCTGGATCCGTCCTACACGTGACAGCAGGTGTTCGACATAAACCCACAAGTCAGCAATGCTCGGACACTGGACGAGTGCGTGCAGGACGGTTTCGTCGCCCTGCGCGCATCTCGGACATGCCCTTCTGACGGCACCTCCATGCCTGTAGAGTTTATCCCGAACTGGCAAAGCTCCTCGGTAGCACTGCCAGGCCAGGGAATTCTGGAAGTTGTCCACAGGCCCCGGCCCGAAAGTTCTTCCGAAGAGATTGGCTAGTTGATTTTCGTAGACGCCTAGATTTTCTCCAAGTACGTCGTCGCTCTCCCCTCCACTAATCCTCTATAGAACGCCAAGGTGGAGTTTCCACCGATCACATTGCCCAATTGGTCGAGGGCTGAGAGCGCCTAAAGACATTCCTGTCTCCAAGCGTTCCCTCTCGGTCTTCGCTTGACCCAGGACTGCAGCTCCGTCAAGGAGACGAGCTGGAGAAAGAGACGTCTAGCAAACGGCGACCACACCTGATCACCGTCAAGGAAGAGGTGGAGATGTCGTAGACTGAGCGCGTGTCTGGGCATCATCAGCCACGGCATGCCCAGCCCTCCACGTAGCGGGTGTTGACAGCAGATGCACCGCCTTACCATCGGAGCGCGTCCCTTCCACAAAAAGCGAAAGAGAAAACGCTCCAGCGCAGTCAGGCGGGGCTTAGGACAAGGTACGACGGTCAGGCGGTAGTAGATGACGGACGCGATATACGTGTTAGCCACCTCCGCTCGACCTTTCAGGGATAGCTTCCTCTCCGTCCATTCCTGGTTGAGAGAAGCCACCCTGCTCGTCACCTCGTCCCAGTTTTTGTCCGTCTGGAGGTCCGGACCGAACCAGACCCCTAGCAATTTAACCGGTCCGTCCGTCCAGCGTCCGACGACGCTGTTGGACGGCATGGACCTGCCTCTCCAGGTGCCGCAGGCCCACTGACTTTTCCTGGTTGATCATTGATCCTGTCCCCGCTTCGTATTCTCTTAGTGTAGTGCCGATCGCCTCGATATGTTTGGCGTTCGACACCACTACGGTGACATCGTCCGCATATGCTGACACGGGTCTTCTGCATCCTAGTTCGCGCGGGACCCCCCTCAACGTCTCCAGTTTGTGCAGTAATGGCTCGAGAGTCAATACGTACAAGAGGGACGAGAGGGGACATCCTTGGCGGACCGAGCGCATGATGTTGAATGGTTCCGAAAGGTGACCGTTCACTCTAACCACAGAGCAGATGTCGCTGTGCATGGCAGCGATCCAGCCTCTGAAGACGGGCCCAAATCCAGCCGCCCTCAGGACTGCCGCTAGGTAACGATGGTCGACCCTATCGAAAGCTTTCGACTAATCTAAATTGATCAAGGACCCACCTGTGCCAGGTTCCCTAGCTACCCTCTCTACGATGTATCGCATGACGTGGAGGTTATCGTGGATGGATCTGTCGGGAATGGCGCATGTCTGCGCCTCTCCCACCAGACCACCAGCGACAAGCGCCAACCTCTTTGCTAGCACCTTGGCCAAAATCTTGAACTCTGTGTTTAGCAGAGTTATGGGCCTGAAATTATCTATGTTATCCCCCTTGTTCGGATCCTTTCTCAACAGCGCCACCGCTCCTCGGCTCATAGAGCTGGGAATTCTCCCGTTCTGTTGCCAGTTGCAGTAGACGTCCGCCAAGAGGCCTCCGAACAAGTGTGGCATCTGTACGTAAAGTTCATAGGGCAGACCATCCAAACCAGGCGATTTACCCCTTGTGCTGCCAGTCATTGCCTGCCGTACTTCAGCGGCTGTTATCGGTTTTTCGCAACACTCCGCCTCAGTGGCCGAGAGCCGCGGCTGTCCGTCGAGGTAGACACTAAAATCCATCCCTCGATCCCGCCCGCCGCTGCCCCCGAACAGCTGAGCGAAGTGTCGCTGAAAAGCTTCACGCATTTTCCCGGGATCGAGTAGCATGCGCCCGTCGTGGTCCACCAAAGAGCGGATCGTGGCTTTGTTACCACGACGCGCCTCCGCCACTCGGGCCCATTGAACGGCTTTTGTCCCCCTCGTGTCTGAGAGAACGCACCCTAGCTCTGACAACGCAGCCTTCGTGCTTTGCATTGAAGAATTGGTCAAGGGCCAATTTCGCCGCAAGTACGTCGGTCGCGATGCCTTTGCTAAGCGCCTCGTATAATTTTCCAACTAGTTCTCACTCTGCTCTATTTTTCTCTATAGCTAAAGCCTTACTAAACCTAATGGACTCTATTCTAATCGCTCTTTTCAGAGCAAACCACCACTTGTTGTTGACGATGGCCCCCGTCAACGCTCGCTTAACTAGTTCGTTAATCCGGTCTCTGTAGGCCTTGCGCGCTGGTAAGGACGCGTTTAGCTTCCAGTAGCCGGGGTCTCGTCTATGAAGCCTATCTAAGTCACACTATCTTGAATTGTGGACAGCCTATGCTAGACCTATCTATTTCCCTACAAAATACTCTATCTAGATATGATCTGGATGACCCTGTGCGGTTTGTCCAAGTCCACATTGGCACATTCGGGAAATACAATCGGTACCTGTTAGACAGTTCAAAACGCCTGAGCAGGTTGGTCAGGCTCTTGGTCCCTCCTCCCCTATCCGCTAATCCCACACAGTCCCAGCGTGCATCTAATATCCCGTTCCAGTCGCCCACTGATACTAAAGAGCGGGACGTTCCAAGAAAGGTCTCCAGACGCCGGAAGAAATCAGGCCGCCCTGACGAAATCATGACGACCCCAAGCCACGCGCATTTATGCTGCCTATACTGAGTGAGGTCATGTTGAAATCGGAGTGGAAAAGATGGGAAAGACCACTTACCTTACTTCTCGTAGAGGAAGGATGGCTTCTCCATCCCTTTTCAATTAATCGTCTGGTGAAGAGACCGTTGAATCGTCCCTTCGGCTGGTCGTCGGCTCTTCTGTGAGTATATCCGAATATACCCTCCGGTTGAGTGTCCCTCCTTGGTCTCTAAAATCACCAACTGCGTTGGGGAATTTCGTTTTAATATTTGTGTATTGTTTCTGTGCTATTCCTACCAGTCTTATGTTGGTTGGTGTTTTGATTGGTGCTGGTATTATGTAGTCGTGCTGTGAAATGTCTTTGTGTTCAATTATGTAAGTCATTAGTTTCTTGTTGTGTGTATTTATTGCTGTGCATTTGTTTTCCTGGGGGTGGGGTGTGGTTCTGGTATTTTCTTGTCGTTGTTGCTGGGTGTGTGTGTTTTGTTGATGTGTTTGCGATGTTGGTGCTTGTGGTGGTGGTGTTGAAGTTGTTGTTGTTGTTGGCGGTAGGGTTGCCGCTGGTGGTGATGGTGGTTCTAGTGTGGGTGGTGATGGTGTTGGTGGTGTTGCTGCTGTAAGTCTCTTTGCAGTAGCCTTTACCCTTTTTTCATTTCTTCCCTCGCATTTCGAAGCCGACGATGCGCTGCTTCTGCGTTTGTGCCTTCTTGCGACCTTTTGCCATCCCTCTCCCACCTCACACTCCATGTCCGATTCTGTGAGGTCGGGAAGGGGTACCAGCTCCACTCTTTCCCTTGTTCTTGTTGGTGATGGTTGCAGTGGAGTCTCTGTTGCAGCTGCAGTTAGTATTACTGTTGTTGTTGTTGTTAATACTTCCACTGCTGCTGTTCTTGATTTCCGTGACGTGTGTATGGGTGCCACGGACCTATCCTTCCTGCTTGCCGCCTGTCCTGTTGCTGGTAGCAGTGGAGTCGGTTTCGGTAGGAGGGGGGTTTTCTCCTTTCTCAGGGTCTTCTCATTGCAGAAGGCCCTGAGGTGAGTCTTCGATCCACAGCGAAAGCATTTCGGGCGTTTGCCCTCAACACTTAAGGGAAGTTGAGTGCCGTTATCGATGTCTATCACATCCGCGATAGCTTCGATGCACTCCTGGTTGGTTTGAATTAACATCTCAATGGAGGTGCCTACCCAATCTTCTCGTACTTTTTTCTGTACTTGCAGTGCAGTTGTTTTGTCCTCGATTCCGACGAGGAGAGACGCGGACAGCCAAGAAGGGGCCATCCCGAGGGGGGGGGGGCGTGGGTCAGTTTGACCCTCAACATTTTTTGCCCGCTGTAGGAGGGCACCAACACCATTTCCTCGCTCCTTAGGGTCACTAAGGGTTGAGCCTTTGCCTCCTGGGGTATGGCAAAAAGCGCGTCCACGGTGGCATATTTCTTGCCTCGGGTGATATGCGTTTTCCGCTGCCACACAGACCCTAAGGCTTTTTGTATTTTAGCCTCTGTGGCTCTTTCAACCCTACGGGATTTTGTGCTTCTGTACGGTACGGACAGTACAGTGCTGTTGGGTTTCTAAAAAATTTTCGGCTGCCTTGCAGATTGTTCGGTGTCCGGTTTTCGTCACCATCTTCTTTGCTTCCTGTAGTTCCTCATTTGCTATAAGGATGGTTTCCAGGTTCTTTGCGATACCTGCAAACGAGATTGGTTTTTCTTTCTTGTTGTTGTTGTCGGCAGAGCTGCTGTTACTTTTGTTGTTGCTGCTGGTACTACGACCGCCGCCGCCGCTGTTGCTGTGGTTGTTGTTGTTGTTGCTGCTGCTGTTGTTGTTGCTGTTGCTGCTGCTGCTGTTGTTGTGTATGCTGCTGATGTTGTTGCGGCTGCTACTAGTGTTTTCATTGTCACTGTTGCTGCTGCTGCTGTTATTACGGCTGCTGCTGCTATTCTTCATGACGTCAGACGAATGAAATGGCTTTCCGTATTTACGGCACACATTTTTCGTCGTTGTCGACGTCGTGGAGAAATGTTCCACGGTATGCACGTTCTCTTGGTGAAAGCTACCAGAAACTATATTTTTCTTTTTCTTTAATGGCGTGGCTTGCGAAAGAGGCCACACCACATTTAGAGAAGGGAGGGAGAGAGACAATCTTCTCTCTGATGTAATGACGATTGAGGAAGAAGAAGACGGAAAGAGCGGGAGTGATTTGTGAACATTCTTTTTTGTAGCCATGTTTTTTTTACGGTTTAAAATGAATATTAGGTACAAAATACCAATAAGCGGTTATTTAACCCCGAAGGGCCAAATAACGGGCAGAAAGACCCCTCTCACGAGATGGAGGGTGTTTTTATCTACAATTTGGTTCAAGTTTTAAATAATTTACAATTGTTATAGCGGTTAAAAATTACTATACCTTACAGAGCCGAGCCTCCGTCAAACATGACATTCAATAATAATAATAATAATAATAATAATAATAATAATAATAATAATATAAAAACATTTTTAAAATTGAGCAAGTATAAGGACCTGGAGATAGAAATTGGAAAAATGTGGAAATTGAGAACTAAAACAATACCAGTGGTTGTAGGCGCTCTGGGAATGATACCTAAGGGGGCTAATGATTACTTATCGCAAATCCCAGGAAACCCGCGTATAGGAGAAATACAAAAGATAGTACTAATGGGAACTTCCCATATACTAAGGAAGATTCTGTCAATATAAGTACATCACAAGTCTAAACACTAAAGATGCATGTGTGAGTACGTATGTTCTTTCTTGAACATGGCGGACCTTGTTGTCTCTTGAGGTCACTGGTTGTGACTTGGTGATAACTCGTATGAACATAAAGCAAGATAAATGCAACTGTAATAATAATAATAATAATAATAATTGTTTCATTTATTGGCCACAAGAGCTGACATATAAGGGACAATGCAAAAGACAGGGACAGTGGGGGTTTACATATACAACGTGTAAACAATATAAATAACAATAACAAAATAACAATAAAAATACAAGGAAAATTCCTCAATAGGGGGGGGGGGGTAACCACCCAGGGTTCACTCAGGTACCCCACCAATCCTGAACCACATAATAATAATAATAATAATAATAATAATAATAATAATAATAATAATAATAATTATCAGCATAGAAGACTGTGTTCAGATGGAGAAAAACAACCTACACAAATACGTGACTGATAGTAAGGAGCCAATGCTCAGGATTGTACTAAAGGAGAGGACAATAGACCAGGAGATGTCCAAGGAGGAAATAACAACAAGGAGAAAGAGAAACCTTCATGAAAAATCCCTTCTTTGTGAAAACTGAATTCAGAGATCCACAGACATGGAATTGGTTGAAAAGAGGAGACCTTAAAAAGGCTACAGAAGGAATGCTAATGGCTGCGCAAGAGCAGGCCCTCAAAACGAAGTGGTTGAAACACCATATTTACAAGGAGGAGGCTAGCCCACTGTGCAGGACCTGTGGAGAGAGAGAGGAGACTGTGGCTCACATTGTATCCGAGTGTAAACACCTAGCCCAGACTCACTATAAGGGCTGGAGACATGAAGTCATGGGCAGGGTGATCCACTGGCACCTATGCAAAGTAAACAATTTACCACATTCTGAGAAGTGGTATGAGCATAAGCCAGAGTCGGTGATAGAAAACGATCAGGTGAAGGTGCTGTGTGATTTTAGGATACAGACAGACAAGAAACTGGAACACAATAGACCTGACCTGGTGGTTTTGGACAGGGAAAAAATATCGTGCCTGATTGTGGATGTGGCCTGCCCATTCGACACGAGAGTGCAAGAGAAGGAGAGGGAGAAAATTAACCGATACCAGGACTTAAAGTGGGAGGTAAAAAGGATTTGGAACTGCCATGAAGTCATAGGCACACTAGGTACTATCTCAAAAAGTTTCCAGGGATGGTTAAAGAAAATTGGCCCCGCCACGCTTTTTGGAACGCTTCAAAAGGCATGCTTGCTGGGAACAGCAAGAACCCTCCGATACGTCCTGAATATCTGAGGCTGCAGGTAGTGGCTTGATATTCATTTCAACAAACTTTCCAGTTAACTAACATCAATGACTGAGACTCAAAGAATAACAACAACAACAATAATAATAATAATAATATTAATAATAATAATAATAATAATAATAATAATAATAATAATAATAATGGACAAGAAACTGGAACACAATAGACCTGACCTGGTGGTTGTGGACAAAGAAAAAAGATCGTGTCTGATTGTGGATGTGGCCTGCCCAATCGACACGAGAGTGCAAGAGAAGGAGAGGGAGAAAATTAACCGATACCAGGACTTAAAGTGGGAGGTAAAAAGGATTTGGAACTGCCATGAAGTCAAAGTGATCCCGATTGTCATAGGCGCACTGGGGACTATCTCCAAAAGTTTCCAGGGATGGTTAAAGAAAAGTCGGCCCCTACACGCTTTTTGGAACGCTTCAAAAGGCATGCTTGCTGGGAACAGCAAGAACCCTCCGATACGTCCTGAATATCTGAGGCTGCAGGTAGTGGCTTGATATTCATTCCAGCGGACTTTCCAGTTAACTAACATCAATGACTGAGATTCAAGGAATAATAATAATAATAATAATTGTTTCTACGTTAGGCACAAAGCCAGCAATTACCCAGTGCATTACTGGTACTTTATTTTAATAATAATAATAATAATAATAATAATAATAATAATAATAATAATAATAATAACGATTTCATTTATTAGCCACATGTGCCGATATGTAGGGGACAATACAAAGACAGGGACAGTGAGGGGTTTACAATAAGGTCGAGGAGTAAAAGTGCTCAATGGCAAGACTAATTCAACAATGAAGATATACAAATTTAAATTAAACTATGCATAAATATAACAAAATAAATTCCCCTATAGGGGTGGACGACCCAGGGGTGACTCAGGTACCCCACCAATCCTGAACCACCCTGCGCTTCTGGGGCACCCAGGGAGAGCACCCGTCTCCTCAAGTTAGCTAGCCTATAGGCGCATGGTCAGAGTAGGCCCAATAATAATAATAATAATAATAATAATTTCTACTATAAGCACAAGGCCAGCAATTTTAGGGGAGGGGGAAATCGATTAAATCTACCCCAAGCTGCACCGCCACCACCATTAATCGATTATATAAAATAATCTCTTTTATTACACATTCACTCGCGATTTATTTTTTCTCCAGATACCACCATCCCTTGCACTTTCTTCGCTCTCTCTCTCTCTTCATCTCTCTTTATATTACGCTGCTGATCAATTTCTTGTAGATTACGTGAGAAATATCGATCACTGCGAACAATAAAGACTGTCTCAAGATGGATGTGATCAACCAGCAGATAACTTATTAATCACTCCCAACTACCAGCCCACTCCTTACGTCCACCGCCCCAGAATTGTTACAAGGTGGGTCAATATGATATAAGACTTCTTAGTGATAGAATCAACAACATGTATCGTATCACCAGTACTTTATTACAGTTCTTGTGGAATGCAACTGATCCCTGTCGGTTTCGACGATGAGTGTTGCAGTTGTTCGTGCAAAATAATCGCCTGGTCATGAAATTAACGCCTACGTGGGGGAGCATTATACAGACACGTGCACCACTAACGTAATTCACAGGAAGTTTCACCGTGATGCAGTGTGTGTTATAAGGCTGATTTTGTCAAATAGTTTCCGCCAACCCAATTTCACTCGAAAGGGTGGGTCGACTTGAATCAAAGACTATTATTCTCCAAGATACTAAACAGTGGGACCGAACACAAGACTTTATAATTGCGAAGCAACTGTGTTATATCCTATCATCTTTATTAAAAACATTTGCAATATCGCTAGCCAGTATGTAGAGATGTTTATCCCATACATTGCCCTATTTCTAATGAAAAATAATTCAAAAAAATATTAGGGAAATCGTCTCTAGAGCTGCTCAAGCATCAACAGCATTAAGTAAGTTTAAGAATGATCAATATAACGAAATAAGAACAACAGCCTGAAAGCTAAACTGGAACACACGTGTGTTCTAGTATTTCACATATTTCATTATATGCTTGCGAGACGTGGACACTCACAGTGGAATTTCAGAAGAAAATATTGACATTCAAGTGGAGATATTTATAGAAACATCATGGAACACATAAGCCACGAAAACAACTTCAAAGACCTGCTACTCACTGCAAAGAAATGAGAAAATATCCTTTCTCTAAGACCTGTCAACTCTCCCCGTCCGACGGGGAGATCACCCACCCACTTTGGGGTGGGTGAGAGATGTGTCTTTCTTGTGAAAATAGGTATAGCTTTCATTATGTAAGATCTTCCCATTTTGCCTCATTTCTCCCCGCTTGGGGGTAGCCTTTTTCATGGTACTACCCGTTTGGGTTTTTAGAGGTTGGCAGGTTTGGGATAGTTCAGAGGAAGAGAAAGCAAGGACGTCAGAAGTAGAAATGAGCAAATAACATCATCATGAAATTGACCGGTAAATATTTCACAACTCAAGCACTGGCTAACAGCAAATATTAGTGGATGAATATGTATGCCTGACCGATTTAACTCACTCAATATGCAAATTAGGCTGCTCAGCCGTTAATTTTCATAAGGAAAGTATATACTTTCGAACGTTCAACTATCTGGCCGATGGGTAAACGGTGCTGATGGTAGCTAACAAGCTTGAAACTAGTACATCGTTCCTGTGTCAGTGTTGAACAAAAAAAAAAAAAAAAAAAAAAAAAGGTGACGTGGTTGCCTTAACACCGTATGGCATAAATTCAGGCTGTTCGGTTTGTTGACAAACAAACGAACAAAGCGGCCGGCGTTATAATAAACGTCGGCTAAACTGATGCGTGCATATATGTATGTGTACCTGTATGCATATGTGTATGTATATATATATATATATATATATATGCATGCTACTGTACGTCTGTATACATATATGTATGTACGTATACATACATACTTACATTTAAGTAAGTGCCATACTAAGAGTGAGAAATGAAATTTCGTTTTCATTTTTTTCAACTTATCGTTTTCGGTATGCCTGACCGATTTAACTCACTCAATATGCAAATTAGGCTGCTCAGCCGTTAATTTTCATAAGGAAAGTATATACTTTCGAACGTTCAACTATCTGGCAGATGGGTAAACGGTGCTGATGATAGCTAACAAGCTTGAAACTAGTACATCGTTCCTGTGTCTGTGTTGAACAAAAAGGTGACGTGGTTGCCTTAACACCGTATGGCATAAATTCAGGCTGTTCGGTTTGTTGACAAACAAACGAACAAAGCGGCCGGCGTTATAATAAACGTCGGCTAAACTGATGCGTGCATATATATATGTGTACCTGTATGCATATGTGTATGTATATATATATATGTATATATGCATGCTACTGTACGTCTGTATACATATATGTATGTACGTATACATACATACTTACATTTCAGTAAGTGCCATACTAAGAGTGAGAAATGAAATTTCGTT
>OZ024742.1:91973948-91978948 GCA_964016885.1 Eledone cirrhosa | reverse complement strand
AAAATCGTAAGCAGTGTCTTTCATTGGAAAGGAGGAAAGAATATGTTAACATTTTTAAACATGTAATAATTTAGCAGAAAATATCTAATTACCGTTTTGTTTATTTAAATGCTTATAGTATATTTACTATTGGACAAATCATTGCAGAAATTTGCAATAGATTAAAGTACAGCTTAAACGTTGAATGTGATGCAGTCAGAAAGCTTATTGTAGTTTTAAGTATGTCTTGCTTACGTGGTTTCGTGTGGTAAGAAGAGGGCAGTAAAACCTGCTGATACTAAAAAAAAAAAAATCAAAACATTGCTTCTAAATTTGCTGAATGTATTATATGAAGAATAAAAATAGTATGAGGAGGATTAGAAGAAGTTAGGGTGGAAAAAAGTAAGAGAAAAGTGGGTAGGAATGGGAGAAGAAGCTAAAAGAGACATTTTATCGTCGTATTTTCCCTTAGTTTTATTTTACTTTCGCAAACATCTCCACATTGTTGTGTCGCTGTATTCGTTGCGCTTTTTGAAGCCATAGTTCTCATGCTAAGGGATCATTTGTGGCGTGTGAAATTCATCTTTGTTGTTGGTGGTGGGGGAGGCTGTTATGTTGTTCTTGGCAGTGGTGGTGGTAGTTGTGGCAGTGATGCTGGTGTTAGTTGTAATGCTGGAAGTGGTGCTGTAGGTTGTAGTGGTATCTGTGGTGGCGGTATTGAAGGTGGAAGAATGAGAAAATTTTCCCTATTTTGTCTTGTATCATCACCGACTCATATATTGGCCTTGTGAAATACCGACGGTAATGCTAGTTTAAAGCCAGATACCTTAGATCATAGTTGTGTAATATCCCACTCTCCTGCAACCTCATCCCTCCTTCATTCTCTACCTATCTCTCAATTTCCCTCCCATCTATTGCTTAAAATATCAACTCAACTCTCTAGTGTGTGTAAAAAAAAAAGGGATTCTATTTTCAATGCTGTTACGTGACCACATTAAATGCATCATTGAACAAACCAACTAATTGTAATCCGGCATTCTCACACTCTTTGTCTAAGTAAATCCTCAAAGTAACAACAACCACACTACTACTATTACTACCACCACTACTACTACTACTACTACTACTACTACTACTACTACTACTACTACCACCACCACCACCACCACCACCACCACCACCACCACCACCACAACTGCTGCCACTACTACTACTACTACTACTACTACTACTACTACTACTACTACTACTAAAAGTAATAGTAATAATGATTTCTACTATAGGCAAAAGGCCAGCAATTTTAAGGGAGGGGTCGTCGATTAAATCGACTCCAGAATGTTACTGGTGCTTTATTTTATCGACCCCCATAAGGATGAAAGACAAATAATAATAATGAAAATTTGAATATTAAAAGACAGTGGCAGCACAAGTAAGACCAACAACACCAGCACAACCCTACAACCACCTTCATCACCATCACAACCTCAAAAAACATGTGCAGCATAGCAACAATGGTAAAAACAAAACATCAAGAACATATTTTACAATAGCAGAAAAATGTGGAGGATTAGGATTAGAACGAAAGAAATTCTCGAAAATTCTTGCAAAATACTGTGTGCAGTGTATGTACAGGTGTGCATGCGTATAAATCTGCATGTGCATATATATATATATATATGTGTGTGTATGTGAGTATGTGTGTGCGTGTATATATATATATATATATATATATATATATATATATATATACATACATATATATTTATATATATTTATATATATATATATATATATACACACATATATAAATATGTATATATATGCGTATATACAGGAGAAAAATTGAAGATATAGTTAACTTTATGCTCACACACAAGCGAGCACACATTCAAATACACACACATAAAGCCAGTGGTACTTTCCGCCTTCCACAAAAGAATAATAATGTACTACACACACACACACACACACTCATATATATATGTATGTATGTATGTATGTATGTATGTATGTATGTATGTATGTATGTATGTATGTATGTATGTATGTATGTATGTATGTATGTATTATGTATATGTATGTGTGTGTGTGTGTAGGGTTAAACGATTCCATGGTGTCTTTAAGAAATATTTGAAAAACAAAAAATGTCAAAATGTCGGGTGGTTGTAGGAGAGAAAGAGAGAAAGTGGAAGAGAGAGAGAGAGGAGAGAGAAGAGAGAATGAAAGGAAGGGATGGAGGGGAGGGAGAACGGTAACATCATACCGTTAAGAAATAGTTCTCATTTTGAAGCTGATTTCAAACAAAGGTGGCGTTGGCGCTAGCGCTAGCGCCACTTTCTGGATAAACAAAGAAGGAATTTTTCTATATATAGAAGGAAATGAGAAACTATAAAAAAGAAAATGTTCGTGTCCAAAATTATTCTGAGCATTTGTCATTCTATTTTTAGGAATTTAAATGATAAGATAAAAGAAAAGCAAACATGAAGGGAGAGGGAACTCGTAAATAGACACTGGACACTTGGTTAATGGACTATGGGAAAATTATCTCGTGAAATCCGATGATTGAAAGAAGCAGTTTCACAGAATGGAGAAAAATAGCGGGGGATATGACCTCAGGCAAATGATTGAAACCAAGAAAAGAAATGAACCCGGGATAACTTATCTTATATATATATAATGTAGATTCCTGACGAGTCGGGGGTAACCGCAATTAAAAAGATATTCTAGATTGGTAGAATATAGGCATCTTTATTAATATATGGAGATGACTTCTACGGGACTAGAAATGTTTCATTCGCATGAAATCATTATGAGTTCCTGCTGAATTCATACGAATGAAACTGTTCTAATCCTGTAGAACAGACATGTCAAACTGAGAGTCTCTCGAGAACCACATGGGTCACATATGTGTTGTCTGAGGGCAGCACACGACCACTGATTGCGCACATTACAACTATTTTTATTTTATATTGCGAAAATAAAACATGCTCGCGCTGTAAAAACCTTTGTGCGGGACGCAGGTGTGCTTGTAAAGGGCCGCATGTTTGACATGCCTGCTGTTAAAGTCATACACATATATATATATATATATATATATATATATATGTGTGTGTGTGTGTGTGTGTGTGTGTGTGTATGTATACAATGTACATTTGTTTCAAAGTGAACGGCTAGTAGTAAGTAAACAGTACCGTATACACTGTACATTAGTATATTTGGTGTGTATGTAAATACATCATTGAAATTTATAAAAATATCAACCGTTATATATATATATATATATATATATATATATATATACATATAGGTGTGTGTGTGTGTGTGTGTGTGTGTGTGTGTGTGTGTATGAATGTGTGCGGAGAGAGAGAAGTGTGGGAGGACCATTCGTCAGAGATTGTTTTTAATGCAAATACACGTTCTATAATGGTTTCTGGTAACTTGACATAAAATCTAGGTCTTGATGAAATGTGGGAATAGAGGAGGGGCGAAAATTGGTGTTTGGCACGTTTATAACTTTACTTCTGTTATTTCTCCTAGTTTAGATGGAGGAGGTGAATGTAAGAATCTGTAAAGAGTGGGAAATTACTTTTCATTCATTCTTTGTTCATATCACAAGGCTGTTGACTCTCATCCCTTGGGAAATAATAAACTAAGCACCACAAGGAATGTAAAGAAGCCAATCGTTATATCAGAGCAAAGAAATATGTCTATCTATCGATTATACAACTGGCGCGTCGCAACTCTTGGCTGAGGGCGGTAGTATTTGAAACACAAAACACTCAGAGTAGGATCAAATATGTGAAGCATCCCATTGAAATCTTTAACAATTCTGCCATTCCACATACCATAGGCTGGTACTTTATTTACCGACACCGAAATGATGAAAGATGAAGTTGACCTCAGTGATGTTTGAACTAAGACTGCAGTGAAGTGGAACAAATACCAAATATAAAATATGTAATTTCATTATTTAGAATACTTGAAATACGATTGAAAGTAAGGCAAAAACGCGTGGGGAAGGGGAATCTACACTCTCGGCTGGGACAGTATATGTCTGCTGCACACCCAGAACAGAAGGACGAAAGCGTTGCCGTGATTTAAAAGGCCAGCGCTAATATATTGAACTCAATAAACTGATTAAAGAAATACAAGATCATTACCCCCAACATAGCATATATATATATATATATATATATATATATATATATATATATATATATATATATATATGTGTGTGTGTGTGTGCGCGTGTGTGGGTGTGTGAGTGTGTGTGTGTGTGAAAATAATTGTTTCTATTTTAGGCACAAGGCCAGCAATTACCAGTACATTACTGGTACTTTATTTTATCGACCCCGTAAGGATGAAAGGCAAAGTTAACCTCGGCGGGATTTGAACTCAGATCATAAAGGGACGTAACTCTATGCTTCAAAGCATGCTGTCCGACTCTCTGCCGATACTGCTAATCCACCGCCATGTGTGTGAAAATAATTGTTTCTACTTTAGGCACAAGGCCAGCAACTACCCAGTGCCTCACTGGTACTTTATTTTATCGACCCCGTAAGGATGAAAGGCAAAGTCAACCTCGGCGGGATTTGAACTCAGATCGTAAAGGGACGTAACTATGCTAGAAAGCATGGCGTCCGACCCTCTACCGATACTACCAGTGAAAATAATGACACACATATATATTATGAATGAGTCTGTAGCTTGAGTAGTATCTTCGACGGAACCTTATGCGATGTGAGAGCCTTCTAGAAAGACTATAGTTCTCTCCACCTAATCTTGTGGAAACCGTCTCTTCAAAGCTGCACTGAGTTCTAAAGATGTTGTCGGCCCTACTATAAGTAGGTGGATACAAGTAATATATATATATATATGCACACATGCACACACACACACACACACACGCATATATATATATATATATATATATATACGCCCCACCACCGCACACACACATTGCTGCAGAATTAAGAAGTTCGCTACGTAGCCCTGTGATTTCGGGTTCAGACCCACTGTGT
>OZ024742.1:91948948-91966448 GCA_964016885.1 Eledone cirrhosa | reverse complement strand
ATCACAAAAAAGACTTTGCAATACACATATATAAATAAAGAAAACAAAAAACTGTTTAAATTAATAAACAATAGCCCTTTGGTGCAGACAGAAGGGCCAAACTTTATCTCAACAGAGAACTTCACCCATTTAAAAATGATAAAGGTCCCTCTGGACCTTTATCGTTCCTTAAAAGAATAATCTAAACAGGACGTGAGCCCCCCCCCTGTTTAAAACCGTTAAATCGCGTCCTCTTGAAAGATTTCCCCATAACCTCCCCTCTCCCTGACACAACTCCAAATACCCCAACCCCACCACACTCGGATACCCCCACACCACCACAAAACATCCCTCCACCCAACACACCCGACCCCATGGAAATTACACAACCCGGAGAGGTAGGTGCTTTTCTTTCTTCACTTTCAACACCAAAATAGATCAATTGAGAGTTGGCTGTTTGAATGCGCGTGGCCTGGGCTCAGCTTGGAAGCAAGCAAAGCTTCTAAGTGACCTCAGGTCACGAAGTATAGATGTGATGGTTGTTTGCGAGAGTCGGATCAGCAGCGTGCGACAGCTGGCTCTCGCCTTCGATGACTTTGAGATGCACGCATCTCTCTGTCAACCCGGAGGCGGGGTGGGGTTGCCGTACTGCTGGATAAACGTCTGGCTCTCGACGTACAGATTGTTCACTCGGACCCGGGGGGTCGATTACTGGTGCTGGACGTCGGAGGCGGTGAAGGCGGGGCTTTCAGACTGGTCGGTCTTTATGCCCCCTTCGGGGCTGAAAGAGCCGACTTCTTCCAGCGTCTGGAGACTTTTATAGGAACGTCGCGTTCCCTGCTTTTAGTGGGGGACTGGAATGGAATCCTAGATGCGCGTTGGGACTATGCAGGGGCATGTCCCGATAGAGGGGGTGTAGCAGCCTCAAGGGTTTACTCGATCGATTCGACCTGGTCGATAGATTTCGACTAGATTTTCCAACTGTGCCAACCTGGACCTGGGCAAACCGCAGTGGTCAATCTAGATCGTACCTAGATAGGTTTTTGGTTAGGAGTAAGGATAGGGACGTATTTAGTTGTCCAGAATTGCTAATGGTTGGCTATTCAGATCACAAATTAGTGATCTGCGTGGTCAACCTTGATAGAACGCATAGACAGGGTCCCGGTTACTGGAAGATGAACTTGTCCTTGCCGGCAAAGGAAGCTTACAGGAACCGGATTAGTAGCTTAGTTAAGATGCGGTTGACGGGAGCGATCGTCAACAGCAGGTGGTGGGTATCTCTAAAGAGAGAGATTAAAGTAAGTTCGATAGGTTACAGTAAGGAACTAGCGGCGAATAGAAATAGGAGGGAAAGGGAGTTAACAGATAAACTAGAAGAGGCGATTAGGAGCGGAGACGTGGCCAGAGTGTTAGCGTCGAGAACGGCGTTGAGCCAGTTCTTTGACGCGAAGCACGAAGGCTGCGTTGTCCGAAGTAAAATACGTGCTTTAGGAAACGAGGGGACCAAAGCTGTTAGCTGGGCCCGCGTGACAGAAGCCAAGAGTGGGATTAAATCCACCATTCGGTCTTTGCGAGACCAGGATGTACGGGTGATCCTTGAACCTGAGCGGATGTGCGAGGCCTTTCAAAGGCACTTTGCTCGACTGTTCGGAGGGGGCGGGGGGCCGGACAGGGATGTGGACTTCGGTCCATACCTCGACGGTCTACCGCGTCTTTCGAGCGCGAAGCGGAGTGCTGCGAAAGGCCAATCACAGCCACTGAAATCGGGGAAGCGCTCAGCCAATGCAGCAGACGCAAATCTCCGGGTCTCGATGGTCTACCATACGAACTTTATTTAGCTATGCCGGTCTTGTTCTCCGAACTCCTCGAGGCTGTCTATTGCAACTGGCAACAGAACGGGAGAATTCCCTGTTCTATGACCAAGGGCGTAGTCACGCTAGTGAGGAAGGACGAGAGCAAGGGGGACGACTTAAGTAACTTTAGGCCCATAACTCTGCTGAATGCAGAGTTACAGATTTTGGCCAAGGTGTTGGCGAAGAGGTTGGCGCTTGTGGTGGGTGGTTTGGTGGGAGACGCGCAGACATGCGCTATCCCGTCCAGGTCCATTCACGACAACCTCCACCTCATGCGATACATCTTAGAGAGGGTTGGGAACGAACCCGGCTTTGGTGGGGCCCTGATCAACTTGGATCAATCTAAGGCGTTCGATAGGGTCGACCATGGTTACCTGGATGCGGTGCTAGCGGCGGCGGGATTCGGACCCGTTTTCAGGGGCTGGATTTCTGCCATGCACAGTGGCAACGTCTGCTCTAGGGTTAAAGTAAACGGCTACCTCTCAGAGCCGTTTCAAATCACCCGGTCCATTAGGCAGGGGTGCCCCCTCTCCTCCCTTCTGTACGTATTGGCTCTCGAGCCACTGCTGCGGAAGTTGGAGTTGCTGCGGGGCATACCCCTGGAACCGGGATTGCACAAAGCGGTCTCGGCCTATGCCGACGACGTAACAGTAATGGTGGCGGACGCCTCGGAAATCGGGGCGATCGCCACCCTACTGGAGGAATACGAAAGGCTGACGGGGGCTAGGCTGAACCGGGACAAGTCAGTCGGTTTGCAACTCGGAACGTGGAGGGGCAAACCGATGCCGTTAGACGGTGTCGTCGGGCGGTGGACGGAGGGTCCGGTGAAGTTGCTCGGGGTCTGGTTCGGACCGGACCTCCAGGTGGAGAAGAATTGGGGCGAGGTGACGAGCAGGGTGTTTGCGCTGACCCAGAAGTGGGCCAAGTGCAAACTATCACTGAAAGGTCGGGCGGAGGTGACGAACGCTTACATAGCGACCGTCATCTACTACCGCCTGACCGTCGTACCTTGCCCCAAGGAAACGCTCACCATCATGGAGCGCATGCTCTTCCAGTTCCTCTGGAAGAAGCGGCCTCCCATGGTGAGGAGATCCATCTGCTGCCAGCACCCTTCGAAAGGAGGGCTGGGTATGCCGTGGCTGTTGATGCGTAGGCACGCATTGAGGCTACGGCATCTACAGGTATTCCTCACCGGTCAGCCGGTGTGGGCCCCGTTTGTGAGGCGAGCCTTCCCACAGCTCGTTTCGCTCACCGAGCTGCAATCCTGGGTGAAGCAAAGACCGAGAAAACTGGGCAACTGGCACACTGAGTGTGCCCAGGCGCTCACGGCTCTCTGGCAAGCGGACCCGACTATCAGTGGAGAATGCACCTCGACATTCTATAGAGGGCTGGTGGCTACCAGGGGCGACGACACCCTTGGAGAGTCGCTAGGCATGGAGGAGGACGAACTGGCCAGCCTGTTCGGTAGAACTTTCGGCCCGGGACCCATGGACAACTTCCAGAGGTCCCTAGCCTGGCAGTGCTACCGGGGGGCTCTACAGACACGGGCGCCCGGGCAGGGATCCCGCGAAAAAGATCTGTCTCAGATGCGTGTGCGACGAGGAAACCGTTGCGCACGCACTAGTACACTGCCCGGGCGTTGCCGATCTGTGGGGCTACGTCGAACGACTGCTGTCGCGTGTGGCGCCGATTCGATTGGCCGCCGAGTCTGTGGTGAACATCAAGCCGCTTCCTCCCTTCAGAAATGAAGCAGAGGCGGTCTTTCTGTGCGTAATAGCCATGATGAAAGAGGTTGTGTGGTGGACCCGCCTGAAAGGTCCGAGGTCGGGTGACTTTCTCTCCGGCCAACACCTGGTTTACTTCTTCCGATACCACTTCGGAAGAAGGATCAGGATGGAGAGAGAAGTGCTTGGCCCCAGACAGTTTTATGAAAGGTGGGTGAAAGAAGCGAGAATGGCTCGTGTAAATGGGCCTTCTCTCTACATTGTTCTGTAGGTGAAGAAGTGAAGAGGAAAGGAGGAGCGCCTCCTCTCTGGGCTTCCCCCGCGAAAAGGGTTGCACACTTTTCGGGGGTATGTGCAATCCCCAACACGCCCCCTCCCTTTTGAGGACTTTTTATTATTATATTATTCTTATTGTTATGCCTTTTTCTTTACTCGCATTTATGTAAACTCCCCCCTGTGTATTTGTCCCTTTCTCTTGTGCCCTAGTGGCAAATAAAGAAATATATCTATCTATCTATCTATCTATCTATCTATCTATCTATCTATCTATCTATCTATCTATCTATTTATCTATCTATCTATCTATATATTACCTTAAGTTGCTCGCACATTGCTCGTTTTTTGTTTTTTTTTCGGTGTTTATTTTTTTTTCGTTGTTTTCTCTTTTCCCTTTTCCCTTCTATTTTCCTTCCCTCCCTCCTCCGTTTTCCCAATAACTTACCCAGTTATTGAACGCTCCGGGTAGTAGATATATTGTCTTTAAGCGTGGAAATATCCGAGACCCCCAGTGGACAAGTGATAAGGACCCCCCCCCCCGTTTTTGCTTTCTTCTTAGTGTCACTCCATTTAAGCTACCTTAACTAGCAACTACACAGCGAATCTTATTCTCCATATAATTTATATATATATATATATATATATATATATATGCGTACAAAAGATTCAGTAAGTCTGAAGAAAACTGGTGAGAGAACCAAAGTCAGCACTCGATGCAGAGCAGAGTATATACAGTAAGAACAAAGTGGAGATATTACATAGGAGATTTATTGTTTAATCCTGGTTACAAATGTTTTTCCAGGCAACTGGCTCCTGATCTGGGATGGCACCCATCAGTCGGACTCCAAGTCTGCCTGATCCTCAGACCAGTGTTAACACAACAAAAGTCACATCAAATCTGAAGACGAACCAGTCAGACACAAACAAGCCTATAGAATGACCAATCACGGACCTAGAATCCAACGGACGCACGTATTCCGAGCATTGCAAGAAAATAACCGTTATAAACAAAAACAAAAACAAAAACAAAAACAAAATATGTGATCACACACATGCACACACACATGCATAACATACCTACGCGCACACACACACACACCCTCCCACACGTAGAAATTGTACATGTACATACATATATATACACACACACACACATGTACAAATATATATTATGTAGAAATTGTACATGTACATACATATATACACACACACGTACACACGTATATATATATATATATATATATATATATATATATATATATATATAGTGACGAAACATAAGTCAATTGCATGAACTCATAATCCTTTATTTACTGCTATATATATTTCGATGATAACCATTGAATGGCTATGACCTCATCAGGCAGTTAGTCAGTTCTTAGATATGCCAGCTCTGTGTTTATAGTGTTGATGGTATCAGAACCTTGGGACATATCTATCTCTATATATATATAACGAAGGAGGAAATGGGGTAAGGAACCAGATGGACCATAACGCACCAAAGTACTTAATACTTAGGGTAGTAGAGTGGGTAATAGGAACGAGTAGGACCCCGACCGCTGAGCTCAAGCCGTTTCGACGGCTAATTCTGGACGGCTAATTCCAGAATTAGCCGTCGAAATGGCTTGAGCTCAGCCGTTGGGGTCCTACTCGTTCCTATATATATATATATATATATATATATATATATATATATATATAGAGAGAGAGAGAGAGAGAGCTGACATGTTAATTAATGCCAGTATATAGATTAAAATTGTAATCTTGCAATGTCCGATCTCTAATTAAAAGGTCAACTCGGAGCCAACTTGAAGGGACTGATATACTTTTTCTATACATACATATATATATATATATAAATATATATGTGTGTGTGTGTGTGTGTGTGTGTGTGTGTGTATACGTTTCGACGGCTATTTCTGGACCTTTTTAGTCCAGAAATAGCCGTCGAAACGGCTTGAGCTCTGCCGTCGGGGTTAAACATTTTCCTATTACCCACTCTACTACCCTAAGTATTGAGTACTCTGGTGCGTTATGGTCCATCTGGTTCCTTAACACACCTCCTTTGTTATATATATATATATATACATATATCCCTGTGTGTGTATATACTGATAATTACATAGGCACGCACGTAAACACGCCACACATATATGTGTATATGACATATATACAGTGTCAATTGATCAATTGATATCCAAGCAATTAATATTCAATTTAGAGAAAAAACATAAACAATAACAAAACAAAAAAAATCTATTCCTTGTTTGGTCAGATTAGTACCAAGCTCAACTGCTCAGAAGTTGAAAAAGTTGAAAAAGTTATTTTAAACACAGATGAGCGAAAAGAAAAGCTTAACAGAAGGTTCTGTTAGAAGGTTGAATGATAAAGTGATATGTCGTTGGTATATTTATGTGAGCCTATTGGAAATGAGGTGTGTGAATGAGGAATGAGACATTTTTTTTAATGGTTATTTTTGGTGGAGTTTGTAGTGGATCATGTGTATGGCGTTTTTGAACAACTGGATGTTGATGTAAATATATCGAGTTATGTATGAAAATGATTGAACCCTTCCTTTACTATATTTCTAGTGAAAAAGATGTCTATGGATTTGAAACAATTTTGAAAATAAGAATTTCCGCATTATTTATTTGGTATTTGGAACATAACAAATATTCTTTAGTAATATTATGAAGGAAGATGTTAACTTAAATATAAACACTTTAAAACGAACAGCTATATAAGGGAAAATATATAGTCCTTTCAGGTAAGTTGGTATCAAAAGTGTAAAATATGTGTGTGAAAGAACGAGAAAAGAAAATCAAGAGCATCATGTTGAATAATCCTAAATAACAGAGTGTCTGGAGAATTGAAGAAGTGGTCTGATTGTGTTGTGTTGAGTCGGGCGTTGACTTACCATACCTGCAAGTCACCGACCTAAAAAAAAGTCCAAATATTTCAACTAGAATCGCTTTCAGACATCTCTGAAACTAACTACACGCACACTTCTTCACGTCTATCTTGTTTTTATATGTCATACAAATTATAGAAAATGACTGAAGGCATATATAGCGTTATTACATTCAATATTCGTCGGTGCAAACAATCAACAAAAGTAGTTATTCTCCGACGAGAAAAATAATATCTGAAATATGTTTTCTGTGTGCGGAGAAATTCTGAAAAAATATTTACACCACACGGTTCATTCTTTTCATAGATAAAGCCTCTAACTAGAAAACAAACCAACGGTTGTTATATCTACATTAAAGTTAACTTAAAATCTCTAAATATGTATTGCATCCCAAATGAATATTTATCTAATATATGAATATGTGTGAGTGCAGTATATGTCTGTATATTGTTGTTTGTGTGTGCCAATGGGATTCCTTTAGCTCTTTAGTTTATTTCAGCCATATTTGGCCTATAAATAAGGGGTTGTTAAATGCCGCTCCACCGTTTATTGACGGATCCAATTTCTTAGAGTATTTTCGAATTATTTTGGGAGGAATGTCATCAGATTCTAAAAATAAGCATCGCGTTCTCTTGTATCCTAATTTATCTCTACATACATACATACATGCACACATACATACATACATACGTACATACATACATACAAACACACGCACATACATAGAAGACTTACCCTCATATTAACACTGCAAAAACCATGACATCTAAACATATATACAAGAGAAATAGCCGACCAGATGAACTAGTTAAATATACTATCAAACCGTTTAAAATGGAATGGATCTCCGTCAGTTTCAACAATGATTATTTCATTTGTTTGATAAACGAGACAACATTACAATAAAATTAACGGTTGATCATTCCTCACACACGTAATGTTCAGTGAGATTCGTTCAGATTACAGGTTCAGCCCTGTTTCCTTCAACCCAATTTTACTCAAAAAGCTTCTGTCGACTCGAGATTATGGCAACCGAAATTTTCCGGAGATACAACGCCATGTGATCCAGCACGTAAGCCTATGATTGGGGAGTTAATTTTTTAAACATTAATACATACTGTCTCCAAAAAGACTGATCACACACACACACACACACACACACACACACACACACACACACACACACACACACACACACACACACACACACACACACACACACACACACACACACACACACGATACATACATACGTACATACATACACACGCACATGTTTGTAGGTAAAAAGTAAAGAAAATACGATACAATGAAGAAGTATATTAGTTTAACGCTTTGTATAGTAGGAAAATTCTCTTTACGTTTCGGATCTTAGTCTTTTATCAGAAGATATAATGAGAAATAAAGGAAGAAATATAATGAGAAAGAGAAGAGGGATCAACGAAAAAAATTTCTTTTAGAAACAGTACGTGTGTCTTCAGTCAGCCATTTTGGTCACCATCACGCAGAATACTATATAGATTATAGTCTATTCCATGCCAGTGTGTTCTGAGAGAGTGTCACTAGTGAATGATTGATGAATCTTGAAACAACGCTGTCTGATACTCTCAGAATATACTGTAAACGCTATGGAATATCCATTGAGGAAAATAGAGAAAAATATAATTACTATCGTTTCATTTCGTTACAAAAACATATTTTTCTTCAACAGCGAGTCTATCCATATATATCGTATATAAATATTATATGTATTTATATAAGTCTTCATATACATGCGTATCTTTGTGCGTATGCATGTGTGTGTGTGTGTATGTGTGTGTGTGTGTGTGTGTGTGTTTGTGTGTGTGTGTGTGTGTGTGTGTGTGTGTGTGTGTGTGTGTGTGTGTGTGTGTGTGTGTGTGTGCATGTTTGTGTGTGTGTATGCATGTTTGTATATGTGTGTGTGTGTGTGTGTGTGTGTATGCATGTTTGTGTTTGTGTGTGTGTGTGTGTGTGTGTATGCATGATTGTGTTTGTGTGTGTGTGTGTGCATGTTTGTGTTTGTGTGTGTGTGTGGATGTTTGTGTCTGTGTGTGTGCATGTTTGTGTTTGTGTGTGTGTGTTTGTGTTTGTGTGTGTGTGTGTATGCATGTTTGTGTTTGTGTTTGTGTGTGTGCATGTTTGTGTTTGTGTGTGTGTGTATGCATGTTTGTGTTTGTGTT
Organism: Eledone cirrhosa; assembly: GCA_964016885.1. NCBI lineage: Eukaryota > Metazoa > Mollusca > Cephalopoda > Octopoda > Eledonidae > Eledone > Eledone cirrhosa. The sequence goes on along the minus strand of OZ024742.1, from coordinate 91,957,504 downwards.
TGTGTGTGTGCATGTTTGTGTTTGTGTGTATGTGTTTGTGTTTGTGTGTGTGTGTGTGTATGCATGTTTGTGTTTGTGTGTGTGTGTGTGCATGTTTGTGTTTGTGTGTGTGTATGGATGTTTGTGTTTGTGTGTGTGCATGTTTGTGTTTGTGTGTGTGTGTTTGTGTTTGTGTGTGTATGCATGTTTGTGTTTGTGTGTGTGTGTATCCATGTTTGTGTTTGTGTGTGTTTGTGTGTGTGTGTATCCATGTTTGTGTTTGTGTGTGTGTATGCATGTTTGTGTTTGTGTGTGTATACATGTTTGTGTTTGTGTGTGTGTGTATGCATGTTTGTGTTTGTGAGTGTGTGTGTGTGTGTGTATGCATGTTTGTGTTTGTGTGTGTTTGTGTGTGTGTGTGTGAGCGTGTTTGTGTGTGTGTTTACTCCTACCAAACCTCTCAATATATTAGCCAACCCAAAGTTATAGCAGAAGGCACTTGTGGAAGCTGCCGCACAGTGAGATCGTATGTGATATTACGTGGTTGCAAAAGTTGGCCATAAGTTATCTGTGGTTTTATAAAATATTGCTTAGTCTGTATCACGATAACATATTTATCTCGATAATTGCAGTATGATTTCTTTCTTTCTTTCAGTATGTCATGTTATCAAGTTTTATAATGGTTACGAAATGTAAGAATTAATTTTCTATCGACTGTACATGCCAGTAAATATTATGTATATTTCTCCTTCATTTGTATAGTAGAAGGACGCAATTAGGTATATCGTATAAGAATTGTGTTGTCTGCTAAAAAGTATATAGTAGCTTGTGGGAATATATATCGCTGAATAGAGTCTTGTTCAATAGAATATATAATCGCTGAACACGATAGTGTTTTTAAAGATATCTATAGCAGAAGCAACAAGTGAAACTATTATTAGCTTTTGTAATGGTTTCTAGAATATATGCAGCAATAACATGTTGCAGCATCTATAACGACGATAATAATATTAGCGACATCAAAAAACAGCATCATTAATTCTGCATAAAATTATTCCTGTTTAAAACGGTAGACATTCTTGAATATATGATGTAAATAAATGGAAATCTATCTGTTTTCGAGATTAGTTTTCCAGTTGTTCGATCAATAGAGCAGCATGCTAGTGAAAATGATTTGCTCAAGGATACAGCGGACCGCTGGGAATCGAAATCATGACCATACGATTGTGAGTTGAACACATTAACTATTAAGCCAGGCGCCTTCATCATGTAAGTATTTTGAGTATTTCTTTCCATCAAACTTTATTTCTGACTGGCTCCTGTCCGTATATCCCCACCATTTCCCCTCTAGTACGGGTACAAACGAGATCTTGGTAACATGTCAGACATGAAGTCTGTAACGTCTCCATCACATCTTAAAATCTACAGACAGTCTGCCACACCATTTCCACGTACCAGCACACTCAATTGACCTCCGCCCACTCACACATACTAAACCAAGGCCCTTCGATATGCTAGATGTCAATGACAACTTACATCGTCGTAAGAATATTTTTTAGGTTGATACACACACACATATATATATGTATATATATATATATTTATTTATTTATATATACCTTGCTTGGGCGGGGGGGGGGGGGTATTACGGATACGAGCTAGACAGAAATAAAGTGTGATGGAGAGAAATAGAAAAGTGTATGACGGATTGCACACACACACACACACACACACACACACACACACACACACACACACACACACACACACACACACACACACACACACAAATAGATATATATAGAAAAACACGTACATATATATTATACATTTATCAATTTGAATGCATATGCATGTCTGTTTATGTCTGTGTATGTGCGCTCGTGCGTGTATATATATATATATATATTACATGAATAAGATCTCAACACAATTATTATTCAGCTACTGGGAGAGGTTGAAAAGAATAAAGCTTTACTCTCTGCCTCAGCTATGAATAGTAGGTTGACAGCCAGCGCCCTGTGAGGCTTCAAAATGTCTATTTATCAAACATACCATATATCTTTCGATGTACGAAATTCCCATACATGTATGCCTACAGCTATGCCGAAGCTAAATTCTAATTCTCTTTAAGTTGAGCCAACGTATACAGCTTCGTATGTAAATGAGGCTAATCAGCCCATTTACACAGGCGAAAAAACTATATATTTTCGACTGTCTCAAGGTTCAGTAGTAGGCAGAGGGAAGCATTGTCCATTTAAGTTCGAAATGCATAGACAACTATTCCCCTTTCTTCTTCTGGATTCCGCTAGACGGCGTGAGCTGTCAGCCTTCTATTCATAGCTGAGATTCCCAAATGTTTATTTATTAAACACACCGTACATCTTTAGATGTATGAAATTCATATACATGTATATATACAGTAGAGTGTACCATAAAAAGTAAGGTCACAATACTAACTCTCCCTGTATATTTTCCCATTATAAATGTTCCAATTGGTAAAATAAAACATATTTTGTATAAAATAAATTATTTTGAGTCTTGCCTATATCATGATGATTATAGTGGAAAGTGTTATTATGTTGCATGAAATCATGAAAATGTGAAACCAAATATGACCATACAATAATTGTTTATTTTATTAATTCATTATATTTAGTAAACCAGCTTTGAATATAAAGGCGTACAAGGAAGAAACAAGTTCAGTTAAGTTAAGTCCAGTCATATTTTTTTCAGAGCTTCTTTTTTGAAATCCGGGACCTTGCGACGATGAGCTTCGACTACTTGAAGAACACACTGCTTCTCCTCCTCATTCTTGGTGATGGCAACAAAATCAGTTATCAACTTGACTGCTCTCTCCGCCAGATAGTTGACTACCTTGATATTGTGAACAACAGTACAGGCATTTTGATATGACGCTTGTGACAACCAGGTGACAGCTCAAGCCAATTATCGTCGAGACCAAGGAGATCGAACAGAAGCCTTGATTTCTTCCCAACTAGATGAGGCAGCTTCGTGGACGACTTCAACTCGGGAAATACTGGGGCACGACGGTCGAGAGGCCCAGACGTTTTCGTTTTGACAAGACGTTGGGCTATTTGCTTCTTCTCGGACTCTTGGGCCCGACTTAAAAACAGCGCTAGCGGAATGGCTTCCTCTGTCAGGTACCAAAGATGCCTGCTCAGAGCAGTAGTGGCTGCCTGCGAGAGATCTCTGTCGACCTTACTGTACTGTGTCAACTCCACGTAGAATTGAAGGTCATTGGATGGTGCATCAGCACATTAGACGGCTGTCAGCCAGTATAGCACGTACAACAGAGCATTGAACATACAGATCCGGCGCAACTTTTCCATTTTAGCTTGATCGTAATCGAGTCGCTCACCAAATGCATACATCTTTGCACTATAGATGATTGTGGACATCCACCGGGCGTCATGATGTGCAGCATCCAATGAATTCCACAAGGAGAGGTGACACCAAGCAAGATCAACATCAACGTGGCACATTCTCGGTAGTTGTCCCGTGGAAGAGAACTCATTTTCCCATCGTCGGATGTCAGCAAATCTTGGAGAAACTTGATGTTCTCAGAACACAGACGCTTGAGTCTCCGGTCGACAATGTTCAATGTTTTAAAGTTGGTTTTTTTCCGTGAGTGACACCCAATCTTTTTTGAACTCCTTGAACTCTGGGGTGTCTGGACTGGACATTGCTGCGAATAGTTGTTGCCACACTGCACACAAGATACGCTCCATGACATGGTGCCGACAAGCAAAATAAAACACCTTTTTGTTGAGCATCTCTTCTAGATTCACGCAGGCACCATTTTTCCATCCAGAATTCGAAGCAGTTGTGTCGAAGACCAAGCACACCACAGACCCAACAACATTACAATCTTTAACAAGATCAAATGATGCTTTGGCTTGGGTGGTTCCAGTGCCATCAGGAATTATGGAAACACCGAGGAATTTACCTTCTCTGAAGTCCGGAGTTCCAGCAACTAGTACACCTAGCCTCTCGTGGTCACCAGGAATTATTTTGCCATCCCAATGCAAGGTAACAAAGTCTGGTGCAGCAAATTGTTCCTTTATGTGTTCAGCCCCCACAGTTCTGATCTTCTTAGCTGCACGTCTGCTACTATTCTTGGAGAGAGTTGTGGCGTCTATGCCAGTCCCACCCTCAGAAATAATCGATGCCATAAATGCTGGCCCAGTGTCAGGTTTAAACGATCAGCCATTAGAGAAATGTTTGGACTTTGAAATGGATTCTTTGGGAGTTCCAGCTGGATTTTTCGTTTCTTGTCTGACTTTGAGCTGTCTCTGGGTGGGTTTGAGGCCTGAAATTCAGGATCCTGTTCATCTTCAGTTTCATCATTGGTTGAACTTGAATCACTCAGTTCATTACGTGGAAGTTGTGCTGCTACAGATCTTGACAAACGCTTTCTATGGTTCTCTGACTCTCGATGAGCCACAGAAACCTGATCACACTTAAACTTTGAAGATACCTTTTTCTGGTAACCCTTTTCTTCAGCACCCAGAGATACTTTTTTCTGGCAACGCAGGGCTTCGAGAAATGTAGCATCTTCCATTTTCTGTTCATTATTACGAAGACGGTCTTTCAAAATTTTCTTTTCAGCATCAGCATGTGCAATGTAGAAATACGAATCCAATTCAGAAATAAATAGAGCTTCCTTTTCTTTGTTTGACTTAGAACCTTTGTTTTTTTGTAAATTTTTGTATTCACTGTACATGTTCATAATTTTCAGTTTCACTTTGTCTTTTCGTTGAGTCGCTACACCAGTTTTTCACACTGACTAACTACTTCCATCACGAGCTTATCCGCAATAGCACCATTGAAGCTCACATGCTTTTCGTGTTTCATAGGACCATCTTTCAGGTAGAAGAAATATCTTAGAACATCCCCCTTTGTTGGTATTTTGTTTGGTGATAAGGATGTAACATATTGCCCCAGGAGCCATATTTCTCGATCATTACAACGGAGCGAGTAGCTACAACTAGGCCTACTGGTTTCCGCCATTATTCTACCAATTTGCAACTATTAGGTTAGGCAAGGCTTAAATTAGTCTGAAATAATCAAAACTACATTATAAATTGATAATATATTAAAATAGCATGAGAAAATGCATAGGGAGATAACAAAAAAATACTTTTGTCTAAAATGTGGGATTCTGGAACACCCTAATATACAGCTATGTCGAAGCTAAATTCTAATATATATATAGAGAGAGAGATAGATAGATAGATAGATAGATAGATAGATAGATAGATAGATAGATAGATAGATTATATAATCCTTCTATGTGTACACATACGCTTGAACCTCCTCCTCATGTACTCTTACACATACACGCACGCACACATAAACAGACATGCATATGCATAGGAATTGATAAATGTGTATTAGAGGGAATGATAGTTGAGTGCAGTAGAATGAGAGAAAGAAATGGCTTATATAATAAATTTACGAAATAATGGATACGTATTTTTATCCATTTCGATGTTTACGAGATCGTCTGTCAAGATATTCGAGCAAAATTTACAATTTTCTGTCTCGTCTGTTGGCTTCCACTTTGAAAACACATTTCCTTTAATATTTATACGATACATACACACACACACACACACACACACACACACACACACACACACACACACACACACACACACACACACACACACACACCACACACACACACACATACATTTGTCAAATCTCCCATTGCTTTTTTCCATCTCGGTATCCTAGCGTTATCTTTCTGCGAAATCGTAATCTTCATTCTTATTTCTTTCTAATCTTTTTATTTCCTTCATTTTTGTCAGCTCTTTCCTCCCACTGGTTCTGTTTTTCTTTTCCTTTTTTTAACACATTACATTTTTTTATTTTTATTCTTTCTTTATTGTTTCCTTTCCTCCATTTCTACCCGCCCAACTTCCTTGCAGCTAATCATTTATCTTATATACGTGCCTCGGAGTCCCTCTCAGCTCACATCTTTTAACACTTCTATTCAACTTGATGTACTTTCAGATTTCAGTATTTTTCACTACCATCACCCACACATTCAGAACTATATATATATATATATATATATATATATATATATATATATATATATAGATATATATATATATATATATATATATATATTATATATTATTATATATATATATATATATATATATATATAATACTGGTAGGGGCTATAAATCTCAATAAATAAGTAGAGTATGTTTTTTATTGAGGGTATAAACATTCAATTTTTCCCATTGACTGACCAGTTTCCTTATACATATACATACACATACATATATATATATATATATATATATATATATATACATATATATATATATAGATATATATAGATATATATATATATAGTTTCGTTGACAAGTATACCAATGTGTACAGACACGCAAATATATTGCCCTTGGTATGACAGTGTGGTTTTAGCTCAATGTAGGATGACAAGTATACTACAGAGCCGTTATAAGTTTAGGAATAACCAAAGAGTGCTTAGAAATACATTGTTTTATTAGCTAACAGTGTTTCATCCATACCCTATGGCAGGAATAATCAGAGCCTATAAACAAGAGTATATTAAAAGTTGCAGGCTCCATCAAGCTCAGTCACCAGAACAAGGTTGAGGGACCAGTAGGGGGTCCCAAGGCCAGCGCTATATAGAAAAAGACGCTATACATGACGCACATAATGTCATAAAATATCTTAAAAAGTTACATAAAAAATTTACATAAAATATTTTTTCACATAAATGGTGCAATACATCAGAAGGAGGCCGGAAGGGGATAGCAAGAAATGAGTGATGGTGTCACTTAGCATGATCAAAAAAACAAAGAAAAAAAAAACAAAGCAAAGATACATCAATTCACAAGCAGTGCGAATAAAGGATGTACAGGGAGATTAAGGGAGCTTGCAAGCATGAGTCCGTGAGAAGAATAGTTGGTCAGCGGTGGTGCAACTTTACATGTAGGATTGTAAAGCTGCACCACCGCTGACCAACTATTCTTTCTATATATAGCGCTGGTCTTGGGACCCCCTACTGTTCTGGTGACTGAGCTTGATGGATTCTGCAACTTTTAATATACTCTTATTTATAGGCTCTGATGATTCCTGCCATAGGATGTTGACGATAGCTAATACGCTTGAAACTAGTACAGCGTTCCTTTGTCAGTGTTGAACAAATGAGCAATGATGGTTGCTGGACACTGTACGGCTTAATTCGGGATCTTTGTTTACAAACACACCGAGCATTATAATAAATGTTCGGTGAATCCATACGTACATATATATATATGTGTGCATGTATGTATATATATACATATTACTGTACCTCTGTATACATATATGTATGTACGCATATATACTTATATATATATATAGCTGTCGAAACGGCCGAAGCTAAGTATCGAGTACTCTGGTGCGTTATGGTCTACCTGGTTCCTTACCACACTTTCTATGTTATGTCCGTGCGTGTGTGTGTGTGTGTGTGTGTGTGTGTGTGTGTGTGTGTGTGTGTGTGTGTCTGTGTGTGTGTGTGTGGGTGTGTGTGTGTCTGTGTGTGTGTGTGTGTGTGTGTGTGTGTGTGTGTGTGTTTCTGTTTTAAAGTTAAAGAGAGTTGAGGGGAAATAATTGTGCCGTAATGTTGTTAGGAGAAACAAGTTTGATTTTTGTTGTGGGTAGATAGCACGGGGCCCAAACCTTAGGTGTAATTTAAAAATGATGCGAACATCATATGGGCAGTGTTGATGGAATATTTGACGCATCATTCAGATAATGTATCGCTCACGGGGGCGTTGGAGAGTTTGAGCTTTTCTAGTTGACCCCAATAGTCAAGGCCTGTCATGCTGTCTATCCTTTTTTTGATTGACATTTGAGGAGCCTCAATATTCATACTACTTTGTTTCGTATGGGTAGACCGAATGTGTACAACAGTATTCCATGTGGGATCGGGCAAAAGTAGAGAAAAGAAGGATAATAATTGTTTCTACTTTTGGCACAAGGCCAGCAATTATCCAGTATATTACTGGTACTTTATTTTATCGACCTCGTAAGGATGAAAGGCAAAGTTAACCTCGGTGGAATTTGAACTCAGAATGGTAAGGGCCGTAACTCTATGCGTCAAAGCATGACGTCCGACCCCCTCCCGATACTGCCAATCCACCATAATAATGTGGATATCTGTCGAGTGGAATGTTCAGAGAATCCAGGAACACATTCTGCGGGCCATGCCAACTTTGCTGTTGATATGAGTGGCCCAGCTCATGTTGTTATCAACAATTACTCCCAGGTCTCTGGTGTTATTGGATGCCACTGGAGTTTCACCTGAAGGTAGTATGAGAGCTTCAGAGCATTTTCTTTTCCAAAGTGGATTAATTAGAACTTATTCTCGTTCAGCAGCATATTTTTTTTTCTGCCCATTGGATAACAGCAAGTAGAGCTGATTGAAGACATGTCCAGTTACCCACCCCACTGATGGAGCTTGGAATCATCTGTAAAGATTCTTATGTTGGGGTGCTTGATGACATCAGTAATTTCATTGAT
>OZ024742.1:91936448-91943948 GCA_964016885.1 Eledone cirrhosa | reverse complement strand
GTTTACGTAATTGACTAAGTCCCTAATATTATAATGTCAGTTGGTGTATTGTATGTATGTCTGCACTGTAGATATGTATGTTTGTTTGTGTATATATATGTGTGTGTGTGTGTGTAGGTACGTAGGTATGGAGCGGTAAATCCTAATGGAGTAGTAAAGGCGCCTGAAGTATGATGGAACCCATCGGCTATCGCCTCATAAGATTTCAATACCTCAATTTAATTCCAGATGAAGGGATACATAGATAGAGATAGGAATAAAGATAGTGGTAGAGAGAGTGAATGAGGAAGACTCGACATCAGTACTTGACTTACACTTTCTTTATCGATCATGAAATGATCAAGAACAAAGATGATCATGGCGAGATTTGAACTGGAAGTGCAGAAAATCAGAAGGAATACCTCAAAACATTCTATCCGCTGTTCTAATGAAACTGCCTAAGTAAATATTAAAATGTGATATCGGTTACATATAGATGATATACTTACAGACAATGAGCTGCTGTCAATACGTGTGTAGAATCAATTAAAGTACCTCCACATACACTAACCATGTTGGGGTTTGGTTGGTTAGAAACCTGGAGGTGGACAATGGATGGAAACTCACACTGTCGAGCTGGAGATCCTTCAACAATTTGAGTTTTAGGAGCTGAAAGAAAATCACAAAAGGATATATATATATATACACACATATTATTATAGGTATATATATACACACACACACACACACACACACATATATATATTTATATATACGCACACATATGTGTATATGTATATATATATATATACACAGATATGTATATAAGTATATATATATGTATATATATATAAATATAAGTATGTACACGTACATACATATATGTATACAGACATACAGTAGTATGTACATATATATACATACATGCACACATATATATATGTACGTATGGATTCACCGAACATTTATTATAATGCTCGGTCTGTTTGTAAACAAACATCCCGTATTAAGCCGTAGTGTCTAGCAACCATCGTTGCTCGTTTGTTCAACACTGACAAAGGAACGCTGTTGAGATCTTCCTTAATCACACACACACACACACACACATATATATATATATATATATATATATATATATATGGTCAGTAAAATTCCAGCCATATAATCAGGTGTATTGTAAAACAGTCATAAGGACATTATGGTAAACACAAGCTGAGAGGTTACATGGAGACAAAAATAAAATTGGAGATATTTGATTCAGCGGCGTCCTACCTCTATGTGCTGGTGGTTAGACTGACGGTTTCTGTGTCAAATATCTCCAATTTGATTTTATGTCTCCGTAAACCATCTCAGTTTGTGTCTAGCATAATGCAATTAAACAAGCATAACAGCTAACAATTTCTTGGACTGGACAATGGCATACCGAAGCTGTATACACTCCGCAAAGTTACAAAACAAATAGTGATCCAGTCATACGACCGTCAACACGTGCCTCTTTGTGGATTCAGCATTCCCAGCAACTACAGACTCTCCCATTTCCTCTCCTTGGACATACGCCTCATAATTAAACACTGCTCCCAGACATATGTGACAGCACAGAATACCTTCTCATCCGAATCAACATGCTGTACAGTATATAGTATATAGGTGCTGTCATTATACCGACGCTTGGAGTTATATCTGCATTAGGGTAAATACCAATCTAATTGATTGTGGCGGTGATAAAGCAGCCAATGGTGCGAAAAGTTAATCCAATGTTCGCCTCATGTTGAAAAATTGTGACACCACGGACAAATTAACTAGGTGACAGAGCGATAGTTTATAAAAACTACAAACAGGATAATCATATATGTATATATATATATATATATATATATATATATATATATATATATATATATATATATATATATATATATATACATACATATATATATATATATATATATATATATATATATATATATATATATATATATATATATATACATACATACATATATATATATATAACGAAGGAAATGTGGTAAGGAACCAGGTGGACCATAACGCACCAAAGTACTCAATACTTGAGGTAGTAGAGTGGGTAATAGGAACCAGTAAGACCCCGACAGCTGAGCTCAAGCCGTTTCGACGGCTAATTCTGGACTATATATATATATATCTAGGGCGGGTAAAATTCCCGAGATCCATGGACGAGTTCTCTCCACCAGTCTCTGTCCCTCATTATCGCTGCGATGTCCTGCGTCTCCAACAGACCAGTATCTGTCATTAGGGCATCAACATACGTTAACGTTGGTCTTCCTCTTCCAGTGTGTCCATGTAGGGGCTCCAACAGTAGCACTGAGTGCAATGTCAACTCTGGATGTCGGTGAGCATGTCCAGCTAACCTTAGTCTCCTCTGTGTCACTTTTGAGTTGACTTTTGGGAGGCTCCCATACAGCTCTGAGTTTTTCATCCTCAGTGTATACTTATTAATGTTCAGAGCCATCCTCAGCAGTCTCGTGTAGCACCCATCCACCATCTGAGTGAGTTTTCTGGTCTGTGTCTAAGTCTCAGACCCGTACAGCAGCACAGACTCCACTACAGCAATGAAGTGGCGGATTTTCAGGTCTTTACGATGGTCCGACTTCCACACCGATCTCAAGCTGTGGCACGCCGCCCAGGCTTTGCTCTTCCTCTGAACCACATCATCTTCCGTATTCCCAATCTTTGCTCCCAAATACAGGATGTCCTCAACCAATTCTAGCGGCTTTCCCCCTACATTAGTGATCCCCTCTGGCTTCTCAACATTCTCTACCAGATATTTTGTTTTAGTCTCATTCATTCTCAGCCCACGCTCATCGACCTCCCGCATCAAATCCTCTGCCTCCTTCACTGTATTTGTCACCAAAACTATGTCGTCGGCAAATTCAGCATCTGATATCTTTTTCACCCCAACTCTCCTGCTCTGAGTCGGTGCTACAGTAAAGCCAGAGTCCTGGTGTTCCTCCAGTGAAAGGCACATACAATAGTCCACTACGATGATAAAAAGCCAATGTATCTCCCTAGAGCTCTCCAGCCAGTATCTCAAAGAACTCTGTCATCCCATCAGGTGTAATGACTCGGGCCTAGATGTTGGTGTAGAGCAGTGATATCAGGTCCACTATCCTCTTGGGGATTCCATAAGCCTGTAAAATCTTCATCAGGCAGTGACGGTCCACAGAATCAAAGGCCTTCCTAAAGTCAATGAAAACCATGACCGCAGGAAGCCACTGTATATATATATATATATATATATATATATATATATATATATATATATTTATTAAAATAACAGATTAAAGTTTAAGCAAAGAATTGCTGCTTTCACCCTTAACGGGATCTTCTGAAATATATATATATATATATATATATATATATACAGGTGAAGTACATATACATCTGAAGAGAATTAATTTTCTTTTAACGACATAAGACCCCACTCACCAGCAAAAACTGAAGCAATCGTAAGAAGAAGGCAACACAGGTACAACATGGTGGCACTTGACGTTACACTGTTCGTAAAGATTTAAAGATTTTGCGGCTTTTATAGTCAAGTGTCATTAGTGATAAACCTTTAGCAGATGAGCAGCTGAAATCAGCCATCAATATTCTAATAATATGTCCATAGAATAACAATGCTCTATTGTAAACTAATGTATGTTGTCCCTATAAGGAATAAAATCAATGTTTCTAGGCACAACAAAAACATATAGAAAATCTGAATAAAGTTTTGTGTAAAAGAATTCAATGATAATCATTGTTGGTCAGATTATGACTGGTGAGAAAAAATATTCTTGTGATTGAAGCTACCATATGAACGTTTTCCCATCTATTAAAATATCTACACAAGAAAAGATAGTAGTTCAAATAAAGAATTTCTTTCTGCAAATAATTCTAAGAAAATACATTACACGAACGTTTAAGTAATGTAATCTATGCAATTCCTCACAATAGATAACAATATTTGCGCAATAGAAATTAGATAGATTCGTGAGGGATATAATATAAAATTATATTGATTATCACGCTAACATAAGAAAAACATAATTTCACCTGTTCTTTCACAACCTATGTTTACCTAAGTACATTTGCTTATAAAAACCCCACAGTCTATAGCTCTAGCAACAGTTCGGTGTTTCTACATATCTAGTAGCACCATGTTGTCTCTGTGTTGCCTTCTGCTTACGATCGCTTCAGCTTTTGCTGGTAGGTGTTGATGGTTTATTTTCTTGGTAAACGAATCATTATATCACTTAAACACATCACAGTATATATTTTCCGAACATACGTACATTATATATATATATATATATATATATATATATATATATATATATATATGGCGATGGATTGGCAGTATCGGTAGAGGGGCCGGACGCCAGGATTTGCAGCAAAGAGTTACGGCCCTTTATGATCTGAGTTCAAATCCCGCCGAGGTTAACTTTGCCTTTCATCCTTACAGGGTCGATAAAATAAAGTACCAGTCACGCACTGGCGTTGATTTAATTGACATTTTGCTCCCGCAAATTGCTGGTCATGTGCCTATATAAGATACCATTATATATATATACAGTAAGGAGAGACGAACACAGATATATAACTATATATGTTTAAATCACAAGGGACAGAAACTGCCAGGGTGAAGAAAATGATATATCAAATGGTCCTGGCTGCTATTTTTTCTAGTAACCTTACGTTCTATTCGTTCAGCCCGGCACGTTATATCCATGTGCTTTCCCTCTTAACGCACATGTGTTATTTAGTCTTCTATAAAACATAGTAGTGAGGTGAGTATTGCCGTGGGTACCCGTTGAAAATCACCCCTCCAGTAATGCTCTTCACTGAATTTTGCGGAACAGTTCTACCCGTAAACTGTTATCATGGTCGGTTCGTATATCTCAATTTATCCTTTTGATTGGGTTCCGTGTACCATATTATTTTAGTCAGTATTTTCTTCACCCTGGCGGTTTCTATCTCTTGTGATTTGAACACATATAGTTATGTATCTGTGTTCATCTCTCCTTACTGTATTATAAGGCTCGGAAAAATGTTTAACCTTTTTGCGATTTTCTTTCAGCTCCTAAAACTCAAATTGTTGAAGGATCTCCAGCTCGACAGTGTGAGTTTCCATCCATTGTCCACCTCCAGGTTTCTAACCAACCAAACCCCAACATGGTTAGTGTATGTGGAGGTACTTTAATTGATTCTACACACGTATTGACAGCAGCTCATTGTCTGTAAGTATATCATCTATATGTAACCGATATCACATTTTAATACTTCCTTAGGCGATTAATTTGCAGATTCATTAGAACAGCGGATAGAATGTTTTGAGGTGTTCCTTCAGATTTTCTGCACTCCCAGTTCAAATCTCGCCATGATCATCTTTGTTCTTGATCATTTCAAGATCGATAAAGAAAGTATAAGTCAAGTACTGACGTTGAGTCTTCCCCACTCACTCTCTCTACCACTATCTTTATTCCTATCTCTATTTATGTATCTCTTTCTCTGGAAGTAAATTGGTGTATTAAACCTGATGAGCCGATAGCCGATTGGTTCCTCCAGGTTCCAGGCGCCCCTATGACTCATCAGGAGTTAAGTTATGGCTCCATACCCATGTACGTACGTACCTACACACCTACATATACATACATACATACATACATACATACATGGTGGCTGCCAACTCGTTTTCGAGTACGGCCACTACTTTCTATCCATGTAGGAGAACCCCTACAGATGCGCTAAACAAGTGTGACTTTTTAGTCCAGCCAGCGACTTGAAAACTCTGGTACAAACACTACACCTTTGACAATTATTGACACATAGTGCTGGGCCCATGGTACCATGTGACGACAAGTGCAGAGAGATCTCCAGATATAAAGCAATGCCTGTGCCGTGAAGCTTTTATAGTGAGCAAAGGCACTGCACAAAGCCAGTCCCACTCTCTTAACCAAGATGATATTTACCAAAAAGAAGAACAAGTCAACATCATTGGATACCATCAGGGTTGCAGGTGTTATATCAGAGTTTTCCTTCTCCTAGAATTCTGCCTTGACAAAGGCTAAGGGGTCATCTCTCCCGGTGATTTTGGATGGCCATTGACTCTTAAGAGCTCCTTTGCCCTTTGACAGGTTTTGTTTTTAGTCCTGCAGGATGTCCAAAGTCACCCTCCTCACCAAGAAACTTTGGTGGGGTTGCCAGTTTAGTCGCCAACGACCCGACCATGAGACAGGTTGTTACCAGTAGCACCAACTGGTGACCTGACATAAACATACATACATACATACATACATACATACATACATACATACATACATACATACATACATACATACATACATACATACCCACTTGGAGCAAAGTATAACTGAACTTGGATTTGTGGACTAAGAGCACAGCTCCCTAATTCATAGGCTGCAAATGGCTGCGACAGCAGGCACTTTCAAAATTTGCGAAACATTCTTACGATTCAAGGGATGACAATTTCTTTTCATTTCAACTTTGCCACCAGGAAGGTGGCTAGTCAAAAATGTACGCTTAATTAAGAGAAACAGAATCATACATGATGGCTGCAAACTCTGCTAAGAGTACTGCAATCGTTTTTCAGATTACAGATTTTGGTGCACTTTTAGGCTACGCCCAGTCACACAAAACTGTAACATATCCTGAACAACCAATGCCTGTGCTTTGAAGGTTTTTTAAGTGGGGAAAGACCTTGCACTCGACTAATCCCTCACTCTGAGCATCGAAAACACTACCCGAAAAGGAGAACTGGTCAACATCATCGGATGCTTCCAAAGCCGCAGGTATTTTTTAAAGAGTTTACCTCTCCTAGAAAAGTGTTGTGGCAACAACTGGGGGCCTTTCAGTCCCAGGGTAAAAAAAGTACCATTTGGATGGCTGTTGACTCTGATGAGTTCCTCCACCCTCTGCCGGGTCTTGTATTTCATCCCGCAGGGTGTCCAAATATCACTCTCCTCACCAAGCAGGCTTGGTGGGGTGGCCGGTTTAGTCGCCCACGACCCGACAATGAGACAGGTACTTGGATGTTACCAGTAGCACTCGAAAGCGACCTGACATACATACACACACACAAACATACATATATACATACAATACACCAACTGACAGTATAATATTAGGGACTTAGTCAATTACGTAAACACATCAGCTAATATATTGTGTATTATTTTAGGGAAGGAAATGTGAAAAAGATTTCTGTAAACGTTGGTTCCAACAATAAATTGGATCTTGGTCCCCAGTCAAGGGCTGTAACTCAAATTGTGAAACATGGTCAATATACACACACTCCACGTCTGATTCGTGAGTATAACAATTATTATGTCCTCTTATTTCTTATTTCTATTCTCTTTATGTAGCAATAATTATCAATTGCTATGTACACACTCCACTTCTGATTAATAAGTTCAACAATTACTGTGATTCTGATATGTTTTTATTACATTTCCCTTCTCTTGACGCACAGTAACACAC
>OZ024742.1:91903948-91933948 GCA_964016885.1 Eledone cirrhosa | reverse complement strand
TAAGAAAGATGCAGGGCTCAATTTGTGGGATCAGTGGCTATCTCTGTGTACGGACCATATCTCTTGACAAACCGTCTGAACCTTGGTAGAGGGGTAAGTTGACGTTACATAATGATGTGATAATGATGATGATGATGATGATTATGATGATGATAATTACAATGATGATGCCACAAGACATCGACAGTGATCAACCGAAATAGCAACACATGTCGGATAAAAGTTTATAAAACGTTTCTATTGCAGAGATACAAGGTCTTAGTTCTGTCAGTTGGGGTCTCATTGAGCCATGAAACACCAAAGTTAGCTCGAGAAGAAAAAAACGCCACTTAATATATTGAGGAAGTGTTTTTGTGAATTACTCTCTAAATACTACAAGGTCTCTGTGATGTTTACTGAGTTCGCTAACATGTATGTGTATATTGTTTGTTGTTACAGGGTGATTCTGGTGGTCCACTTTACTGTCCTAGCTCAAATGGCCAAATGGTGTTAGCAGGAGTAACCTCATTCGGAAGCACTTGCGAAAGAGATGTCAGTGCATTTACTGATGTCGGATATTTCAGAAACTGGATCAATAGACACTTGTGAGATGTATTGAAACTACTATTTGTAAAGGAATGTCGCCAATAAATATACATTAAATCCAAGTGTTGTTGTTTTTTAATTGTATTAGAAACAGTTAGAATAATGTATTGACAGAAAAAGTAGTTGATATGTTCACACATATATATATATATATATATATATATATATATATATATATATATATATATATATATACGAGGTGTGTCAGAAAAGTTTCAGGACTGATGTCACAAAAGATTTATTTCAAACCCAAACTTCACACTAAGAGTTTTCTCCTTCAAAGTAATCCCTCTGAAGTCTAATGCACTTTTCAATATTTTTCTGCCACGCTTGCATGTACTCCTGAAAGGATTCTTCCGGGATCCTCCGCAGTTCCGTCATCACGGCCTTTTTGATGTCGTCCACGTCTTCAAAATGGGTCCTCTTGAGCTTGGGGAATAGGAAAAAATCACACGGAGCCAGGTCGGGGGAGTAGGGAGGTTGCTCTAGCACGGCGATGTTCTTCTCGGCCAGGGACTGTCGGATGCTCAGGGCATTGTGAGCAGGCGCGTTGTCATCGTGAAGCAGCCACGAGTTGTCCTGCCACAACTCTCGCCTCTTCTCACGCACTGAACGAAGCAAACGCTGCAGTATCTCTTTGTAGACATGTTGGTTGATCATCTGGCCCTGTAGCAAGAACTAGCAGTGGACGATCTTCTTCACATCGAAGAATGTGATCAACATGACCTTGACTTTGGACTTTGACTGTCGTTCTTTCTTCGGCCTTGGCGACGACGGACTCTTCCACTGAAGGGTCTGGCGTTTGGTTTCCGGGTCGTACTCCAAGATCCATGACTCATCACCGGTGATGACTGTCCCTAGAAAGTCTGGTTGGGTTTCAAGACGCTCGAGGATGTCCTGGCACACTTGCATGCGTCGACCCTTCTGGTCATCGTTCAGCAGTTTTGGCACCATCTTCGCGCAGACTTTCCACATGTCAAAATCTTCAGTGAGAATCTTCCAGACGCTGTCCCGATTCATGCCCAGCTCATTTGCCATCAGTTGAACAGTCAGCTGACGATCGCTACGCACCATCTGCCTGAGGCGCTCAACGTTGACTTCAGTCCTGGTTGTTGAGGGCCTTCCGCTCCTGGGGTCAGCTTCCACGTCCTCGCGTCCTTCTTTAAACCTCTTGCACCACTCAAAAGCACGTCTCATCTCCATACACTTTCTGCAGCAATCCCAGTGCTTCTGACGGAGTTTTCCCCAACCGTACCAGAAACTTCAAGTTTGTTTCCTTGCTCTGTGCTCATTACTTGACGACCTGAAACAGAGGACATGTATATAAAATTATGAAGAAAAAAGTTTGATCGCTGCAGAGAGCTAAGATTACAGTTACATACTCCAGAGGGATTACTTTGAAGGAGAAAAAACTCTTAGTGTGCAGTTTGGGTTTGAAATAAATCTTTTGTGACATCAGTCCTGGAACTTTTCTGACACATCTCGTATATATATATATATATATATATATATATATATATATATATATATATATATATATATATATATATACATATATATATATATATATATATATATATATATACATACATATGTTTATCCTGGGTTCAGTCGGGGGTAACCACAGTAAGTAAGGAACTCAATACAAAGTAGAGTATAAATATTTAATATAGAAAAGCTTCTACAGGACTAGAACTGTTTCATTCGTGAGAAATCAACAGGAAGCTGACTGTCCAAGAAAATACGGTGGTATTTATATCTTTTCTGGTGGTAGGAGAGGGTGGGGATTGGAATGGGTGGAGGTCATTGGTTGATGGGTTTAAAGAAAAGTGAAATCTTTAAAAGCTAATTCTTTAAAAGATGGGAGGAAAGGTTTTTTTTATATATATGTGTGTGTGTGTGTGTGTGTGTGTGTGTGTGTGTGTGTGTGTGTGTGTGTGTGTGTGTGTGTGAAGGTGCTTGTAGACACCTGAAATATAGGCATTGTTAACTTAAGAGAAACTTAAAAATAAGGAGTGGCATCCCAATTTAAACTTGTTCATAGAGTTCTTTCTGCCTTTGTCACTCTAAATATACCTTTTAAAGAATTCCCTTTTCTTTAAACCCATCAACCAATGACCTCCACCCATCCCAATCCTCACCCTCTCCTACCACCAGAACAGATATAAATATCACCATATTTACTTGGACAGTCAGCTTCCTGATGATTTCTCACGAATGAAACAGTTCTAGTCCTGTCGAAGCTTTTCTATATTAAATAGATATACATATATACATATGCATGCTCACAACACATTCCCGACTGCAGCAATGTTGTTACAATATTCGCTTTCCAATAACAAGGATCTGCGTTCTAACCATACATTTGTCCTTGTCAATAATTATTTCTCGAACGTTGCTCTTATATTTAATCATGCATTTGTACATACATGATGAACGCTAAATTATATCCTAGAAATATTTTATTCAAATATAATTCTAATATTTAATCGTTTTCATGTATCAAGAATCAACAACATAAACTATGGACCTTCTCTTATGCAAATCATTAAATCCCAGTTTGAGTGATTCTTCCTATATCTGGTAAGCGTTGTATATATATATATCCCCATATATATATATATAGGGATATAGATATGCCGCACACACACACACACACACACACACACACACACACACACACACACACACACATATATATATAAGGTAAGTTAATCCTGGTTGAATTGGAGGTAACCACAGTAAGTAAGGTACTCAATACATAGCAGAGTATAACAATTTTAATGTAGATGAGATTCTACAGGACTAGAACTGTTTCATTTTTTAGAAATCATCAGGAATCTGGCTGTCCAAAATAAATGTTGTGGTATTTATATCTTTTCTGGTGGTAGGAGAGGGTAGGGAGTGGAATGGGTGGAGGTCATTGGTTGAAAGAAAAGGGAATTCATTAAAAGCTAATTCTTTAAGGCTATAAATTATATTTAGAGTGAGAAAGGCAGAAAGAATTCTTCAAACAAGTTGAAATAGGGGTGCCACTCCTTATTTTAAAGTTTCTCTTAAGCTAACAATGCCTGTATTTCAGGTGTATATAAGATGGTTGCGGGTCGGTCATGGTTGATGGATTTAAAGAAAAGGGGAATTCTTTAAAAGCTAATTCTTTAAAGCTCTACTTAGAGTGACAAAGGACAAGAGAATTCTATGAACCATTTCAAATATTGGGTGCCTATCATTATTGTCATGTTTCTCTTAAGCTATATTACAAGTGTCAACAGACACATTCACACACACACACACACACACACACACACACACACACACACACACACACACACACACACACACACACACACACACACACACACATATATATATATATATATATATATATATATATATATATATATATATATATATATATAGAGAGAGAGAGAGAGAGAGAGAGAGAGAGATTTTGAGTTTATGTTGGTTGTATACCAACACCTCAGTATGCAGACTGGAGCACTCGACGAAGTGCGCAGGTTGGTTTGGTTACTCCGGAGTAGTGTAAAATAAAGTTAAATAAAAGTCAAATGATTAAAATTTAGCTTCGTTTATTACTGCTATATATATTTCAGTGACAGCCATCTTTGGCTGTGACCTCTTCAGGCAGTTTGAATTAGTATGGTATAGACAAGTAAATATGTTGTTTAGGTGTATGATATTGTCAATACTCTGATATGCCCAGTTCCTTGTTGGGTTGTTAATTCACTGGGGAACTGGAGTCATATGAATTCAAACAAGAAACACAAACAGACCCAAGGACCCCCCACCGAGCATGGGGGTAGACCAACTTGTAACACATAATGAGAACCCTAATCTAGGCACACAGAGGCCGACCACCCTCTGCAACTGCAGAAACCCAGAATCATGCCCCCTTGAAAATGAATGTCTCAAGAAGAACCTAGTGTACGGTTGTAGGGTTAAAACCCCCAACTCCGAACACCTCTACATAGGAGCCACATCAACGAGCTTTAAGGACCGCTGGTACAACCATCGCCATTCATTCAAGAAGGAGGCCAAAAGGAAAAGCACAGCTCTCTCCGACCTGATCTGGACGCTTAAGCTGGACAGGACCCCATACTCTCTGGCCTGGTACCACCCGATAAAGGGGGATCTTGCATATGCAAACTATGCCTGAACGAGACCCTCGAGATACTAAGAGGTGGAAGCGGTCTGATAAACCTCAGAACCGACTTCTTCGGGACATGCAGACACCTTAGAGCCGGGACCTTTCTCAAGGTATATGGACAGTAGCAACACAAGAAGATGTGAACTCTCCTCAAGCTATAGGGACTTCTACAGAACATGAAAACACCTCTCGGCCAGACCTCCCTCAAGCTATATGGGCAATAACAACACCCTAGGTTGTGAACTCCCCTCAAGCCACAGGGAACAACCCAGGCGGAGCAGACACCATGATAGCCTAGAGATAGAATCGGACACAGCCATAATAATTTGGCCAACGTCTATAACACAAACACTTTTAATTTACCAGATTTCTGACTTTCAAGTTCCAATCTTAAAACTTGATTTCTCTTTATTAATTTGTTATTTGTTTTCTGCCCTCTTCACTGTATCACCTTATATTTATTTTAAGTTGAGATAGATTATAACACAAACACATTGAATATCTCATCTTAACATCTTGTCTCATACCAATATATCCAACATATTCTGACCTTGAGATTGGTTATAGCACACACACACACACTTTATCCTACATTATTTCTCACCTCTCCATATACATTATCATTACTTTTTCACCAATCTCTCATTTACTCTTTATTCTTTACTCTCTATTTATTTATTTATTTTCAAATTACACAAATTATATTAATTATTTTATTATATTATTTATTTATTTTCTGTTTTCTTCATTTATTGCCTTATATTTCTTCATATACATGAAAGAACCCCCCCCCCCCCCCCACTACGATGGTGGCGGGAGGGATGAAGAAAAAACACAAACTGGATACTTCTAAATTGTTAGCAGCAGCAAGATATAAGCTGACCACTACAACAACAACAGTACCAAAATAATGGTGGAGGTCAAATGTACTGAACAATAGCAGGCAAAAACACTACAGGGAACCTCACCCCAGAAAGAATTCTATAGACTTCTGACTGAGGAATGCTCTCAGAACTGAACAATGGGAAGTCTGACACCTTTTTTTGTTATTTTGTTCCTTTAACACCTTGTCCCTTCTACCATTTTATCAATTTTTAAGCTAACTCCAACAATAACAACACTTAGAATGAGGAATGTTCTAATAACTTACCAATGAGAGGAGAAGGGGACCTGTGACACTGAAATTCGTTTGTTTGAATTCATATGACTCCAGTTCCCCAGTGAATTAACAACCCAACAAGGAACTGGGCATATCAGAGTATTGACGATATCATACACCTAAACAACATATGTACTTGTCTATACCATACTAATTCAAACTGCCTGAAGAGGTCACAGCCAAAGATGGCTGTCACTGAAATATATATAGCAGTAATAAACGAAGCTAAATTTTAATCATTTGACTTTTATTTAACTTTATTTTATATATATATATATATATATATATATATGTATATATATATATATATATATAAATAAATATACACATATACAAACATATACAAATACATCTACACATATACACATATACATAAATACACATACACAAATATATATATAAATATATATATATAGTAATAATAATAAATTTGAAGACTAAAATTCAAAGAGGGCTCGATAAGGATAAATATATATCAAATATATAAGAACCGTAGAGCAAATATTTATTAAAATAATAGATTAAAGTTTAAGCAAAGAATCACTGCTTTCACCCTTAACGGGATCTTCTGAAACTAACAAAGTCAATCTGTAAACGCAGAAGTGGATATTTCAAAAAACGTTGCAACCGGAGGAAGACAGGAAGACGATACTTTGGTTCGTGGAAACGTTCCTTGGCAAAGAACGGGAAAAAACGAATATATACATCATTAATTGGAGCGGTGAAAATCAATTACACGTAAAGACAGAACCACGTTTATGGTATAAAAGAAGTCGTAGACTAATGTTCTCTTAGGTGGTTCATAGAGACGTTCTCTGGCAAAGAACGAAAAAAACGAAGATAATACGTCATATGTGGAGCGTGGAGAACAATTGCACGCAAAGACAAAACCACGTAAATGGTATAACTGAAGTCGTAGACTAAAATTCTAACTAGGAAATCGAATGATTCTCCGCTTCAGAGTTAAGAATAAAGTAAATAAAATACAGAGGTAATTGAAATTAAATAAATACATACACGCATCCATAAACGTACATACACAAGCATACGCGAAAAACACTCGCCATAGGTATACAAAACCACCCACATATAAATATGTGTGTGTGCGTGTATACAAATAAATAAATAATTAAATAAACGTATATAAATAAATACGTATATAACAAGCACACACACATACCTACATGTAAATACACAAATGTTCGGAGACGTACGTCAACCAAAACACGAAGTCACATATACACACACCCTACATACGTACAAACCTGCATACTCACGCAGACGCAAAACTCACGTATACACATAACCAAAAGCATATGTACAAGAATATATAAAATATACGCCATAACATATACAATCAAATATATGTACGAGAAAGTATACGTACTTTCACAAAACATGCAGGTAATATATACATACCTATGCAAATAAGTAATGGTATAAACATAACATATACTTAGCTACCACATCAAGACGTAAAATATCCACGTATAGATCGTATTATCCGTTAGGGTATAATGTGGGGCTGTAATACAGGAAAGTTTTGTACAATTTATGTTTACAAGCCGAAATTGCCTCGGATTTTTTGTTTAAGATGCGGTCTGTGGCGTAGAGTATTTCCAGGGCCTTAGCGGCGCAGAGGTCACGTGGTCTTTTATTTCCGTTATACGATCTAGCCCTAGCTAGGATCTCCCAGTGTAACTTATATTGGGTGTGGTTGTCTTTTAGACTCCAGATATAAGCTGAAAGTCACGTCATATTCCTTCTTAGAGGGTATGCATGTAAAGACGCTGCTTGAATCTATTGGCGGTTAACCCTATGTAAGCCCTGCGGGACGTGGGTGTTTCAACCTTACATTTGTAGACAGTCTTACTAGAGAGGCATTTTCCGGATAGGGGGCAATCAACCCGATTCCTAAAATTACAGTTAGTACTAACTACAGGGTTGCACGTGTTCCTACGGCTAGGTAGTTTAGCTAAATTTGAAGCTGTGATGTTATGTGCAAGGTTAGGAGTCGTAGAGTAAGAAATTTTAATAGTATTTCTATTAAAAATTTTACTATATTTATGTGTAGAGGGGAAAATGCTTCGTAATAAGGGATAGAAAGATCTTAGCTAATGGTGTGGCCACCTCCATATTATATGGTGGATTATACCATATAATGCGTCGGGATCTATTTCTTCTAGGTCTATTCTCGTACTCTGTATATGCTACCTTATCGACAAATCCACTCCGAGCAAGAGCTTCATTGTAATAAGTGGAATGGTCGTTGAAAATATGCTCGTTAGTAGATAGACGGGAAAGCCTCAACGAAACGTTTCTTACCAGGTTCTTGGTTATGCTGGCAGGATGGTTGGAATGCTTACTTATGTAATTAAGCGTATCATTCGGCTTTCTATACGGGTAATACAACCCATTCGATAAATTGAGGGTAACGCCGAGGTAATTAACGACCGAGAGGTTGGCCTCAACCTGTATAGAGAGGTTGAAGCCTTTAAAGAAGACTGTGAGTTCTTTTCTGAACCTGTCGCAAGCACGAGGGCCGCACTTAGTCATGGTCAAAATACCATCATCACGGTACAAACCACTGCCCGCGTTGGGGGAATTCGTCCTTGATAGAGAAAGGCCGATAAGATCAGTAACCTCCGTATAATCGCTGGCGCCCATACTCACGTCGAATGGGGTACTATTGAATTTTTTAATCCAAATAGGATCGTCGAAATTAATCACCGACTTACGGGCACTGAGGATGACATCAACTTCGAAATCCTTAACCACTGTGAGTGTTTTAGCGAAATTGATAGCTCTAAGGAGAAGTGGTAAAGTGATTGAGGAGTAGTAATTATTGATGTCGAATTGGATAAAACGGCAATGTTCCTTGTTGCAAAGATCCCGTTAAGGATGAAAGCAGCGATTCTTTGCTTAAACTTTAATCTGTTATTTTAATAAATATATATATATATAAATATATATATATATATAAATATATATATATATATATATATATATATATATATAGATATATAGATATATATATATATATAAATATATATATATATATATATATATATATATATATATATATATATATATATATATATATATATATATATATATATATATATATATACATACATATAGACACACATATATACACACACACATTTATAGCCTTAAAGAATTAGCTTTTAATGAATTCCCTTTTCTTCCAACCAATGACCTCCACCCATCCCACTCCCCACCCTCTCCTAGCACCAGAAAAGATATAAATACCACAACATTTATTTTGGACAGCCAGATTCCTGATGATTTCTAAAGAATGAAACAGTTCTAGTCCTGTAGAATCTCATCTATATTAAAATTTATATATATATATATATACATATTTCGTTTCTGAATTTGTTTAGCAAGATTCTTTATCTGAAAACGTGTATTGAAACCGATATTGTTATACTTTGGGAGGGTCATGTTGCCAATAAGAAACACACGCACCAGTTGCTTTCATTTCAATTTATTACCGGAAATTTATAAATTCCTAAATTTATAAATTTAATTCATAAATTGAAGTGAAAGCAACTGGTGCGTGTGTTTCTTATTAGCAACATGACCCTCCCAAAGTATAACAACATATATATATATATATATATATATATATATATATATATATATAGAGAGAGAGAGAGAGAGAGAGAGAGAAATTGACAGAGAGAGTGAGGGTGAGATTGAAAGTTACCAGCTAAGACCACTATTCAGGTAAGAATTCAATATTTTGGAAAGTAGAGAGTAGGTTTTGTAAAGAGTTATTGCTCGACAACTTACTATCGAAACGGCAAGCGCGAGCCGTCGTGCATTAACTCGCTACAGAGCCAATTCGTCGCCTCTTTCTTCAAGTGTGTTAGTGAAATTAATGAAATTTAAAATCGGCTCGCATAAGCAGATTGTCTAAAACTTTATTACTAACAAAACATTGACTGACCGCCCAGCTAATCAAATTATTATTGACACGTAAAATTGAAATAACAAAAATAACTAATTAAATAAAATAAGATGAATAATAAATAATTGTTTCTACTTTAGGCACAAGGCCAGCAATTACCCAGTACATTACTGTAAAGGGACGTAACTATGCTAGAAAGAATGGCGTCCGACCCTCTACCGATACTACCAATACACCGCCCTTGAATAATAAATAATAAATAGCAACAAACAACTGTTGTCTTCTGTTCCTCCCAAATCGTATTTATTATTTATTAGAAGTAGTCGTGTTGCAAACCTATAAACTCGGGCTAGAATGTTATCACTATTTCCTGGTATCGCATAGTCACGTCCGTCACATGATATTATGGCTTTAACGGTGGGCATTTTGATAACGTCTTATTAAGAGACACATATACATATATACATGCATACATACATACACTGACACACGCACAACATACACACACACATATATATATATATATATATTTATATTTATATAGGAAACATACGCTATATGTATGTGTCTCTTTTTTTTCACTTTATCAGAATTCAATTAAAGTTTAGGTTTATAGATGTCAAAGTCGTCGCTAGAAATAGTAAAGAGGAAAAACTGAAATAATTAACGAAAATATATATTTACATCCAATTACAACACAATTTCCGGGCTTTGGATATATATATATATATATATATATATATATATATATATATATATATATATATTAAATGTAATGTGAGTTTTTCGAATATTAATAACTGTTTCTACTTTTGGCACAAGGCCAGCAATTGTCCCAGTGTATTACTGGTACTTTATTTTATCGACCCCGTTAGGATGAAAGGTAAAGTTAACCTCAAATATTAATAACATTCGATTGGTTTGCAATTTTGCAAACAACCCTCAATTTTATAGCCATGTCAGGAGAATGAACACTTCATTCTTGCTCTTGTGTTGGCATGTACACAGAACTGCAGACGCTAATGTTTCTGGGTAGCACCCATCATCAGTACAGCTCACTGTTCACCTGCCAAACTGTCAGAGCTAGTGAAAATATATGCTATTTCCAAAAATACACAGTGACTGATCGGCCTGATTTGCATATTAGCAGACTGGCTGATCAGTCAGTTCTGCTTTATATATATTTATATTATATATATATATATATATATATATATATATATATATATATATATATATATATATATATATATATATATATATATATTGGTAAACGGAATAGAAATTGCTGACAAATTCTTCACAGTTGAAAAATGGTTTAATTAGGAATAAAAGAGTATTAGTGATTGTATGGGTTAGTATTCAGTTGTGGTTTTAAGTTTTTAAGTTTTTACCGGTTGCGCATTTCTAAATGCTTTTCAAAAATAATTTTGAGATAGAGTGTCCGTGCTGTTTGCTCTGATCTGATTAGTTTTGGGAATTCTACCTGTTTTTATGTTAAAAAAGTGGCTCCAGCGTTATTTTTGTGTTGCAAAAATGCTTGTGGTCAAAACAATTTTGATTGGTCGGTAGAGGTCATGTGAATGTAAAAAACTAAAAGCTCTTCCATACATCTCCACACACAACCCTCTCAACAATGAGGCCTTTGACACCATCCTCCAGAACATCCCTGTATTGAAAAAGGACCATAGAATGAACCAAATTCTACGAACACACGATATCATAAAGAGCAAAAGACAATCCAAGTCAATGAAAAACATCTTAACACATGCCAAAGTACTGCCAACCACAACAACGAAACCCACAGTAAAAAAATGCGATAGACCCAACTGTGGCATTTGCATCAACCTAATAGAGGGTTCGGAATTCTATTTCAAAGATGGACAACGTTTTATAGTAAAACACAATTTCACATGTGCATCGGAAAATCTAATATATGTATTAACTTGTTCAGGTTGTCGAGAACAATACATAGGCCAGACCCAAAACAGCGTCCGCCAACGCATGACTGTCCATAGATCCCAAATTAAAATACGGGAATACAGGAAAATACCACTGAGTGAACACATTGATACCTGTGCCGCCCAAAATCATCCCAACTTCAGAATCTTTCCCCTCTACAAATTTAAAGATAATGCCACCCACACCCAGCGCATCAGCAAGGAATCTTACTTCATTAACAAATACGGACCCCGTCTAAACACTTCTCCCTAAGACGAACCCACAACATACACACGTCAACATACATACCTACATCAGCACACATCTCTACCCACATATAAACACAATGACACACGTAAACACACATGCTCTATGGTGCAATACAAAAAAATATATGTGCATATATATGTATGTATATATGTATATATATATATATATATGTAGTGAATATATGTATGTGTATATATATATAGTGAATATTATTTCACACCTTTTATTGTTAAGATTTTTGATGTTCTATTAAGAGAACCGATTTTACTGAAAAGATCGAATAATGTACACCATTTTACCAGGGGGAAAAAATACTGGTCCACCCACACACACACACACACATATATACACAAACACATACACACGCGTACATCAACATACAAAGAGACTTATACACACACACACACTTCTCCGTATAAGACAAAAGCTGAAAAATATCTTTTGACATGCTAAAATACCCCCCATTGCTTTCAGACACATTCTTACTGACCTTCGAATTACTCTGCTATATACACACACACACACACACACACACACACACACACACACACACACACACACACACACACACACACACACACACACACACACACTTATCTTAATAGCCATTTGACACACATCGCTGTTGGCCATTGTCGCAGCATCGAACACCTTACTACTACTACTACACACACACCACACACACACACACACACACACATACACACACACACACACACACACACACACACACACACACACATATTTGTTGTGAAAGAGTCATTTCTCAATCTTGGCGCAAAACCAATTTTTTATTCACATGACCTCTACCGACCAATCAAAATTGTTTTGACCAAGAATTTTTGCTGGAGCCACTTTTTTAACATAAAAACAGTCTTGGCGCAAAATCAACTTTTTACATTCACATGACCTCTACCGACCAATCAAAATTGTTTTGACCACAAGCATTTTTGCAACACAAAAATTACGCTGGAGCCACTTTTTTAACATAAAAACAGGTAGAATTCCCAAAACTAATCAGATCAGAGCAAACAGCACGGACACTCTATCTCAAAATTATTTTTGAAAAGCATTTAGAAATGCGCAACCGGTAAAAACTTAAAAACTTAAAACCACAACTGAATACTAACCCATACAATCACTAATACTCTTTTATTCCTAATTAAACCATTTTTCAACTGTGAAAAATTTGTTAGCATTTTCTATTCCGTTTACCAATATATAATAACTTGTGTGTTACACCTCTATTCTGTTAACTATATATATATATATATATATATATATATATATATATATATATATATATATATATATATATATATATATATATATATATATATATATATATATATATATTATATATATATATATATATATATATAAAGCAGAACTGACTAATCAGCCATATGTATATATATATATATATATATATATATATATATATATATATATATATGTATGCATGTATGTTTGTATGTATACATCCGGGAGAGATGACCCCTTAGCCTTTGTCAAGGCAGAATTCTAGGAGAAGGAAAACTCTGATATAACACCTGCAACCATGATGATATCCAATGATGTTGACTTGTTCTTCTTTTTGGTAAATATCATCTTGGTTAAGAGAGTGGGACTGGCTTTATGCAGTGCCTTTGCTCACTATAAAAGCTCCACGGCACAGGCATTGCTTTATATCTGGAGATCTCTCTGCACTTGTCGTCACATCGTACCATGGGCCCAGCACTATGTGTCAATAATTGTTACAAGTGTAGTGTTTGTACCAGAGTTTTCAAGTCGCAGGCTGGACTAAAAAGTCACACTCGTTCAGCGCATCGGTAGGGGTTCTCCTACATGGATATAAAGTAGTGGCCGTACTCGAAAACGAGTTGGCAGCCACCATGTATATATGCATAAATATATATATATATATATATATATATATATATATATATATATATATATATTTATGCATATAAATATATATATATATATATATAAATGTAAGTATGCATTTTGTTTCAATTTATATATATATACATATATATATATATACACACAGAAAGAAAGAGAGAGAGAGAGAGAGAGAGAGAGAGAGGGAGAGAGAGAGAGAGTCTGTGGTGCTAGGACTGGGGTGGGGATCACAAATCAGGGGAATACTCTATGTATAGGAAGAAGCAGTGTGGGTATAGAGGAAAGTAAAAAAACCGACCGTGACATCAACTTGGAGGAGTACATGTCTCTCTCCCTCACTCTATCTCCCTCTCTCTCGTAGACGTCCAGGATACCTCGCTAGATAGTATGGAGCATTCAATGGTCACATAAAACGATTGAACACATAAAACGATTAGCAAAAGCTTGACATTTGCTACCACGTCTTTTTCAATTGAAAATATGGCCGTGGGTTTATATAATATTTATTATTAAAGTGATTTTTTATTTCGAAGTCTCAAATCAGACTCTGTGAGAGTCAAGTATAGGCGAAATATTTATTTAAACAGACACAATATATCCGATGCATTTCGAGCTACTTTTTTTCCACATAAAACAGAAGTAACATTTGAACACCAACCAGATGATCACTATAGGTCACTAGCATAATATCGAATTATCTTCTCATTGTTTTAGAAAGAGTCACACACTACGACAGGAGGAGTCAATATATATATCATGTCGTAGTGTGTGACTCTTTCTAAAACAATGAGAAAATAATTCGATATTATGCTAGTGACCTACAGTGATCATAAGATCCTATTAAGATGTGTTTGTAGGCAGTTTCCTTTCTGCGTTGAAAAATTCACTTTTCTTGATCTTTATAGTTAAGTATCCGTGGCAAAAATGAAAGAAAGGAGCCGGTCGTCAATATTATCTACCGATCGCAGCACTTGGCAGATGGACAGGATTTGAATTCAGAATGGAAGTGGTCAAATACCATAAAACATCCCGTCCGACCTTTTTGCAATTCTACAAATCGATGCCCTGAACTGATACTTTATTCATCGACCCCAAAAGGATGAAAGGCAAAGTTGAACTCCTCAAACAGAAAATGTTCCACGTATCCACTGTCCTTACATTGTCAACTACACTGTCAACTACATAGTTTGCGTGTTTTCTTCAAGGGTGTTAGAAAATTTAATCGAATTTGAAATCTGCTTCTGTAAACAGATTATCAAAAACTATCTATTGTTAAAATGTCATCGACTGACCACCCAGCTAATTAAATTATGGTTAACACGGAAAATTGAATTAATAAAAATAAATAAATAAAATTAAATATATAGTAAATAGCAACAAAAAAATCGTTGTTTTCTGTTTCTCCCACAATCTCATTTATTTAATTGAGGAAGTCGTGTTACAAATCAATAAACTCTGATATCATTAACTTGTCCTACACAAGTTTAGGGCCTAAAGTATCCGTGACAAAAAAAAAGGAAGTAAATGAGCCGATTGTTCAATCGGACCAAGGAATCAATATTTCCATTGGTCTTTCAATTGCTGAGGTTATCTGCCTGTCGCAAAACTTGGCAGAATAAGGCGAAATATGAATTTTACAGAATCATCCCTGATACTGCAAAGTATCTCCACTACACAACCACCACTACTTCATTGGTGCTTTATTTATCGATTCCAAAATTATGAAAGGCAATAGTGAACTCGTCAAACTGAAAAAAATTGCAGCAATCCGTCGCACGTGTCCGGATAGAATTCAATGTGGATCACCGTGAGATTTGTAATAAGAGTGCCGAAAACCGGAACAAACACCACAAATTATTTATCTTAGGCTCTAATGATTGTCACTTCATCATCATATTGGTAGAGTTTAGCTAACCAGGACCATCACTGTATAAGAAAAAGACTACATTATAGAATGTGTCATTCTTTTTTTAATCTATTAGTAGTAGTAGTAGTAGTAGTAGTAGCAGAGCAGCAGTAGTAGTAGTAGTAGTAGTAGTAGTAGCAGCAGCAGCAGCAGTAGTAGTAGTAGTAGTAGTAGTAGTGGTAGTAGTAGTAGCAGCAGCAGCAGCAGTAGTAGTAGTAGTAGTAGTAGTAGCAGCAGCAGCAGCAGCAGTAGTAGTAGTAGTACTAGTAGTAGCAGCAGCAGTAGTAGTAGTAGTAGTAGTAGTAGTAGTAGTAGTAGTAGTATAGTAGTAGTAGTAGTAGTAGTAAGAGCAGAAGTAGCAGCAGTAGTAGTAGTAGTAGTAGTAGTAGTAGTAGTAGTAGCAGAAGCAGCAGTAGTAGCAGTAGTAGTAGTAGTAGTAGTAGTAGTAGTAGTAGTAGTAGTAGTAGTAGCAGCAGCAGCAGCAGCAGTAGTAGTAGTAGTAGTAGTAGCATGAGCAGCAGCAACAGCAGCAGCAGCAGCAGCAGCAGTAGTAGTAGTAGTAGTAGTAGTAGTAGTAGTAGTAGTAGTAGCAACAGCAGCAGTAGTAGTAGTAGTAGTAGTAGTAGTAGTAGTAGTAGTAGTAGTAGTAGTAGTAGTAGTAGTGGTAGTAGTAGTAGCAGGAGCAGTAGTAGTAGTAGTAGTAGTAGTAGTAGTAGTAGTAGTAGTAGTAGTAGTAGCAGCAGCAGTAGTAGTAGTAGTAGTAGTAGTAGTAGTAGTAGTAGTAGTAGCAGCAGCAGTAGCAGCAGCAGCAGTAGTAGTAGTAGTAGTAGTAGTAGTACTAGTAGTAGTAGTAGTAGTAGTAGTAGTTTGGCCCCCAGGTCACCCCCATTAAACAGACTTAGATATCAAAGACATTCCTGACAGATATCAGTCTATCTAGAAAAACTACATTATACAATGTGTCATTTCTTATTTAAACGAGGTGGCTGAATTACGAGAGACATGCTGGCTGCTATTTCTAACAAATCACGTTGAGGATCCCAAATTAGCTCTTTTTCTATGTGGTCCACAGATGGATTTCATCGCCAATTGTCCGGCAACTGATAGTGCGGCACCTATTTTTATCCGGCTATAATTATCCATGGTCATTTCAATTTCCCATGGCTAAAATAAGATACATATTTTAGCTGCTATTTCTAGCAGAAAAACAGACCATGTAGTGGATTCCATGTGGCCTTTGGTGTGGTTAGTCATTTGATTTCATCACGAAAATCACATACAGTAACACCAACAATTTTCCGGTTTCTGACTGTCCGGCACTCATTTATATCAGAATATCATTACATCGGATATTTGAATTTCTTTACGACTTGCTAGAAAGCTTAATTCGAGCGTGGCATTAGATTAAATATTAAAACTTCGCACTTTCATATTATAGTTGAGGTTCTGCTGTACACAAGGTGCATCTGGGAGCAGTGAATAATCTCTCAGAGGCTGAGGTTAGTGGAGCAGTGAAAGAGCTCAAATGTGGCGAGGCCGCTGGAGAAGAAAAAATCCAGCCCGAGATGTTAAAAGCCTTATATAAAGAAGGTATTCTCTTGCTGAACTGTGTGTGCCGGGTAGCCTATGCCTCTGGAAAGGCACCTAAGCCATGGCCATCGGGAGTGATAATCCCTATTTTTGAAATAGTGCCTGTTCCAATTACAGAGGGATCTCCTTGTTAAGACTCCCCGGTAGAGTCTATACTAAGTGTCTGGCAAAGAGATGTAGAGAGATTGTCGAGTCCAATCTAAATGATGAACAGTGCGGTTTTCGCTCCAGACGTAGCACAGCCGACCAAATGTTCACACTGCGGCAGGTCTTAGAGAAATCGTGGGAGTATTGCCAAGGGGAATATTCTTGTTTTGTAGAACTCGAGAAGGCATGCGACCTCGTTCCCTGGGATCTGCTGTGGAATGTTCTGCAGGAGTATGGGATCGATGGTGAGCTTCCTGCCGCCCCTTGTATATTTACGAATGCCCAAGTATTTGCGTTCGGATAAATGGTGCTAAATCGAAACCATTCAATATGGGTGTCGGACTCCACCAAGGTAGCGTACTGTCACCTCTCCTGTCCATTATTTTCATGAACAGGATTGACATGCGCATCTGAGTTGGAAGTTATAATATTACAGGTGGGTGAAAAATCAGTCGGTTGGTGTTTCTTAACTCGACAGAAGGTGATCTCCGACATGCACTTGATAGGGCTGAAGCCGAATGCTGCAAGGCTGGAATGAAAATCAGTGCTACGAAAACTGAGACACTCGTCCTCTCAAGGAGTCTGTGTGGTGCACTCTATATGTGAATGGAGTTCCACTGACGTAGGTGGAGGGGTTAAAGTATCTTGGGGCCGTGTTCACGAGTGATGGAAGACAAGAGGCTGAATTAAGTACAAGAATTGCAAACGCTGGTGCAGTAATGCGCCAGCTCCAGCATTCGGTCATGCTTTCCTCCTCCTCCTCATTAAAATAAGTTCTATATAAACTTATCTGAAAACAATAGATGAGATAGTCATGAGTGGCACACCTCAGATCGGACGTTTACTTGATCTCACAATTGCCTACGCTGAAGAATGCTAAACAACAATAGCATTTACATTCCCTGGAAACAAAGTCGCTCTTGGATTAATTAAGTTGAACTCCATTGTCAGTCACAGTCTCGGTTGTTTGACATGCTGTAGATCGGAAGTTGTTGAAGTACCGGCAGATTTCCCTACTTATTTCTATCTGGATGCAGATGACAATACGGAAGAGTGAGTTCTAGAAACTACATTGACTCTTTTAGCACAATTCTCTGCCTATCCTCTAGCGTAACGCATCCGTCTTTCCGTCCGCCAGGACCATGAAATAACATAAATCTGATGTTTTGCAAAAGATGTGGGAGTTAAATATATTAGATATATTTTTAGCCGAACGTTTGGTGCTGCATACGAAATACAAACTTCGAAATAGATAAGAGATAAAATCTATAGAAGTTAACACAACGTTATTATATTTATCAAAATATGAATTGATCTAGGTTAACCTAATCATATATAAAACATATAGGTAAAAGTGCAAATTGTTTTATTTTCTCTTAATTTACTCACGTTTCCACTTCAATATTTCTAAATAGAAGGGCAGTGGATTGCCAGAATTCGCAGAGCATCGCATACAATACCATTGTGGTATTTGTTCTGGCTCTTTACTTTCTCTTTACTGTTCACAGGGCCAGCAAATTTGCGGAAGGGCTACTGTATCTTTCATCCTTCCGGTATCGATAAAATATTGTACCAATCATGTACTAAGGTTGATTTAATAAACCTTGCCCTTCCCCAAATTTGCTGGCCCTGTGCATAAATTAAAAAAATCAATATTTCTGAATTGTGCTGTATTTTCTAAAATAATTTTAACAAAATATTTCGTAGTAGTCAAGAAGTTGTTGGGGCTTCGTCGGTTCCGACGTCGAGTGTTCCAGGTCTTCTACCATCAGAACAGCTTGCTATTGATAGTAACGTGACAGTGGTTGAGCATTCCACAGACATGTGTACAATAAAACGTCGTGTCCAAAGACACAATGTGTCGTATAGAGTCGAATTCATGTATGACCTTACGATCGTGAGCTAAACACCCTTATCATTAGGACACATACCACTTCACAAGCATTGACTTCGATTCATTTCATATACCTATAAATCATCCAATGATATGAATGGAATTATTAGAGAATGGGAAGATTGTGCCAATCACGTGTTCACTAAGTAAGGAATAATAAAATGAACGACGTTGATTAGCAGGGAGTCGGCATGACGAGCCAGGCATTTTGTCGTCTCTTCTTTGTCTGTTCATAAGGTTCAAACGCCCACGAAATACTTAACATTCCAGAATCAACAAGCCATCAATTTCTATTCCCTTACCTCGCCACACTTATATTCGTCATTCTCCATACGTGTATATATGTATGTAAGTGTGTGTGTGTGATGATTTTTTTTTTTAAATCTAGATTCAGCTAAAATATTGTGGCCATGATAGAGCACTGCTACGGAGTCTATCACACCTAAGTGGTCAGCATTTTAGAAATAAATATATATATAAACACAGACACGCACACACACACACACACGAATATATATATATATATATATATGATATATATATATATATATATATATATATATATATATATATATATATATATATATATGTGTGTGTCCATTTATATATATATGGAGAGAGTGGGGTATCACAGTCACAGAGTCTCACACCCACACACATTTACATACACAATGCCTTCCTCTATAATGTATAATATACTGTATCTTTAGTAGCCATCCAGTTCCATATTCGCAGTAACACCACATCGTCGATAACAGACATCCGGTCTGTGACTTTTTTATTCTAGGAATTCTGACTTTCTTCGAAATCTTTTTCTAATTTGTCTTTTATATTTATTTCTTACAAAGAATTCGACACCTCAAACTTTTTCCAGTTAACCACAACCAACTAAAGAAAAAAAAATAAAGAAAAATTCATCATTAACATTTTAGAATAAGAATTTGTTTTCCTACACCTTCACCTAAAAAACGTTGCATGTATAAAATTCGATGGGTGTTCGAATTACAATTTATATCCATGCAGTTCATCTTATAAAATTACATTTTCACTTGAAATGAAAGGCAAAGCACAACACGAAGTATGGGTGATGAGTGAGAAAGGAGGATATGATTAAAAAATCTCATTTGTAAGAATAAACGTTATTCATTGCTTTTAAAGTTATATTTTACACTTCTTTTGTTTTACATATATCTTACTCTTTCGTTCTTCTTTACTTTTGGCTTGCTAACCTATCTATCTATCTATCTCTCCATCCCTACCCTCTTTCTATATGAATGTGTGTGCACACACTCGTATTTATGTATAAATACACACGCACACATACACACACACACATATATATATATATGAAAAGATTCAGGACCCCGACGGCTGAGCTCCGGCTGTTTCAACAGCTAGATCAACTGTAAAGCGTTAATTGCTGGCCTTGTGCCAAATGTAGAAACAATTAGTATTATCAATTCTGATGATAATAAGGATGAAAGGTAAAGTTAAAATTCCGCCGAGATTAACTTTGCCTTTCATCATTATGGGGTCGATAAAATAAAGTACCAGTAATACACTGGATTAATTGCTGGCCTTGTGCCAAAAGTAGAAACATTTATTATCAATTCAACTATTATTAATACCTTCAGTATTGTTATGCTTAATCATTTTCCGTATAGTAGAAGGAAATTATTCGACTATTCTAAAAAGAATATTAGTCGCCGCATTTTTTCATATCAAGGATATTATTTTTTTCATTGCAAGAATATGTTTTATTCCATAGCAAGGATTTGTTCTTCTCGCGCCAAATAATGACATAATTATTCTTGCATACATTTCGCCCATCATAAGAGAACGTCTTCACGCACTACCGTTATGTCTTCCAGTTTGTAACGTTTGTGAAATATTTACTTTTTCGGC
Organism: Eledone cirrhosa; assembly: GCA_964016885.1. NCBI lineage: Eukaryota > Metazoa > Mollusca > Cephalopoda > Octopoda > Eledonidae > Eledone > Eledone cirrhosa. The sequence continues at coordinate 91,912,538 of OZ024742.1, read as the reverse complement.
TACAGAATCATTTTTCTCAGTTTCAGATGATCCCGCTTAGGATGAAAGCAGAAACACTCTGCTTAAATTTTAATCTGCACTAATAATATATATTTTCTTTACGGATGCATATATACTTATATATATCTACAGTCCTTATCAAGTCTTCTTTTGGTCTTGGTATTTATTATTATTATTAAAGAAACCATTATTATTATTATTACTCCTCCTATGGTTTTGGAGATAGAGCCCCATAACCATATATATTCTGAAACTACATTGTCCAGGGTACTTGGATAAGTATATTTCATTTTAAGAGAGTATTGAAGTTTGCTTGAAGCATTGTGGAATAATAAGATTTATTATCTTTTGGTCGTTTTGGAAGCCTCAACAATGCAGGTGGGTAATTCTCCAGGTAACAGGATCCGGTGGTGAAGAGAGAGATATAAGGGAATGTAGAATGAGATGTATAGTGTGTAGATGAACGTAGGAAAGAGCGTAAAAAATAATAATAATAGTAATAATAATAACACGAGATAGAGTTACCTTGGGAGAGATTTAATTGTCCCTATATTTCGGATTCGCATCGATCAACTGGGGGGTTTTTTTCCGGGGGGGTTATCTGTCGGAGAGGAATGGAACGTGTCCTCTGATGTTCGCTGTTCGTGACTAATTCTCACGAACAGCGAACAGCAGAGGATACGTTCCATTCCTCTCCGACACATAACCCCCCCCCCCCCCCCCCCGGAAAACCCCCCAGTTGATGGATGCGAATCCGAAATATAGGGTCAATTAAATCTCTCCCAAGGTAACTCTATCTCGTGTTATTATTATTATTATTTTTTTTTACACTCTTTCCTACGTTCCTCTACACACTATACATCTCATTCTACATTCCCTTACATCTCGTGTTATTTTTATTTTTACGCTCTTTCCTACGTTCCTTTACACACTATACATCTCATTCTACATTCCCTTACACCTCTCTCTTCACCACCGGATCCTGTTACCCGGAGAATTATCCACCTGCATTGTTGAGGCTTCCAAAACGACCATATTTCATTTTAATCAAAGGGTTCCCCGTGGGCACAAAACCCCTGCTGAAAACCCCGCTGAAAATGTTTTCCCTCCGATTTATATGAAATTGAAGGTAAATGACAAGATATGATGCCTATTCACAAAATTTCAGCAATGAAGCCCCTAAATGGGGGTTCTATTTTTTTCCTTATAGAAATATTGAAGTGGAAACGTGAGTAAATTAAGAGAAAATAAAATAATTTGCATTTTTACCTATATGTTTTATATATGATTAGATTAACCTAGATCAATTCATATTTTGATAAATAACACGTTGTGTTAACTTCTATAGATTTTATCTCTTATCTATTTCGTAGTTTGTATTTCGTATGCAGCACCAAACGTTCGGCTACGAATATATCTAATCTATTTAACTCACATCTTTTGAAAAACATCAGATTTATGTTATTTCATGGTCCTGACGGACGGAAAGACGAATGTGTTACGCTAGAGCAGTGGTTCCCCAACTTTTTTTTATCGCGGAATCCCTTGACATTATTTTTAAAATAATGGAACCCTCATCTAAAATAAAACATATTATATTGAAAAATGAGTTTATTTTAAACAGACATGCCTCTACTTAATATCTAAGTTGTACAAAACTTTTTAAAATAGAATGAATGTCTAATGGGAAGAATGCTTCTGTTTCTTGAACATCAGTATCCTTTTGAAATTTGGTACAATACTGGATAATTGAACTCTCATATCCGGTGTGGCATCCATTTTGCTTCGATATGAAGTTTTCGTGTTAGCATATCTTGAAAATCGGATTCACATAAATATGTTGTTACAAATGGCAACAGTACTTTTACGGCCCGTTTGGATATTTCGGGATATTCGTCACTTAGATTCCCCCAAAATACGTCTAACGGCATTTCTTCAAACTTGGCCTTTAACTGAGTATCTGAAGTAATTTCTATTAATTTTTCATAATCCGCTGCTTGAAATCCTGTAGGTTTTCCTGTTACTTTGAATGAGTTTTGCACCCAATAATGGTCTTTGTTGTTCAAACTAGGAAAATACTCAATAAGAGATTGTGATAAGTTGTTCAGATGATGTTTAATATCATTGCAAGTTCCGGTATCTAATTCCACTTGGGATTCTTGTAAAAATTCAGTAAGAAGCAGAAAACAATCAAAATTATTATTTTCTATTTCTGAGGTCCAGTACTACAATTTACGTGATAAACATATCATGTTATCGTGAGCTCGAAAAATGTTTGTTTCTTTCCTTTGTAGAGATAGGCATGTTTCGTTTAACTTTGAAAAAACATCTGCTAAATATATAACTTTTGATAACCATATACTATTTCTTAATCTGTCAGACAATCTAAATTTATGATCACGAAAATAATGTAACAATTCTTTTCTCAATTCAACCATTCTTACAAGAACATTTCCTCCTGAAAGCCATCTAACTTCTGTATGTAAAAGAAGAGTCGTATGATTATTACCCATATCGTCACACAAAGCCTTAAATATTCTTGATTGTAATGGCCGAGTTTTAATAAAATTGATAATTTGCACTGCTTCGTCCAAAACTATCTTTAATGAAGCTGAAATCTTTTTTGTCACCAATGCATATTCTGTGAAGAATGCAGTGATTACTGCTGTTGTTCTTTGCAACATTCTTGATTCTAGTTACAGCACCAGATAATTTTCCTGTCGTTGCCTTTGCTCCGTCGGTGCATACTGAAATGCATTTTCCCATCCAATATCGTGAATTTTTATGAAATCATCAATGCAATCAAATATATCTTTTCCTGTGGTATGCAGTTCTAAACTTTTACAAAAAAGGACGTTGTCCTCAATTTTTTTGTTAAAGTCATATCTAGCAAATACAAGTAATATTGCTAGTCCAGCTACATCTGTCGACTCATCCATTTGCAATGCGTAAGCATCACATGCATGCAATCGTGAAATAAGTTATTTTTTAATGTCATCAGCAATATCAGTAATACGTCTTGACACCGTATTGTTGGAAAGAGATATAGCTTCAACCTTTTGAACAGCCTCTTCATTAAATACACAGGATACTACATCTTTCAATATAGGTTTTATTAGTGCCTCACTATTAAGAGAAATGCGGTAACATGATTTATATGATGCTTCAGTTGCCTTTTCATTGTCTGTTTTGCATTTTTTTAAAAAGACACTTCTAGATTTATTAAAACTTTCAAGTTTTCTTTCAAAAAAGGAAATATCCTTGTTTTTAAAACTACTATGCTTTGTTTCCATATGTCTTCGTAGCTTTGCTGGTGCCATCGAACTGTTAGATAATACTGTGTGACAAAGTATGCAAATACCATCCGGGGTTTCTTCATCACCAATTCTAGTAAACCCATATGACAAATACTGATGATCGTACTTACGTTTTTTCTTGGCTGGCTGCTGAATCGAACAAAAGGAAGCAATTTTTTTATTTTGCACATGAATTAAACTAGTAGTTGCGAAAGGTTGTGCTGCATGTTCAGCAATTTCTGTATCTTCTATAGAAGATTTGGTTTCTGTATTTCTTGTAATTTCAGTTCCTTTACGAATTTCTTGTTTTTTTTTAACCATTGAGGGGCTTTGAAAATAAAAATGTTAATAAAAACTCAAAAATAAACTCGTTGACAAGGAGCAAACGTTTATTGATACAGGATACAGAACGTGCTCACCGTGTGAGACTTGGTACCTATGTTACGTTTAAGAGAGAACTTAAATATTCCGGTGAGAGATTCAAATACGTAAGTTTATTGTAAAAAGTTATAAATCTGATTATAATTCTGAGTATTACACTGTGCTCACAGTACACCCTTAATAATGAATTACTACAACCCTGCCGTATTGCCAACTGCATCCAGATAAAAATAAGTAGGGAGATATTTCAAGGGCCAATAACCTCGGATATTTCTGCCGTCATGGTCGCAACGATATACCTATCGGAAATCTGCCGGTACTTCAACAACTTCCGATCTACAGCATATCAAACAACTGAGACTGTGACTGACAATGGAGTTCAACTTAATTAATCCAAGAGCGACTTTGTTTTCAAGGAATCTAAATGCTATTGTTGTTTAGCATTCTTCAGCGTAGGCAATTGTGAGATCAAGTAAACGTCCGATCTGAGGTGTGCCACTCATGACTATCTCATCTATTGTTTTCAGATAAGTTTATATAGAACTTATTTTAGTGAGGAGGAGGAAAGCATGACCGAATGCTGGAGCTGGCACATTATTATTCACCAAATTTCAGCAATGAAGCCCCTTAATGGGGGTTCTATTTTTTTCCTTATAACAACACTCAACTTCTCTGACAAACATTCTTTCGCCTGACCAATGCAATCAACAATATTTGTTTGTATTATTGTTTCGTAAATGAATTTGCCTTCGCTTTTGATTATCTGTCCTATATTTTGATTTCATTTTTGGTCTGAGAAGCATTGGACATTTTAATGGAAACTGGGAATACCTCCGCTCAGTTAGTATATATATATAGGAAAAAGTATGACCCTGACGGCAGAGCTCAAGCCGTTTCGACGGCTATTGCTTACCACAATTCCTTTGTTATATATATATATATATATATATATATATATATATATATATATATATATATATATTTCGTTTCTGAATTTGTTTACCAAGATTCTTTATCTGAAAACGTGTGTTGAAACCGATATTGTTATACTTTGGAAGGGTCATGTTGCCAATAAGAAACACACGCACCATTGCTTTCACTTCAATTTATTATAATAAATTTATAAATTTAGGAATTTATAAATTTCCGGTTGGTTGGTTGGTTCCACAACCAGATGGTTGTTTATATATTGTCAACGTTCTTTCGTCACACATTCTGTGACCTCTTAAGTGACTGGGGAAACAAGATGGCGTAGGACAGAACAAAGGAGAGGCACAAAAACAAAGAAAAGAATCCCCAGTCACTGAAGAGGTCACAGAATGTGTGACGAAAGAACTTTGACAATATGTAAACAACCATCTGGTTGTGGAACTAACCAACCGGAAATTTATAAATTCCTAAATTTATAAATTTATTATAATAAATTGAAGTGAAAGCAACTGGTGCGTGTGTTTCTTATTGGCAACATGACCCTCCCAAAGTATAACAATATATATATATATATATATATATTTACTTGTTAATTGTCAATTTTCATTTTTTTTCTTCCCTTGTATCTGTTCGTAATTATTCAAATAACAAAAGCGTAAAAAAGAAAATGTCTTATTCTTACGACCCTTTCTGGATACTCCATCTCTCTATATTTGTCTTTCCCCCGTCTTTCTCTGCCACATGATTCATTTTTAATGGGTAACATTATGTCCCCCCTCCCTCCACACACACACACACACATCTCTTACTCTTTGTTTAGCTTTCATTACAGATAGAGAGTTGCAGTTAAAATTATTCTTTTTACAAGATGGTTTCGCATTTTGATCTTAATCAAGATTTACAGTTCAAACTTAGAATTTTAAAAATTCATAAGACAAGAATTTATATAAAAAGAGTTAGTAAGCTTATTTTTTTCATTTTTCTGTAGTGATTAAACAAGGGATTTACTTAAAAGAGGAAAACGGTGATCTATCAAGTTATAAGATATGTATGTGTATGTGTTTTGCTTAAGATTTTTCTCTTTCATGAAAGATTACATATGAATTATGTAGTTGACTGCTCACGAGGAAGCAAGTAAAGGCAATCTCTTATGTTTTTCTATATATGCCGAGAATAACAATGTTTATATTTGTTCCTTCTAACAAAAAAGACATAATTTAAAATTGTATTTTTCCCCGGCGTATTTATTCTTGATTTATTAATTCATGTATTTACTACGATGTGTTTTGTTAAACTATTTTCTTTCATGAAACATACATGAATTACGTAGTAAGAACATTAAGCGATGAACAAAAAGAAAAACAATCAAGGTATAAATACAGATTTAAATGTTAAGTCTTTCTATGAAAAAGGAACAAATGAAATCTATTTTATTTTCCTCGCGAAATAATCAGAAACCATAAGCGATTGTCGTAAAATGTTTTACAGCGAGTTAACTATTCAAGATCCTTTATCCTTCCATCTACGAAGAGAACATATTGCAAACCAAAACATAACTGAAACGAAGAGATTAATTTGCATAATGCGAATTTGTTGTTGGGACGTAAATAATAAATGGATGTACACAATACATAGCATGTTAGAATATCTAATATAATTTTAATTTACGAATAACAGCAGTATTAAATTGTAATTATTGCTGTTAAAAAGGGACCAATGTAAATCTATACAGAAAGGAAATTATGATAGGTGACACCAGAGGTCACCCGATGTTTACGTGAAGTCGCTCACGCTAAAGTATACAACAAACCACTGACACAACTTCAACTTACAGCTCCACTGAGTAGATTTCTATAAATACCAGCTTGGGGACGATTGATGACTCACGAGGTTGGGCCACAGGGAATAAGTAACGGATAATGAGCCAGGGGGAGATATGGTCCGGCATAGAATAAACAAATTGAAAGAAAGGCATTCTATGATGAAAATTGCCATAACCATGGTTTCTGAAACTCAAGATACAACACCGAGAATTCCAAGACATTGGAAGAACCAATATTGAAAGAACTGAAGTTTCTTCATCCGGACAGAATTCTGACTGCTCCATCCTTGTTTGAGCTGACTTAGACCGTATTTGGCTGCTATTTCTAGCGTCGATATAGCCAGTCGTATTGTCCTAATACATTGAATAGAACATTTTCATTCAGTAATTCAGTGTTGCGTAACGATGCTTCCTCGTGTAGTCTACAAACGACACGCTATATATGATATATATTCAACTTGCACCTTTGGGTAGGGTAATTCAATGATACAACACCTCTTTCACCATATAAGATCTAGCAGTGAAATGGTATGTATGATATATTTTCAACTTGTCCCCTTATACATGTGAAGAATTTGCCTCCCCCATGAAGGCATTTCAATCCTTCCAGTATTGGTTATTCCAATGTCTTGGAATTCCCCGTGTTGTATCTTGATTTTCAGAACCCATTGTTGTGGCGGTGGATTGGTAGTATCGGTAGAGGGTCGGACACCATGATTTGCAGCATAGTTACGGCCCTTTACGGTTTTAGTTCAAATCCCGCTGAGGTTAACTTTGATTTCATCCTTACGTGGTCGATAAAATAAAGTACCAGTAATGCACTGGGATAATTGCTGGCCTTGTGCCAAAGTTAGAAACAATTACATATGTTATAATTGACTTCCTTTTGCCGATTAGACTTGTATCCTCCCTCAAAATGAGATTTGGGCTTATATTGTAATACTTCTCTGAGTGGATAATTAGTTTATTAATTTTCTAATATATTTTGTCCTTTCATTGAATTGCCTAAGTATTAGTGACAGTTAACTTTATAGAGCTATAAATAAATATATATATATATATATAATTTAATACAATAACAGAGATAGCTTAAAGCTAAACTCTGATTGGTAACCATCTCACTCAACAAACATTAGGTTATATGTTAGTATAAACCCAATTTAAGTGTTTGGGGTGCTAACTATATGTATTATGTGGAAAGCCAGTTGTATTATTTTATGAGATATAATTAAAGTTAAAATATATCTCTCTTTCCAAACAATTGTTTCATTATAAGTTTTCTACAAATTAGGAGAAAGTTTCCAGTTTATGTAGAAGCCTAACATATATTCATGTAAGAATATATTTAGGTGGGCGTTTATAAATCATCAGTGGAAGCCCATTAAACTTTGACATAAGAAAAAATTCTTACCGCAGTTAAAAATCGTGTCTGCTAAGCTGCTCCCTCACGTATCGAATGACCGCCAAATTTGAAATTCCAGCAGTTTTTGACTGAGGAAGTATTATAGCGTCACGAAGCGGGAAGGGGAGACAACCAATACACGAGAAAAGAAAAAATAATATTCACGCGGGTTAATTAGTTTTTTCAAAAACATTATCAATGCAACGTGTTAAGAACTTAATTGAAAATAAAAAAATAAATGCATGCGTGTATTAATTACACACGCATATAGATATTTTCTTAGGCTAAAAACAGAAGTCGTACCCGAATATATATATATATATATATATATATATATATATATATATATATATATATATATATATATATATGTATATATATATATATAAATTTAGCGAGAATCGCATTTCGGTGGGTAGAAATTAGCGAAACGCAACTTCCATATTGTGCAGACAAGCGCTCCTAAATCAATAATACTGTCTGCTTATAAACAATAAGGTTTTGGTATAATGATCGAATAAGGCATCGCTTTCTCAACAGGTTTTTGTTCTTCTTGCGCCAGAATCTCGCAGGTATATATATATAAATATACATATATATATATATATATATATATATATATATATATATATATATAATATATATATATATATATATTATATATATAATGCGAAGAATGATGGCTAGTAGACCACTGATGACGGATATTCCTGGCTTCTATTTCTTCTACTTCTTCATTTCTTATATATATATATATAT
>OZ024742.1:91888948-91901448 GCA_964016885.1 Eledone cirrhosa | reverse complement strand
GTAAGTGTAGGCTGTCTGTGCGCCGATGTCTGAATACACGATTGTGTGTATGTGTCTATGTGTGTGTGTGTGTGCTTTTGCACGAGTGTGTGTGCATGTCTGACTATATATATATATTGTTATACTAGGGGAGGGTCATATTTGTGTAATATTGCCAGAATTAATAACAGAACACACTCACTGTTTGGTTGGTTTTCGCTTTTCGCTTCTGTGTCTTTTATATCGGTAATCTAATTTATTCGGTCCTCACTGTTGCCATTGACTGACCAACGGTCAAAAATAATACAGATACAATATAGACACAATACAGATACAATATAGACACAATACAGATACAATATAGACACAAACACAATATAGACGAAAACCAACCAAACAGTGAGTGTGTTCTGTTATTAATTCTGGCAATATTACACAAATATGACCCTCCCCAAGTATAACAATATTTGTTTCGACACACGATTTCATATAAAAAACCTCGCAAAACTATATATATATATATAGGGTCAAGTATGAAATTTGTAGAAATTTGTTCCTTCTTCTAGAAATCTCTACAAATTTCATAGTTGATGACCCAATATATTAATGCATGTGTATGTAAACAGATGTGTGTGTTTAGACATGTATTGTGTGTGTGTGTGTGTGTGTGTGTGTGTGTGTGTGTGTGTGTGTGTGTGTGTGTGTGTGTGTGTGTGTGTGTGTGTGTGTGTGTGTGTGTGTGTGTGTGTGTGTGTGTGTGTGTGTCTAGTGTTACATGTGAGTGTCAATTTTACTATCATCACCGTTGTTTTGTTTCTACAAAAATATGCACGGTCAAAGAAATTAAAATATAAGAGACAACACCAACTACTACATCTATATATATTACAGTAATGAGTCCTAACGTTTGGATAATTGTTTCTACTTTTGGCACAAGGCCAGCAATTGCCCAGTACATTACTGGTACTTTATTTTATCGGTATAATGCTACACAATCTGACAACAGTAAATACGGGAAGGGAACCACAGTACTATTTATTGACGAAACTCCTGTGGAAACTTTTCTACCAATTGTGCTAACACTATTTTCCTTCAACACAGCCGAATGATTAAGAAGCATATGTGCGTGTCGAATGTATATACCTGGCGAATGTGTAAGGAGCTCCCTTATAATCATTAGGTTCCAGGTATGATTCCATTTCACGGCTTCTTAGGCAAGTCTTATTTATCATGGCCTCGAGTTTTAGGGTGAAATCAAGTAGACAGAAGTTGTATGCAGGTCAGATGGATTGCTGCTGTAATAAAGGGTTAGCCTTGTTACATATTGTGCCATGCGAAATCTCCCTGAGAATTACTTAAAGGGTACACGTGTGTATGTGTGTGTGTATGGGGTGGGGACACTCCTCGTCGAAGCTGATGAAGGTTTTTTCAGATTATCCGAGCAGCATCCCTATATTCCTAAACCATTTGTTGATTTGAACAATTATTGAATGATTTAATATAAGTGTTTCTACTTTTGGCACAAGGCCAGCAATTACCCAGTGCATTACAGGTACTTTATTTTATCGACCCCGTAAGGATGAAAGGCAAAGTTAACCTTTCATGCTTACGGGGTCGATTTAATATAATAAGCGCGATATATTATTACTAATTATCGTTTCTTTGTTATCGCCACAGGGGGAGAAAATGAAGGAACATTACAAATACAAGTTACAAAACTGGGAAGTTTGGATCGAGTATAGAAAAATGGTATGAAAAACGTTATAAACATATATGACAATATATTTCTATAAAGGAAGTCATGTTATCCAAAGGTTCTATGATGACCTTTACGACCAAAAGCACGTGGATTATCCTCGCTGTAGACTTCAGGCGCAGGTCACCACTTGCTCTCACTTAGCTGACGGCTGTATATATTAAAGTGATTATACTTAACTGCAAATCTTTCGTCATAATTTTATTTAAGAAACTTCCTTAAGTTATGTTCCAAATACCAACTTAATAGTTACTTTTAGCATAGGCACAAGGCCACCAATTTAAGATGAGTAGAAAGTCGATTGTATCTTACTCAAGTACTTAACTGGTATTTATTTTATTGACCGAGAAAGATGAAAGGCAAAGTTTACCGTGGGTGGGGATCGGAACGTAAAGAGCCGGAACAAATATGAAACTTTTGTCCATGGTTTTCAGGAATCTGCCTTTCACAAACTTAAAGACAACTACTTTAAAGACAATGTAAATAATTTTGGGGATGGGGCGGTCGATTAAATTTACACCGACACTTGACTGGTATTTTATTTTAAAGACCCCGAAAGACTGAAGTGCAATGTTAACCTCGGCAGCATTTGCAGTCAGTTTACCGTCTTAAGGAGATAGTTATATTTAGTTATAAGTAGCATCAGTTTATTTTCCAAACAATATTTGAAAATCATGGCCAGGAAAGTGTTAAGCCCTGCTGTACTATTTGTTGTCTACTTAGTAAAATCCACACATTCCATTTAACCCCCCCCCTCCCCCAAACGCACACACATACTCTCAATCTCTCATACTCGCTCATTGTGTTTTATCATTGGAAATTGAGCTTTTATTTTAAATAGACATATAATCAGCCCTGCGTAGCCGAATTCATTGTTTTACGTCACAGTTAGGTGCAGGCATATACTCGAGGAATCACGCCATTATTTCAAGGAGATACCCCTTCTCTCTCTCTCTCTCTCTCTCTCTCTCTCTCTCTCTCTCTCTCTCTCTCTCTCTCTCTCATTCTCTCTCCCTTTCTTTGTTTCATTCTAAAACATATTTCTCAGGCATTACCTCATACATGCATGCTGCACACACACACACACAGACACTCACACACACACAAACACACACACATGCACACACATATATATATATATATATTTTTTTTTTTTTGCATAGCTGTCTAAACGTAATGTTATAACTCTAAGGTAAAATTTCTTATTGAGTGCTTTTGGCTGCACTTCCCGACTGCATTCGTTAGCTTGCCCGCAACCAGAGCTTCGATTATGCTGTACTACCTTCTTGTATTATTATCTCCTAGACTTAATGATTGATTGATTACTTTAATTAGACAATTCTATTGATTGGTTAATTGTTTATGTTTGTTTAATAACATCTAGTTGAGAGCTTTCTTTCGGTTTGTGTAAAGGATATAAATCCTTTGTTCAAATTTTGAATTTGACCGCCAAAACCGGGGGTTACCTCCCTTCGGATAATCCACATGACTACTGGCAGTGTTTACTACTAGTTCTTACAACCGGCGGCGGCAGAACGAAAACTTGTTGTCGAAATAAATTCCACTGTTCTATCTTCCAAAGACCAATTAACTTGCAGGCCCCTGCAAATGGATTTTGTTGATTTCGGATTTACAGAAACCTAGTGGAGAGGTTATATAATATTATGTAATATATCTACGATGGTCCAGGTAACTGTCAAAGATTTCCCTGAGTCGGTTTTGTTTTCGTTGTTCTGTACTAGCGGCTCGCATTTCGGTCGCTGTCTTCAATTTGCATAGCTGTCTAAACGTAATGTTATAACTCTAAGGTAAAATTCCTTATTGAGTGCTTTTGGCTGCACTTCCCGACTGCATTCGTTAGCTTGCCCGCAACCAGAGCTTCGATTATACTGTACTACCTTCTTGTACACACACACACACACACATATATATATATATATATATATATATATATATATATATATATATATATATATGTATATATATACTAGAGGTAACGTTCACCCATGAGTTTGTCATCTATATAAAGAGCAACTAGAAACGATATCTAGATGACTGCTTCACCTTCTGGAATAGTAACCTAAAATACCCGAAAAGGTTCCATTCTCTCCTAAATAAACTACACGAATCAATACAATTCACAATGGAATGGAGTACAAAGGAACTACATATTTAAAACATCTTAATTATTAAAGATGGGGAAGATATTAAAACAGATCTCTGCTACAAACCGATAGACACACACCAGTACCTAAATTTCCGTTGAGCACATCCTTCACATACGAAAAGGAACATTCCATTCAATATAGCATGACGTATTTGCTCCATAGTGACAAATCTTGCATTAAGGGAAAAAGATTAGATGAAGTGAAAGAATTTCTTGAAAGAGAAGAATATTCTGTCAATCTGGTATATTACGGCCATCTCCAAGGCCCTGAACATTCCAGTGATAATACTTAGAAAACAGTCCAACAAAACAAATTATCACTTTTGTTATCACTTATAATCCCAGGAACTGTCAAGTTATATCTCTCGATTCTCCAACAGTCCCCCAAAATGAATGAAATCTTAAAGGAATCGGATAAAATTTATAGTAGACGCCAGGCATGCAACGTAAAGAAACTACTGACCAAAACTAGATTTACTTCAGAAATGGAACATGTGGGGACAGCCGATATGGAACTTGAGAATATATTGAAGAGGATGGATAAATCACTTTTGAAAACAATATGATCTTGAAATCAACGCAAGTATGAATTGCAAATCCAAAAACGTAATTTATTGTGCTATCTGTTCACAATGTAAAGAATATTACATTGGGAAAACGAGAACAAGTCTAAATGATAGAGTAGGGGTCCATAAACAACAACTTAGAGACCCCTACAGCAGAAACACACTTGCAGCGAACATTTTGCAAATTGCTGAAAGGGAAAATCACTAATTTTCCCTTTCTTGAAGATATGGTGGGAAAACGAACATTTTCGGAAATATACAAAAATTGAAAAAAAAAAACAAAAAAAAAAACAATGCCATCACATGTCCCGGATATAGTAGCTTCAACGTTAAATATATATGAAAAAAAAATCCAGTGAACAAAGTTTAAGTGGAGGACACTCAAACATGTGATAATTGAAACGGAAAACAGCCCTCGGAGGTACACTACACATTTACTACCACCTAATATTAAATGTTGAGAGAAATGGTTGAGCGTATGCATGTGTATATATGACTGTATGCGTGTATATATATATATATATATATATATATGAATTTGTTTATCAAGATTCTTTATCTGAAAACGTGTGTTGAAACCGATATTGTTATACTTTGGGAGGGTCATGTTGCCAATAAGAAACACACGCACCAGATGCTTTCACTTCAATTTATTATAATAAATTTATAAAATTAGGAATTTATAAATTTCCGGTTGGTTGGTTGGTTCCACAACCAGGTAGTTGTTTATATATTGTCAAAGTTCTTTCGTCACACATTCTGTGACCTCTTCAGTGACTGGGGATTCTTTTCTTTGTTTTTGTGCCTCTCCTTTGTTCTGTCCTACGCCATTTTGTTTCTGTGTGTGTGTTGTGTGCTCAGTCTGCGCATGCGCCACATCCGGGTGTCTGTGTGTGTTTATATTCGTTTATTTATTTGTTTATTTACATGTTACAGGTTGGTTGTTTGTTCTATGTGCTTGTGTGTTTTCATTTTGTCCTTAATTGTAAGTTGTGATGTTGCTGTTCCACTCATATTTTCTATTTAATTTTGGTTGTAATTCTTTTATGTTTATTGCCTCTGTGATTTGTCTAAACATTGCACCTTTTCTGTGTGTAGACTCTATTTTTATTTCTATCTTCTCTAATTTACCCTTATGTTCTATTTTAGCATGTTGGTAGAGTACAGATGATTCTTTACTATCTTGAAGGTCTCGCCAGTGTTCATTTATCCGTTCCCCTACACTACGAGCTGTCTCACGTATGTACACTATATTTTTGTTTCTACATTGTCCTTCCGTACATCTTATGCTATATACTACATTTCTAGTTTTACAGTTAATATGAGGGCTTAATTTACAGGTTATACATTTCTTATCTATACAGGGGGGGGTCTTAGAAAAGGGTATGTCTTGCTAATAAGTGTTTTTACGGAGGTACCTGGTCTATCTACTATCTTAATATTGAGTTTATGTTTATCTAGGGCCCTTCTAAATTTGTAAGCTAGTTCACCTCTAGGGGTTGTATCGATGAACATTAGACTCTAGTATTTATTGCTATCATACCATGAGTTTATTCTATTAGCCTTATTCCTAGTTCTTTCTATTCTATTCCAAAATTTGCTCCTATATAAGGGGCAGGTCCCATTTGTGTCATTATTTACCATTTTTTCCCATTGGTTCTGGCTCCTCTATACACTCTGATTTTATCTCTCTGATTGTAACCAGAGAACTGCATACGGTGGATGAAGTGTTGTATGTGTCTCTCTAGTTCTTCGGGGTTGCACATGCGGGACACGTTTCTCATCACCCGTACCAAATCCGCAATCAGTATGTTGATTTTGGTATGGTCCGAAACAGCTGAGTTTCGGTGGATCAGATATTTGGAAGTCATGGGTTTGGCATAATGGGAATGGAGGATTTGTTTTTTGTTATTAATAGTATCTAACTAGAGCTCTGTGTCTAGTACAGGTAATCGATGGTTGGGGTGTTTACTTGGGTAGTCTATAGTAACTCTAATACTCTGGTGGATGGAGTTAGCTATTTGCTGGATGCATTTCATTGTGTTTTTCTCTAATCCCTGACTGTTCTCTAGTGGGGGTGTTTTAACTACGATGTTTATATCATCAACGTAGCGGGAGTACATTATCAGGGTTAAGGGGTCTTCTAATTGTTCTTTAAGTTTAAGTTTAAGTCTACTGTCCCACCATACCATGAATAAGTTAGCTATGTCGCCTGCAATGCTAACACCAATGGCTGCTCCCCTCTTGGGCATATGTTTTTCCATTAAATTTGAACATATGTTCATTAAGGGTTAATTTTATGCTGGCCCCCACCGCATGTGCAATCATTTCCTTCAGTTCATCGTGGTTTTCGGGTGTCCGTATGGCTCTGGTCCACCCATTCCATCTATCTGTGTGGGTTTTCTTGGCCATTGAGGTAATGGTAGGTGTAAATTAACCTGTAAATTAAGTCCCCATATTAACTGTAACACTAGAAATGTAGTATATAGCATAAGATGTACGGAAGGACAATGTAGAGACAAAAATATAGTGTACATACGTGAGACAGCTCGTAGTGTAGGGGAACGGATAAATGAACACTGGCGAGACCTTCAAGATAGTAATGAATCATCTGTACTCTACCAACATGCTAAAATAGAACATAAGGGTAAATTAGAGAAGATAGAAATAAAAATAGAATCTACACACAGAAAAAGGCGCAATGTTTAGACAAATCACAGAGGCAATAAACATAAAAGAATTACAACCAAAATTAAATAGAAAATATGAGTGGAACAGCAACATCACAACTTACAATTAAGGACAAAATGAAAACACACACGCACATAGAACAAACAACCAACCTGTAACATGTAAATAAACAAATAAATAAACGAATATAAACACACACAGACACCCGGATGTGGCGCATGCGCAGACTGAGCACACAACACACACACAGAAACAAAATGGCGTAGGACAGAACAAAAGAGAGGCACAAAAACAAAGAAAAGAATCCCCAGTCACTGAAGAGGTCACAGAATGTGTAACGAAAGAACTTTGACAATATATAAACAACTACCTGGTTGTGGAACCAACCAACCAACCGGAAATTTATAAATTCCTAAATTTATAAATTTATTATAATAAATTGAAGTGAAAGCAACTGGTGCGTGTGTTTCTTATTGGCAACATGACCCTCCCAAAGTATAACAATATATATATATATATATATATATATATATATATATATATATGTCTGTATGTAAGTCTATATATACATATCTATATATGTGCAGGAATATGCATATATATATATATATATATATATATATATATATATAGCGGCGATGAATTAGTGTGTTCTGTTATTAATTCTGGCAATATTACGCAAATATGACCCTCCCCAAGTATAACAATATATATATATATGCGTTTGTGTGTGTGTGTATCGCTGTGTATGTATGTGTATATGTATATGTATATATATATATATATATTATATATATATATATATATGTGTGTGTGTGCATATATATATATATATATATATATTAAATGAGGACCTCATTCAATCATTACCTTCTAGCTAGCTACCCAACACCTCTCCCTCCCGCCCCCACGCACCACCATTGTTATTACGTGGACCAATCATAAGCCAGAGGCCTATACTATCGCTTGCCTGGTTGACTTTCGATATATGATGGATGGATGGACTACGGAATCCTGGAGAGTGGAAGAGAGAGAAAAATCTGGACGCTCAGCGACAATGCCAAAGATAAAGACAAATTCACCTCGTGGACGAGAATGCGAGCACTCCTCTTTGTTTCGACCGCGGACGGCTAACATAAACCCCCCCCCCACCGCCCCCACCCTCCAAACGCAATCCAAAACTTCAGAGTTGGTACCATAAATGTAGGCACCTTAAAGGGTCGCGCTAACGAGGTTGTAGAAATGCTTGAACGTAAGGAGGTCGATGTTTGTTGTATTCAAGAGACCAGATGGAGGGGTGGGTCTGCTAGATTCATTGAGGGTAAAAAACGATGTTATAAGCTTTTCTGGGTGGGAAACGACGATGGGCTGGGTGGAGTAGGAATCATGGTAGCAGAAAAGTGGGTAGATAAGATAATAGACGTAAATAGAGTGAACGACAGAATAATTAAAATAAGACTTGTCCTCAATAGAACTACGGTGACAGTAATATCTGCGTACGCACCCCAATCCGGACTGCCCGGCACTATAAAAGACAGATTCTATGAGACACTGATGCTCACTACCTCCCAAATAACCGACAGTGACTATATAATTATTGCAGGCGACCTAAATGGTCACGTTGGACAACATTGTGACGGCTACGACGAAATCCATGGAGGCAATGGGTTTGGTACTAGAAATGAGGAAGGCTCCAGAATCCTGGAATTCTGTGACGCAAATAACCTAACTATCTGTAACACTAACTTCAAAAAACGTGACAATCACCTGATCACCTATAGATCCGGGGAACACACAAGCCAGGTAGATTATATCCTTACCAGAAGACGTGACAGAGTGTCTGTTGTAAACACTAAACCCTCCCCCATGAAGAATGCACCTCCCAACATAGACTGATAATTAGCGACCTCATAGTCAGGACGAGACGTACTCGACAGCAGAAGAGGACTATCCTCAGGAGAAAAATATGGAAGCTAAAGGACCCCACAGCCAGAAATAAATTTCAAAGCATATTACTTGATGCTTTCGACAGTAAGGAAGAGCATTTAGAGTCGGACAATATAGAGGGACAGTGGGAATTTCTGAAAGCAAACCTGCTGATGGCGACAGACGAAGTCTGTGGCTGGAGCAGGCCTGTTGGCAGGAGGAGAGTAACATGGTGGTGGAACAGTAAGGTGGAGGGGTCAATTAAGGCCAAAAAGCAGGCTTGGAAAGTATGGCGGGATGGGGGAAGTAGAGAAGACTATCAAGTGGCCAGGAGGGAAGCTAGGAGACAAGTATACTTCGCAAGAAGGGAAGCAGAGGAAAGAAAGTTCAAGCATGTTCTACAACGCGAGGACCAAAAACGTGAGGTGTTCAGGATTGCTAGGCAATGTGTCAAGGAAAACCGTGATATTGTCGGGGAGAAGTGTGTACTTAATGATGACGGCGTACTTGCCATCACCGACGCTGATAAGAAGGTAGCTTGGAAGTGCCACTATGAAAGGCTACTAAATGAGGAGAATAAATGGGAGAAAGACAGTCTCCCCCACATCGACCCAATAGAGGGACCAGCAGTGTTAGTCGAGGGTAGTATAATAAGTAAGGCAATCAAGGATATGAAGACGGGTAAGGCGGCTGGGCCTTCGGAAATAGTTGCTGAGATGCTGAAGGCATCTGGCTCGGTGGGACACACCTTGGTCACCCGGATAGTTAACCAAGTCGTACAGAATGGGGTTGTTCCGAAGGACTGGCATAGCAGCATCATCGTTAACTGTTATAAGGGTAAAGGAGATGCCCTAGATAGGAGTAACTATAGAGGTATTAAACTAATCGACCAGGTCATGAAGGTCACGGAAAAAGTATTAGCGCAACTAATCAGAGAGAGAATTGACCTAGATGAAATGCAGTTCGGGTTTGTGTCAGGCAAAAGTACCACAGACGCTCTTTTCATTGTACGTCAACTACAGGAGAAGTACCTAGCTAAAGGTAAACCCCTCTACTTAGCTTTTGTCGACTTGGAGAAAGCCTTCGACAGAGTCCCCCGTTACATTATCTGGTGGGCCCTTAGAAAACTAGGTGTCGACGAATGGCTTGTGAGAGCTATACAAGCCATGTATAAAGAAACAGCCAGCAAGGTTAGAATTAACAACGAATATAGTGAAGAGTTTAGCGTAAAAGTTGGCGTCCATCAGGGCTCTGTTCTCAGCCCCCTACTATTTATTATTGCCCTTCAGGCTATAACAGAGGAGTTCAAGACCGGCTGCCCGTGGGAACTCCTATACGCAGACGACCTGACACTCATAGCTGAATCAATGGCCGAGCTAGAGAAGAAATTCCAAACATGGAAGCACGGCCTAGAATCAAAAGGCCTTAAAATTAACCTGGCTAAGACTAAAGTTCTAGCTTGTAGGAAAGAAAATAAGGCGGCGGTCCCTTCCGGGAAATGGCCATGCTCAGTGTGTAGGAAAGGCGTAGGTAGAAACTCCATTTTATGTCCCAAATGCAAAGAATGGGTGCATAAAAGATGTAGTGGGATCACAGGTAAGCCACATGTAAAATCTATGTTCTTAGAACATAGATTTTACATGTGGCCGGTGCTCTGGTGCAATAAGTAGCAGCAAGTGCCCACAAAATACTAGCTCTTACAACTGCGCAGAGGGCTCTATAGAAATAGTGGACAGCTTCCGTTACCTGGGTGACAAAATCAGCAGTGGGGGAGGGTGCTCTGAAAGTACAGTAGCTAGAGTCAGAACTGGATGGAAAAAGTTCAGAGAGCTTATACCACTATTAGCCGCTAAAGGGTTCTCCCTAAAAATGAAAGGCAGGTTGTATGATGCCTGCATACGAACAGCAATGTTGCATGACAGTGAGACCTGGGCATTGTGTGCAGAGGATATACGCAGACTAGAGAGGAACGAAGCTTGCATGCTCCGCTGGATGTGTAATACGTGAACGGCAAAGCATAAACGAACTAAAGAAAAAATTAGAAATAAGAGGGATCAGATGTTGTTTACTCGAGAGAAGGCTACGTTGGTATGGACATGTGATGCGCATGAAAGTCGATAGCTGTATAACAAAGTGCAGGGCAATAAAGATAGACGGTAGCCACGGAATAGGCAGACCTAGAAAAACCTGGGACGAGCTGATAAACTCCGACCTCACACACTTACACCTCTCCAAGACAATGACACTGGACCGAGACCTTTGGCGGTACTCAGTAATAGAGAAGACCCGCCTTACCTAAATACATAGTAAAACCTACTACAGCCAGTAGGCATCTCTAACAAAATACACCCCCGTCCCACCACCCCCACCCCATCCACACCACCCCCTCCTATGTAAAGTTATGTTGGTGCCACACCATCCAGGCCGAAACAAATGAGATCGTGTAGGTGTCACGACAAAAAAACACACAGTCCACGCTGTAATGTGGCCGTGTAGGCAACACGGTAAAAACCTCTCAGACCCACACGGTAAATGTGGTTGGTGTTAGGAAGGGCATCCAACTGTAGAAAACCTGCCAGACAGTCCTATGCGAGCAAGACAATCACTCTTGCCTCAAGTGGGAATACCCCCGTCCAAACCCATGCAAGCGTGGAACACGGACGTTAAACGTTGATGATGATGATGATGATGATGATATATGCACACACACACACACACACACACACACGCACATATATATATATATATATATATATATATATATATATATAATCTATAGGAGAAAGTATGACCCGGACAGCAGAGCTCAAGCCGTTTCGACGGCTATTTCTGGACTAAAAAACTATTACTTTAGTCCATAAATAGCCGTCGAAACGGCTTGAGCTCTGCCGTCGGGGTCATACTTTCTCCTATTACCTACTCTACTACCCTAAGTATTGAGTACTCTGGTGCGTTATGGTACATCTGGTTCCTTACCACAACTCCTTCGCTATATATAATCTCTATATATATACATACATACACATATACATACATATACACATACATACATACACACACACACATATATGTGCATATATATCACGAAAAATTAACGGAGTCATAGACTGTCGCTATTCCCTGTCTATAATGTGCTCAAAGGAGAAGGAATCCTGGGCTCTTTAAAATACAATATGTTGAAAAGGTAACACACTAGAGAGAGATAGTGCGCCATCAATAAAACAGGGAAAAACCACCAGTGAATGGAATCTATAATCTACCCTGCCTTTCAGAGGTTATAGATTCCATACACTGGTGATTTTTCCCTGTTTTATTGATGGCGCACTGTATCTCTCTAGTGTGTTACCTTTTCAACATATTGTATGTGCATATATATATATATATATATATATATATATATATGCACATATACATA
>OZ024742.1:91869997-91888748 GCA_964016885.1 Eledone cirrhosa | reverse complement strand
TCGCTTCTTATGATATTTGTTTTGCGCCCTTTCTAAAAATGGCACCGAGAAACTCTCGCCTGATTAAGTGAAAAGTGATATGACAGACAGCTACGCGCATAGAAATAGATATATAATATGTAAGGCTTTCCAACCCAGCAAAGATTCCTTCATCAAGCAAACTGAGATAGGAATGAAGGTTGTATGATGGAATAGAAGAGAATTTCGTTCTTTATATTAATAGTATTAATTTCTTTATTTCATTTAACAGATATTAATCTTGAGTGGAACATGTTTTATTCTTTGTCATGGATGTTTTGTGAATGAGTAAGTTATTTGTATAAAGTAATAATAATAATGATAATAATATTAATAATGATAATTTCTGATTTTAGGCGCATGGCCAACAATTTGGTGTGAAGGGAAATGATGACATCGACTACAGTGTGTTACTGATACTTTATTTTCTCAAACCTCGTAAGGATGAAAGGCAAAGCTAACCTTGGCGGGATTGAACTCAGAAAGTAATGGGCCATAACTCTATGCCACTAAGCATTGTATCCGACATTCTACCGATATTGCCAATCCACTGCCCCAATAATAATAATTATTATTATTTTCATTATTATTATTATTATTACTATTATTGTTCTTTGAGTCTCAGTCATTGATGTTATTTAACTGGAAAGTTTGTTGAAATGAAGCCTCAGATATTCAGGACGTATCGGAGGGTTCTTGCTGTTCCCAGCAAGCATGCCTTTTGAAGTGTTCCAAAAAGCGGGGCTGGACTAATCTTCTTTAACCATCCTTGGAAACTCTTTGAGATAGTACCTAGTGCGCCTATGACAATCGGGACGACCTTGATTTCATGGCAGTTCCAATTTCTTTTTAACTCCCACTTTAAGTCCTGGTATCGGTTAATTTTCTCCCTCTCCTTTTCTTGAACTCTCGGGTCAAATGCTTATTTATTTCAGTATATACATTAAACCCCAATCGATTCTTCTTTCTTGAAATTTTAGCTGTAGTCGAGAAGATGGTGTTCTGTAAAAAAGATACGCAAATAAAGACATATTGCTTGTCATGGAAGCCACCAGAATTCGTTCACAGATAAAGTGGTTCATATTTTGAAGGAAGAGTGGCTACGATTTTGAGTAGATGATGTGACCTTGGAAAAACTCAATGACTATTCCTTCCTATTGTTGTTTAGCTCTCGGTCAACCTGGTCAACAGACCTTGTCTAGCAGACATCACCAAAGATGTTAAATCATTGAGCATCTGGTGTTTTTGAATGCATAATGCATTGATGCCTACATTATCTAGTGTATCCTTACCCTCTTTTTTATTACTAAAGATAGCGTATGATTTTTAAGAGTTTCATTACCATATTTTAATGATGTTCAAAATATTTTGAAAATAACAAAAATTTGGAAGAATTTAGTCATATAATTAAGCTATAACTTTTTAAGCTGGTGTTTTCAATATAACCTAACATTTTCTCACATAACGTTATGATAGAAGGTTTGAATTTAAATATGAACATTCAAAACCAAGCAACTTTATATCATAGGACCGGGGCTCTTTCAATCTGTTTGGTATGAGAAAGGTTAAGTGAGATTTTGATGCTGTATCTAATGGGTCGGGTGACAGATTCGAAGTTCTATTATTTGTCTGAGCAATCGATCGTGTGTAGAAAGAATTTCCATCATTGGTTTGTCTCAGTAGGTTTATTTTAGAGTGATGGTTGTTTAGGGGTAGTAATGGGTAATAGATATTTAAACTTATAGAGGTCGAAGGTCAGAAATGAAACGTCAGTTATAACATACATAAAATATACACACAGAGATACAATTACTTCTATTTGTATTTTATGGGATTTTTTTTTGTTTTGTTTTGTTTTCTTCAGTTGTTTAAAAGATCTGTCTGTTTTTGTCTTTATATGATTTGCATTCTTCTTCCTCTATCTTCTTCGTCATCACCACCACCACATTCACAGCAAACACAGATATGAGCATCAACGTTAGGTTTCTATTTCCATTCTTATTCATATTTTCCTTGATTTCTTCCCTTCGTCGTCGTCGTCGTTATCGTCATCATCATCATGTTATTATTGTTGTCTTCCAATTTTTATGTCTTTGCCCACTTATCTTGCATTCCTTTCTTTCATCATCATAATCGTCAGCATCGCCATTGTTGACACCAACACCAACACAGGCAACATCTTTAGTATCACGTTATTTCTATGTTGTTGTCTTCCTATTTTTTCTTTTCATCCATTTCTTTCTCTTATCATCATCATCGTTGTTAACAAAACGAACACCATCATTGTCATCATTATTTTCTACTGCACCCTCAAAAAGCCAACGCAGGAGCCTGTAGTTAATTGCTCAACCTGCTAGAAATAGAAGATTGAAGATCTCCCTCAGATCACCCTACAGTCATAAAAATGAACATTGGATAAGGTGGATCAGACATTATGTCTGGAAAAACAGACGAGAAGGTCATGGCTGAAATACATTTAATTAAAGGTTTTTTGTATTATGCCTGACCTTGAGGAGCCACATCCGGATTAAGGCCAACTAATGCTTTAAGCAGAGACTAACAAATGGTGACCCCAGAATATTTAATTGTCAAACGGATAAAACATATCAAGTGTTGTATATGAAATAATTGATTAATATTTCAGTTTTATTCCCGATCATCGCTCAAATCAAATGCGACAGTTATATTAAATACTAGCAGTGGTACCCGGCGTTGCACGGGATAAGGTATTGTGAAATATATAACCGCATTAGCTAAGCTTAGTATTGCCACAACCACGGCTGGCAAAGAATTAAGGGTCTGGTGGTACGTAAGTAAGCAACACTGTGGCTTAAAACGTGAGGAAGAAGTTGTGTGCACTTACCAACTGTTTGGGGAATGAGTGTGAGATTTGTCTTGAGCAAGGGTGGCTGAATAACCGGAGGCAGCAAACAGCCAGACATACAGACAGATATTATAAGGGCGCGTTCTGGACGCAGAGTGAATTGTAAGAAGTCACGTAATGCAGACAGTCATACCGACAGATATTATAAGGGCGCGACGTTATATGTATGTATCTATCTAAAAAGAGAAAGACTAAGAATTATAGAGAGAGATCGCTAAATCGCCTGATGCGGTCCCTAGGGCATTGAAAATTTGAAATTCCTTTTGCTCAGAACACTCCCTGAAACATAAGTATTACATGTGTAAAGTTTGAAAACAGTCGGTTGGGTGCTTCTCTAGTTTTAGGGATTCAAACTCACACACACACAGACTACATCCTCAGTTTTATATATATAGATAACCCATATTTAAGTTTTATTTCTCAATAAATGGTAACAAGCAATATAACCAAATTATAAACTTAGTACTAAAGTGTGTATTGTGATGGTTGTTGTAATGCGACAGGGTGTTTGTGTGATAGTGGTAGCACTATCTTTTCTGCCTTTCATCTAACTCTGTTAGGTAGCAGGATCCTTATAAAAAGAGAGCCGAACGAATAAATCTCTCCTGCCAGAGACTATAACCTCTTCAACATCAGGTCAAAGAACTGTTAGCTTCATATACTTCACTAACCGAGATACGTATTCTCTATCATCAGAAGATGTATATAAGACCTGCAAACACAATTCATTGGCAATAGAGATAGATACGATTTAAATATCCTTGTGTTTTCTGAAACGTAAACCATTGATATTTGATTTCTTGTTTCTAAAATTATATGTAACATAGTCACACGCGTTCACAAACACAAATATACACTCACAAACTATATATATAAATAATATATATATACGCTCTCACTAATTATACGAGCATAAATGCTCATACAAACAACCACGCTTATATACACAAACAGGCATACTCACGCACACACGCACACACAAAGGCAACGCGCGTGCACACACAGATAGAGTAACATGAGACTGAGCTATTCTGTACGTGAAAGTAGGAAGGAAGTACATTAGAACTAAATGATATAGAAGAGAAAGCATGACAAACCACATTGTCTTTGTTATTGAGATGTTTTCTACAGATGAAAATAATAAGGGTCACATTACAGGAGAGAATCAACATATTGTCTTGTCTCTTTATACTACTACTATCTAGTGGACACACTATATGACACTGTGATTAACCCGTTTGGTACTATATTTCTAATGAAAGATACTACCTATAATTTTCAAATAATTTTGCAAATAATCAGCATTTTGTAAGAATGTAATAATATATCTAATCTAATCATTCTTAAACCGAGGTTTGGAATATAACAAAAATTATAATGGATCGTTTTCACGTTATTAACTTTAAAATTCCCATAATTATTTTCTGTTAAAATCTTTGTTTAGTAATGTTCTACATTTTTAGATGAACAAAAATTTAGATGAACAGTTTTGTAGCACAGAAAATGAGTGCTTTTCTCACTGAGTGGTATCAGAAGAGTTAAGATGTTTGCTTCGATATCCTGAAGGCAGGTTTGATCTTGTTCGCAAGGAGCAGTTGAGATATACCGCCTAGACAGCAATGTAAAGCCCGCCCCTCCCTCCCTTCCTACTTTCATTATTTAATTGTGGATTGACAGTATCGGTAGAGGGTCGGACGCCATGCTTTGACGCATAGAGTTACGGCCCTTGTCATTTTGAGTTCAAATCCCGCCGAGGTTAACTTTGCCTTTCATCCTTACGGGATCGATAAAATAAAGTACCAGTAATGTACTGGAATAATTGCTGGCCTTGTGCCAAAAGTAGAAATAATTATTTAATTGCTCTTGATTGCAAACATCATATAGTTTAATTGAAATCTATTGTGTTTAAGAGAAGAAACAATAATTAAATAAACGTTGTTTTAATCGGTAAGAGTCTGTGAAATACTTATCGTCTTAGATTATAATTCAATTTGCAGATATTTCAGTCAGTGATTCTCAAACAAGCGGCACTTGGCTCCCAGGAGAGAAAGGACGAATTGGAGAGAAATCCAGACTAGGAAAGAATAATGTCCATTGTGTACAATATATCCAACTTTAAGGGTGATCATGAATTTTCGAGCAGACTAATAATCAAAGGTGTTCCAAAACTGAATATCCAGTTTTTCTAAGAAAAATATAGGACTACAATATTTATTGTATTATTTCCCCTTTAAGACACCAGAGTAAAATTTGAGAGAGGGTTCGTTACTAGTTCTAGCTGTTTTAACAATTACCGTATATAAGCCGAGGAATATGTGATGAATAAATCGATGGTAAGATAGTGAGGGGTGGCTTATGTTCGCCCTCATGATCATTTTTTATTAACTGCCTCGGCTTATATTTGGATTGAGTATATACGGTAAATAGAGGCTACCTCGTCGGTTACTCATGTTGTTGCTGATTTTGATGTTGTTCTTTTATTATTTTCTCTCTTGTTTAACTAATCGCCGATTTCTTTCGTTACATACGCTCGTCCCTTTTCCTATTTTCTCGTCTCTCTCCCAAACATCACCTCTTATATATATATATATATATATATATATATATATATATATATATATATATCTCGCTCTCACACACACACACACACACACACACACACACACTCAATCATTATGTCTTCCGATAAAGGACTAGCGTCTGAAATGTTACAATTTGTCCTACTATATCAAGAGTTAAACTAATATATGTGATATTACTCCATCAGGTGTTCCAGCTGACAGGCTGAAGACATAGATTGCATTGTTTTATATATATATATATATGAGAGAGAGAGAGAGAGAGAGAGAGAGAGGAGGGAGGGAGAGAGCTTATTAAGGCTGATTCAGTAGCCTGTTACTATAACGTTTCACAAGTATGATTTAAGTTCCTCAGAGTGTTAAACACATAACTGTCCGGGGAATTTATAGTACACAACAGATCTGCCAACGTCTAAAAATCCAAACGGGGAGTACCATGAAAAAAAGTGCCCAAAACGGGGAAAAATGAGGCAACATGGGGAGATTTTACATAGTGAAAGCTATACCCATTTTCACAAGAGGAGTCATCTCTCACCCATCCTAAAGTAGGTGGGAGATCTCCCCATCGGGCGTGGAGAGTGACACGGCTGACACAGTAGAAGCCACTGGCGACTGGATGAAGCCTTAATAAACCATTAACCTTTACTTTGATACTGAGTATTTTTGTGTTTATTAACACTTACAAAAAACAAATAAATGAAATATATAACCTTAATTGTTTCGCAAAATCCTTAATGTGAAAGCATATGTTGAAACAATCAACAGAAACTGTAATATTATCGAAAGTCCATTGTGCATCTGCTGGTATTGTTGCTGAAATAAATATTGCCGTTGTTGTTAGTGTTTCTATTGTTTTTGTGGTATTGTATTCATGTCATATTATTTGATACCAACTGATATCAGGTAGCGTAAATCCTACTAGTTTCTCGTCGATACATTACATCTTACTATTTATTTTTTTACCATTTGCCCTGGTAGATAACACGCCCGCGCGCGCGTACACACACACACACACACATTCATTGCGAAACGCCTACAAATGTTTTTCATAAACATCGTGTATATTATTCAATAGATAATACGAACAAATGTATACCGCTATGTATTTTAAGCCTGGCCGGCTACCGCTCGGTATGCAAATGAGTTTCATCAGCTCATAAACATAAGCAGAAATCTAGATTCTAACAGAAATCTAAGATTCTAACTTACTTTAGCCTCAAACGATAAACAAAAAAACGATAAACAGTCTTGATAAACACTGATAAGTAACAAACGATGGTACTGTCGATTACTTCTTCCTGTTTTTGCTGCGGTTGGGTGTGTGACGGTAACGACCTTAAAATTCATAGCGAAAGGATTTTAAATGTTTTCTTATGAACATTCCTTATATTATTCACTATATAATACGCACAATTATATGTATACCGCTATGTAGGAGCATCAATACATATACATGATTATTGGAACAATGTAGTTAATTTACATAGACCACATAGAAATTGATCTACAAACACAGACACTAACACATACTCTTCATATATATATATATGTTTGCCAACCCTCGTATGTTGGGTTGGTTAAAGTAGTATACATAATAACACTGTATTTAGTTACGTCTATTTACATTCTGAGTTTGGATCCCGCCAAGGTCAACTTTCACCATCCGGTTGTCGATTTACAAACTTAACAGTGCAGTATAGTACTGGTTTCTATTATAAGTGACTGCACTCCCAGCCTGTAGTTTGAGGATTGTTAGCACCCTCCTCCTCTTCCTCACGATCATTAACTTGATAATCGACTACATTTTGTATAGCTTTTTGAACTAAACCATTGTTATTAGTAGTATCATCATCCTCAGCCAGCAATACGAGTCAAAGCTACGCCATGTACAAGCTAGAAATTCCAGCCAACTCTCCCTTAAATTATGCCATACTGCCTTAAAAAATAAATGATGTATTTGGTGTGGTCCACGGTAATGCGCGAAAAACATGTTTAAAAAGGACTACATATATTTGGAAGGCCTTTGATCATAGGTCTGCTTGTTCAAGGTCGACCTAGGGCTAAACGGTTCAAAGGTGAAATTGTTCTAGGTTATGTTACACTGTAATTGAGAGTGATGTTTATGGAATTACCCCGAGTAATATATACGCTTATATATATATACACATGTCTATATGTGTGTATATGAGTCTCTAAATATGCTGGTGTGTTTCGCGGGCATATATATATGTGTGTGTGTGCGGAGGGGTGGTACGCCTATTTTTGTGCAGATTAAACGCCTTAATAGTTGTTCTGGTTCTCTGCGCGTCAAGTTCAAAACCCACCGTTATCAACAAAGCCTTTTATACATTCCGTGTCGATAAATAAAGTACCAGTTGGGAAGTGGTGTAATGTTACTGTTCTGGGTCTTTACGGTCTGAGTTCAAATTCTGCCACTGGAATCTGATGATCGACGCTTTTATTTTTAATGTGTTTGTGGAGTGTATTTTGCGAGCTTATGTGCTTATCTGCATATAGATAATTCAGTAATAATATTTAATTATGGCTCGCACCCCACCATCCCGTGTGACTAGCACCTCTATGACAATGACGTTGATGACTGAGAAGACCAATTCATGCATGCAACATTCAGTGATAGATGGCAAGCAAGAGTTGGTGAAAGACGTGATTAGTTAAATCGGACCTTTCCCCCATACACATTCGAAAATCGAGGTACATTTAATTGTTGCTACTTTAGGCACAAGGCCAGCAATTACACAGTGTATTACTGGTACTTTATTTTATCGACCCCGTAAGGATGAAAGGCAAAGTCAACCTCGGCGGGATTTGATCTCAGACTGTAAAGGGACGTAACTATGCTGGAAAGCATGGTGTCCTACTCTCTACCGATACTGCCAGAGGTACATTTAATGATTGATTGACACCAAGGCGAACGTTGTTGTGTAAATAAGGGTTTAAATCAAATTTACCTAATTTTTTGTTTACTGGTTTTTGTAGCGGTGGAATTGACCTTTCCCAGGGCTCTTTCCATTGGTAAGTTTGTGGAAGACTATTTGAAAATGAATTATGGCGATAGTTGTCTCAAAGAAGTATGTTTTTACTTTGCAAAGGAATAGATTATGTTGCCTATATTCGAAGTGAACATCGATTTTCAAGCATCTTTGGCTCCAGACTCGTGTCAGATCATCCGTTTTACCGGTCTATATAATTCAATAGAAACAGGTTACGAAGTCAGAAACCCTCCTAACATCTAAACTATAATATGAAGGTGTCAATGTTTAAAATGTAATCTAATGCCATTCTTTCACCAAAAGTGAATTATCTAGTCTGGTGGCATGTGAAAAATTCCAATGTTTACCTATAATTGCATCCGAAAATGAAGAGCTGCCGGACCATGATTTGCCGGAAATTGGTGTTGCAATACATGATTTTAGGGATGAAATCGAACGAATGACTACAAGGAGACGAGCTAACAGAATCCTCTACATGGTCAGTTTTTTTGTTAGAAATAACAACCAAAATATCTTATATTTCAACCCTCGTCTCTCGAAAAAGATCAAATGTTCACCCATAACTATATCCGGATAAAAATAGGTACCGGATCATCAGTTGCCAAAATATTGTACCTTTATAAAATATTATCCAGAAAAAATACCGAAGCTATTAAAAGTTTTCGGTTCCAAAAAATAAATGCGAATAAAATATTAGCATTGGTTTAGAGAGCCAGATATGTTATGCTCATTAAGAAGGTGAGAAAACTTACTGGTCAAGCTCAGTTTGCCCACTGTGCTGTGCAGAGAAATTGAACCCAGAACCATGCCTTTTTGAAGTAAACTCTTTAATAATTGTTTCTACTTCCGGCACATGCCCAGCAATTATCCCGGTGCATTACTGGTGCTTTATTTTATCGACCCTGCAAGGATGAACGGCAAAGTTAAACTCGCCGGGATTTGAACTCAGACCGTAAAGGGCAGTAATTCTATGTTGTAAAGCATGGCGTCCGACCTTCTATCGAGTCTTACCTGCGCCTACTATTATAAATGTATCGGGGTGCTGATAAGTTCCTGGCTTTGGGTAAAAGAAAATACAGGATGATAATTTAATTAAGATTTATTCAACAGATTCCC
The DNA here is from genome assembly GCA_964016885.1 of Eledone cirrhosa. NCBI lineage: Eukaryota > Metazoa > Mollusca > Cephalopoda > Octopoda > Eledonidae > Eledone > Eledone cirrhosa. The sequence goes on along the minus strand of OZ024742.1, from coordinate 91,879,140 downwards.
CTCTCAGATTCACATACATATTACAGCGGTCCTCCCTCCCTGTAAAAGTAACAGCTTTACCCTTTGCCGATACTTTTAAGCCATCAACAGGGTAGTGGTTTAACGAAATTGGTAGAGCGTCAGATAAAATGCAATTGCTCTGTTCTGGCTCTTTACATTCCAAATTCAAATCTCACCGAAGTCAACTTTGCTTTTCATCTTTCTGGGGTTGATAATTTAATGTACCAGTCAAATACCAGTGCTAATTTAATCTGTATTACTCTTTCCCCACATTTGCTAAGGTTGAACCTAAATTAGACATCAAATGTGCATAAAAGAAATAGTGATAGTAGATACATTATCAATCAGTGTTGGAACAATTCTGCTACAACGTAAAAGTAGAATTAGTTCACTCAACGAAAACACTGAATGTACATCAACAGCAATATGCGCACACAAATACGGATTATTTGGTTTCCATGGATTCAATCAATTCCCATTGGATACAGTTGTATGCAGAAGTAATATAGTGTACGTATTTCACTAGTTGTCGTATTCCAGGTGTGAATACTGACTTTCTGGGGTTCGAAACTAATAGTTTGTTATATCGAATAACCAAGCAGGGGTTACATTTGAAATGGTTTTATTTCTAGGTTGCTCTACAACAGCTGGATTGTTTATTCTCAACTGGTAAAAGATCAGGTGAGAAAGATTACAGACTGTGAGATTCACGAAAATATTTTCCTGGTACTAGTCTTGAACTAGTCGGGGTGGGGGTTATGTCTAATGATGTTAGGTGTGGGAAAAGATCAGAATCCATAGCAGAAAACGTTAAACATCACTAGCTGGCCTTTGATAGCCTTTAGCGGAATTCACTTTATTCCAAGGTTTCAGGCTAGGTATCTGGTTTGAGGATAACTTGCTCTCTTCCTCCTATTAGCTATAGAGAGCCTTAAAAACAAAGAAATACTTGAAAATTTGGCATCCTTTATAACCCCAAGAAAGGCATTGAATTGGCAAAGTTGTTAGAACGTCGGCTAAAATGATTTGCGGTATCCGTTTCGGATCTCTGCACTTTCTGAGTTCAAATCTCACCGAGGCCAACCTTGCTATTTATCCTTTCGAGATTGATAAAAAAAAAGTGCCACTCCAGTACTGGGTTCAATTCTTATCTATTCCTTTTTTTACCTACTCTCCCTCTTTCATTCTCTGGACGAAATCGCCTGCGTTCAGGCCTAGAGCAGGATTTGCTCAGCCAATTAAAAATTACTCAACACACGCCGTAGTTCACTAAGCTGCCCCTACCACGTCATCAGAAGTTAAGGGTTCATACATACATGACCTCAAGTATTTACAATCACCTATAAACCGCTTTTCTAATCACAATACATCAAACGAAAGAGTGAGTACTATCAATACTGTACAGCAAGTTGACAGCTCATTGATACTACACCACAAAATCCCGAAGAAGGACCTTGTAAATTTAAGAGCATCACTTGAACAGTTCAGCTTCTTAGAAGTGTATCTGATGCAACTGAGATTGCTTCCTTGCGTTCATGCGAAAAAGGTAGACATTCCTAGTGTAATGGAACCCGTGTATCTATTCAAATCCAACAAACTTCATACAATATTGGTATACATTTCTTATGATAGCGCCGGTTTTGAACCGTAACACTCACATAATATCGTCCTATCAAAACACACATTAAGTATCTCACCAATTATAGTAAATACATGAGGCCTCCTCCGTCAATTTCGACGATGTTTCTTCCAGTTGATTGATAAAACGAACGTCCAACTTAGGAATTAATGAGCAAATTCCAAAATCGCATCAACGTGACATGTGAATTACAGAGACAATCCATTCGACGATCTCCCACTAAGTTTTCGTCTACACAATTCTACACAGGAGCCTTCGCTCGAACCGGGGTTATGGAAATTACACTTGCCCATGATGCCACGGAGTCGAACAGCCACGGGATTTCATGATTGCAAAGCAAATTTCTTAACTACACAGACATGTCACGTCCACTCGGCCATATGGACCGAATGGTAAATGTTAACCAATAAGTATATTGCATATTGGCACGCAAAATACTAACAATTAGTTTGATGAAATTCTGAGTAATCTGTCTCCGTAAAGAATGTACAGTGAAGTTTATAACAATTGCATAATTTTGAATGCTATGGGCGAGATGGGGTATCAGTTTCGACTGAGTAAATGCGCTTGAACACTTTCATTGCCATATTTCTAATGTCATACACTGTATTAAAATAAATTAATGAAGAATATGGATGGGCGAGCGTCCTCTCCAAGGCTCTTGGTCGCTTCACGATTCATGAAACCGAGGTATGCTCCAGCAAAAATACTTTGAATTTACTTAACTCTTTCAATACCAAACTACCTAAAACTGACTTTGGTTTTACCATACAAAACTGTGTTTAAAAATGAGTAAGTTAGGTATATTCCTAAATACCTTCAATTATTTTTTATGTTCTAAATTCGTTGAAAATAACAGGCATTAAATTTCATTAGAAATATGATAACGAAAATTCCAGAGATTTGATTGCTATTTCTGGCATGTCATTCGACCATGTGGAGGCTTTTCGTTGTACATAGAAAAAGAAAACCTGTCATGGATGCTTCACTGACTTGCTAGACAAATGGCGACTGGCTGTGTTAATAAACTTAAAACAAAATAACTGGCATTCCTTTGATACGACATGCTCACTGAAGCATAGGTGTAATAATACCTACATTTGTATTGGTCGTGGTATATATGGCGACATCTTGGACTTATATCCGCCGACAGAGAGATACATACATAGATAGGTAGTTACAAGCAGTTGGATAGATAGATAGGTAGTTACAAGCAGTTGGATAGATAGATAGGCAGCTACACGCAGATGTTGTGTCAATTATACTGTTCTAAGCGTCTTAAAATATCAATTACATCTTTGACAAGAGATAAGCACGCTATTTATCTCAAGTTGAGAATTTTAACTGTTATGTCTATGTTTCTGGATTAACAATCAAAACAAAAGTAGTTGGAAGAATTAACTTTAAATAGGATAAAAATACATTATTTCTATATATTTTATTTTTTATTTTAATTGGTTTTATAATGACTTAACAAAAAATAAATGAATTGGCAGAATCGTTAGCGTGACAAAATGCCAGTGGGATTTTGTTACGACCCCTTACGTTCTGAGTTCAAATGTTGACGAGGTCATTTGCATTTCAATCTTCCGGTGTCAGTGAAATAAACAAGTGAATTCTCGTGACAATCTCATTATTTAAAAGTTAGATGAAAAAAATGGAAAAGTTTATTAAGCAACCTGAAATGCTTGAAAATACTCTGTTGTGTGGCTGGACGTAATTAACATGTTTAATAGGAATTTAAAATATAAGTTATTTCATAAAGTGTGCAAAATGAAGACGAAAACGGTAAAGGCGAAACAAAAATGTAGGCTTAAGGCCCTCTTCGCAACCATATAATTCCGGGTTCAAAGCAAATGGGTGGTGTTGTGAATGTCTTCTACTATACTGTCTTTAGAGTGGAAGTTAGTAGATGAAAACTATGCGGAAAAGGGCACGCTTTTTCGAATTGTATATTAAATACACCAAGCCGGCGAATTGGCAGAGCCGTTAGACCGTCGGATAGAATGCTTTGCAATATTCGTTTCGACGCTCTAGTCTCTGAGTTCAAATCCCGCTGGAGTTAACTTTGCCTTTCATCCATTCAAGGTTGAAAAAAAAAAAAGGGATTAGTCTAGTACTGGGGTCGAGTCTTCCTCTATATCTCTTCCTCCCTTCCTTTCTTTGGAAGACATCTGTTATATTGAGACACGAAGAGGAGATGGGATCCGCTAGGTTTAAACAAAAATGCCCTAGAAACGCGGTATTGACATACGGCACCCCTACGACTCACACTATCTAGACAACAAAACAAAATAAAAATAAATAATTGCACTAAACATGCACTGAATGAAATATTTTATTGAGTCAATATAATATTTTTTATTAGTAACTGTATATTTCGAAGTTTCGCCAAATATACCGGCTTTTCAAAACTATTTCGAAAAGCCGGTAGTTTTTAGATATATGTATATTTGTGTGTTTATGTATATCGGTTTAAATTGTGGCCTTGAATCGCCTCGGGTTACGTCAACCGGTGGCTTATTCATTTGATGAATATATATATAAATGTTTCAACTTCTGGTTCCTTGTTGAACATCCGTAGAGCTTTTTTATTACGTTTCAGAGGTGGTTTGCTTTCGCTTTAGCCCAGAGTTCAATCTACCTTGGAGTAATTGAACTCGATTTATTCAATGGGTTACTGCATATTTTCTGACGACTAGGTTTCAATCCTAAGATAGTGGACAACATGAGATTATAGACAAGATACTTGCCTAGGTTATCACGCAGCGGGATCTAACCCAAAATACATAGTTTTTAAGTGAACTTTCTAGCCACACGGCTGTATGTGACTATGCATCCTCAATAAAATCAATATCTACCAGGTTCAAATGCGTACTTGGTTCCGGTGACTGAAACTAATACATGAATAAAAGAATATTTATGAAACGTTAACATAAAAACAATAAAATAAATCAAACATTACTTTCTTTTTAAGCTTGAATTAATTTTATAATGACTTAAAAGTAATATCAAGCGTCGGTAGAAAACTCAGAATGTCGGACAAAATAATTGCAGTATTTAGTTCTGCCTGTTCATTGTCTGAGTTTAAATCATACCAAGATTAACTTCGTCTTAATCTTTTCGGGGTCAATATTTCACTAGTACTTTATTTTGTTGACCCCGAAAGGATTAAGACGAAGTTAATCTTGGTATGATTTAAAATCAGACTATGAACGGACAGAACTAAATACTGCAATTATTTTGTCCGACATTCTGAGTTTTCTACCGACGCTTGATGTTACTTTTAAGTCATTATAAAGTTAACTCAGGATTAAAAAGAAAGTAATGTTTGATTTATTTTATTGTTTTTATGTTAACGTTTCATAAATATTCTTTTATTCATGTATTAGTTTCAGTCACCGGAACCAAGTATGCATTTGAACCTGGTACATATTGATTTTATCGAGGAATCATAGTCTGATTTCAAAACACACTAGGTGTCTATAGAACACTATAATTAACAACAATGTCAATAGCCAGAAATATAGGGGTAGGGGTCAAGTCCACTACTTGACTTGTGCGTTTTTATAGACAATGGAATGATGAAAAGTGACATCAGCGATATTTGAACTCAGATCTTAATGGTACCTAACAAACCTCAAGATGTTTTGTTGGAGACTAAGTTCTGATAATTCACACAGCAAAAATTATTAATAATTGTTTCTGTTATTCCTTAAAAGTCGACGAATGAGGGAAAACTTATAATTACAGAGATATTACAAGAAGTGTGATTTTACATAGATACCGGATGAATGAAATAAATATAAAATTGTGGTATACACACAATATATGTGATAGAATTTCCATAGAGTAGGACCACCGTCTAGGACCAATCAAGAAAAGCTCACAGACACGCACTAGGGTTGTTCTGACTACTAATGATACGTACTCTTTTCCAGTGGTATTATTCAGCATACAACGCATGTTGAGAATAAACTCACTAGGGCTATGCTCATCGCGCTCATCCACTTTTTATAAAATCTAGATAAATAAATTAATGAGCAGTCAGCTAGTAAACTAGATATAAAGTCAATTAAGCGGACAATTTGGAATATGAGGAGAAAGTGGTGCAAAATTTGAAGAACTGCTGGAAGAAGACATATAAACCCCATCTGTTAATGTGTAATATATTGATTTATAAATTAGGCACAAGGCCAGTAAGTTTGGAGGAAGGGCAAAATTGATTATATCAACACCTTGCTTAACTGGTACTTTATCGATAGAAATAGGAGAGGCAAAGTTGACCTTTGTGGGACTTGAGCTCAGAATGTAAAGTGTCAGAACTAATACCGCATGGGGCATTTTATCTGACGCCATACCAATACATCGAACCCACCGCCTGTTTTCATGTGTAATATATTATTAGCACGTATAATTATGAAAGGGAAAAAAGAAAAAGAATAGAGGAAAACAACAGAAAAATGAAGACAAAGAAGACGAAGAAAAAAAGAAAAATGAAGATAAAGAAAAGGAAATGTAAAAGAAAAGAAAACGACAAAGAAAGAATATGAAGAAAAAATACCAAAGAAAAAAAGGACTGAGGGGGAATGGAGTGAAAAGAAGAGCAAAGAACAAATTCGCAATTAAAATATACCCCCCACCACCACCACCATACATACATCAGGAATGTTTGTAAGCCAACAGAAGATATAATTCGATCAAAAGAAAGGTTTCAAAATCTGACAGATTTTCACTTAGAGGACAAATCAAACCTATAAACATATATCCTTGACATTATTTCATGTAGCAGGGATACAAGTAGGGGGTAACGACACGGATATTAAACTTACAACCGAACCCTGTAGGGGTCAGGAGTCCTTGACATGCACAACATTCTCTACATTCTTATTCAGTCAAACATGAACAGTAGATCTGATGGTCATTCGATATTAGGTGTAGTTTGTTTTCACCTTTATATTTTGTCTATAGATACACGAAAAATACATTTGAACTCTCTCAGAGAGGGAGCGCGAAAGATATATATATATATATAGAAAGCAAGAACGGTGGGGGGAGTTTTCCTCATCAGTTGTCTACTGGGGGTCTAGGATATTTCTACGCTTTAAAGACAAGATACCACATCACCCCAGGGCGTCAATAACTGGATAAGTTATTGGGAAAACGAAGGAAGGATGGAAGGAAAGCAAAGGGGAAGAAAAGAGAAACAGTAACAAAACAGCCCCCAAAAGCCACAAATCGAGCAATCTGCGAGCAACTATAGATAGGAAATCCAAGACCACTCGATAATAGAACTTAAGTTCGAGACCGAGTATTCGGTATTCGAGAGAAAAGACACACGTCGCAGTTGTAAGTGAGAAGAGAACTGCTAAACGGTCAGACGAGGGGAGTATTCATACCGGCTCTATTAGCTCAAATCCGTCGAGTTCAAATTTCGAGATCAATAAGAAGGAGCAGACGGGTACCAGGATCAATTCTTCCTATGTCTCTCTTTCCCACGTACTCCCCCTTCTCTCTCTCTCTCTCTCTCTCTCTCTCTCTCTCTCTCTTCTCCCTACCCCATCTCTCTTTCTCTGGAAGAAATCGTCGATAGTGTTCAGATCTGGTGACAGAGGGCGGGAAAGTATAAGGGTTTAAAAATAGTTAAAGTGGATAATATGGGTTGGTAACTAGTGATGCGTACGTACTGCATACAAACAGGCACACGCAACTAGCTGTTGACACGGCAAGAACTCAGACGTGGAGGACCCAACTCTTTATAATATAACCATACTCTACTACCCCATTTATCAAGTACTATGTTGAGTAATGTTCAAACAAGTTTCAAACTGAATCCATCCTGATTTATATATATAATACTGAACCTGTGACTTCAATGATGATAGCAACAGCGTTGAACATATTTAATGTTTGGAGTCCAGAATAGATATGCCACATATATAAGGATTACCCGATATAGGAAGAATCACTCAAACTGGGACTTAATGATTTGCATAAAAGAAAGTCCATAGTTTATGTTGATTCTTGATACATGAAATCGATTAAAGATTAGAATTATATCCGAATGAATTATTTCTAGGATATAATTAAGCGTTGAGTATGTATGTACAAATGCCATGGTTGAATATCAGAGTAACGTTGGAGAAATAATTATTGACAAGGACAAATGTATGGTTAGATCGCAGGTCTTGTTATTGGAAAGCGAATATTGTAACAACATGGCTGCAATGGGGAATGTGTTGTGAGCATGCAAATATATATAACCGCACACATTTATAGTTATGTTTGTGCATGTATGTATATATATATATATATATATATATATATTCAGCCATGTAGAGTGAAATGTTCTTTATATATATATATATAAAGAACATTATATATATATATATATATATATATATATATATATATATAAAAAGAAACTTTTCGCTCTACATGGCTGAATACAATTAATGTAATCTGAGTTTTTCGAATATTAATAATAACATTCGATTCGTTTGCAACCATACAAACAAGCCCCATTTTTATAGCCATGTCAGTAGAATGAACTCTTCATTCTTGCTCTTGTGTTGGCATGTAAACAGCACTGCAGACACTAATGTTTCTGGGTGTCACCCTTCATCAGTACAGCTCACTGTTCACCTGCCAACTCTCAGAGCTAGTGAAAATATATGCTATTTTCTAAAATATACAGTGACTGATCGGCCTGATTTGCATATTAGCAGACTGGCTGATCAGTTAGTTTGCTAATCAGGCCGATCAGTCACTGTATATTTTAGAAAATAGCATATATTTTCACTAGCTCTGAGAGTTGGCAGGTGAACAGTGAGCTGTACTGATGAAGGGTGATACCCAGAAACATTAGTGTCTGCAGTTCTGTTTACATGCCAACACAAGAGCAAGAATGAAAAGTTCATTCTACTGACATGGCTATAAAAATGAGGCTTGTTTGCATGGTTGCAAACGAATCGAATGTTATTATTAACATTCGAAAAACTCAGATTACATTTATATATATGTATATATATATATATATATATATATATATATATATATATATATATATATATATATATATAGAGAGAGAGAGAGAGAGAGAGAGAGAGAGAGAGAGAGAGAGAGAGAGAGAGAGAGAGAGCTGCCAAGTCATATGCAGACACAAATTTAAGCTTATCTCTCCACTCATGTAAAGTGTATACAAACAATTACACACATCACATACTAGAATAATCTTCAACAGACTGTGTCATGCTAGTTAGACGCCTTTATTATTAACTCACATCACTTCAAGTATCACTTGATGTGGAGTGTGTGGTTTTTATAAGAAAAAAGGAACATATAGGGAGAGAGGAAAAATAGGGAACGATAGGGAGAAGACAGAGACTGAGATACAGATAGAGAGTATAGACATAGTGAGAGGATGAGGAAGAGACAGGGTGGAGGAAAAAAGGGAGTTATAGTAGAGAGAGAAGGAGGGGAATGTGAGAGAGAAAAAGAAAGG
>OZ024742.1:91834997-91864997 GCA_964016885.1 Eledone cirrhosa | reverse complement strand
AAACATCTTAATAATACAGTGAATATTTTATCTGAACGTGGAATGAGAGAGACACATTACTTATTACGATAATACTAGTTTTAGTTTAATGTTTTCTGCAATACTGAGAGATTCTCGATTTTGTTTGAATTGTTAATCTGCTCATTGGCGTGTGATGAGGGACAGAGTATATATTGTTACTTTTATAGTTTTATTTGTTACAATATGAACATAAATTTGTGTTTTCACTATCCGTGACATCTCTATTTGAATTAATATAATCCCCAAGAGGACTACATAAAGAACAGAATGTCGCAGCACTGGCTTCGTTGTGAAAAGACAAATGATATAATCACTGCCACAATACACATAAGCACGTGAACGTACACATTCTTTGGCATATCATTTGCAACACACAAAATCACTGTCACAAACATATGTACATACATGATTATAGACTTACGCTCAGTAATATTCACATATAGTTATTTACGCCACATTTAGCTACGTTTTTATTGCTCTCACAAAGGAATTCAAGTGTTTAGACGTTTCTACACTGACACACGCACACAAAATTTACCTCATTTCATTCACAGATGAACGCCCACACATAAATATACGTGTGTGTATGTGTGTGTCTGTATGTATGCGTGTATATATATATATATATATATATATATATATATATATATATATATATATGTGTCTGTGTGTGTGTGTGTGTGTGTGTGTTAGTTAATGCTGGTGTGAAGCGATGTGCCGAGTTTCAACTTTTTATGTAAAAAGTTAACTGAGCCTTTCGTTAAAATATGCACCAGATTGAAATATAGACTGGATTTCCATACGATCGATTAAGCCGTTGGGAGGGAAGACAACATGGTTGAAGTCAAATAATTTAAACGAAAAGCAGGCAAAAAGATAATGAGGGAGAGCAGAAGGATAGGTAGATCAATAGTATTGAGGGTAGATGTATGGACTACCGAGTGGATTCATGAATGTGTAGAAAGACTCACAGATCGAGAAACATACTAATATTAGTGAATATTTTATCTGAACTGACCAAGGAAATATTATAGCGTGCAATGACAGCCACATATTTCTTCTTACGATACTAATTTAGTTTAATATCGTCTGCAAAACAGAGAAATCAGCCAATTTGTTTGAATAGATAATCCGCTCATTGAAGTGTGATAAGAAACTAGGGATGTATTTGTATACATTTATTTGTTACAATATGAACATAAATTTGTTTTTTCTCTATCCGTGACATATCTACTTGAAGTAATATATCCTCCAAAACGACCACAGGAAAATCACAGTCACAGCACTGATGTTATTGTGAAAAGTCAAATTATATAATCACCGTTCCTATACACACAAGCACGTGAATGTACACATACTTACGAAACATTCACACACATATTTACAGAGTATTCCCACCCAGTTATCTAGATACATACTTATTTACGCCAAATTTACCCACGTTTTTATTGTATAAACGCAACAATTGAGTTATGTAGGCGCCCATACACAGACACCCATAAAATGTCTACGCACAAATATATATATTCTTACAAAGGCAATGTTTATAACAATTTATCTATTTATCTTCTATAGTTAGTCACTTTTCCCACTTCCTTTCTCTTTGCACATGCGTATGTATATATATATATACATACACATATATATATATATTATTATATATATATATATATATATATATATATATATATATATAATAAAGAATTCATATCTAGTAACATATATATACATCCAGATGCATATCAATGCTAGCAGATATATAGGTTTTGTCTTAATAACAGTGTGGTTCAATGCATGGAGTTGCAGAACAATAATATAAGAGACGTAAAATAAGAAAATTATAAAATTAACTTACTTACTAAAATATCACTTCCAACTAATTAGTTTCTGGAATGGAGTAAATATATTTTCCGAAGAATAATACAGAGAAGCATTCCGTCGTCAGGAAAGTCTATTCTCATGTAAGTTTCCAGGCAAAGCGAGGACACTGGAAACTTATTAAAAAATAATTCAGTGGATAGGAAATAGCGAAGCGTGGACTAAAATTCCAAGCCATTGAATTTGCCACAGACGTAGAGGCAGTGATTTTCTCAATGGCTTGGAATTCAGTCCACGCTTCGCTATTTCCTATCCACTGAATTATTTTTTAATAAGTTTCCAGTGTCCTCGCTTTGCCTGGAAACTTACATGAGAATAGAATTTCCTGACGGCGGAATGCTTCTCCATATTATTCTTCGGAAAATATATTTACTCCATTCCAGAAACTAATTAGTTGGAAGTGATATTTTAGTAAGTAAGTTAATTTTATAATTTTCTTATTTTACGTCTCTTATATTATTGTTCTGCAACCCCATGCATTGAACCACACTGTTATTAAGACAAAACCTATATATTTGCTAGCATTGATATGCATCTGTATGTATATATATGTTACTAGATATGAATTCTTTATTATTATCTCCAAATTATTTGTCGAGCAATATTGGCCATGACTGCTGCTACGGTTGTAGGCAGGCCGCTGTCTTATTAGCAAACCACTTTCCACTGATTGACCTCGATGTCACGTGTTCGATTCTTTTTGAATTTGCCACAGACGTAGAGGCAGTGATTTTTTCAATGGCTTGGAATTCAGTCCACGCTTCGCTATTTCCTATCCACTGAATTATTTTTTAATAAGTTTCCAGTGTCCTCGCTTTGCCTGGAAACTTACATGAGAATAGACTTTCCTGACGACGGAATGCTTCTCTGTATTATTCTTCGGAAAATATATTTACTCCATTCCAGAAACTAATTAGTTGGAAGTGATATTTTAGTAAGTAAGTTAATTTTATAATTTTCTTATTTTACGTCTCTTATATATATATATATATATATATATATATATATATATATAAAAACCACAGACCCTCCATCTCAACTCTACTTTTGAAAAGCAGAAGAACTGCGAAACCGGTAAAGGAACCAAATAAATATATATATATATATATTTTAAATAAGACTCCAGTTGCATTTTCGCTTTCATCTGTTTTATATATATATATATATATAATAACACGTATATACAGACATACATAATCCAATTTATGTGCATCAGATTGTTTGATAAAAAATAGTTAGAGAGTTTAAGAAAAAATTAAGATATAGAGAGAAATAGAGTAAAAGTAGTGAAAGAAACGAAAAACTAAATAGAGGTTGTGACAAAATACAGTTTATACTATTTTGTAATCGAGGTTTCTCATAAACACACTCCTGTAACAAGTTTATGTATAGCAGCAAGTGATATCTGTTGTTGCGTGGCCTCGTTCTTGGGGTGTTGGACTTACAATCGTAATGTCACGGGTTCAAACATTGGACTAAATGGCGCGTTCTGTTCATGAGCAAGACACTTCATTCCATGTTGCTTCAGCCAGTAATAGATGTAGGTTAACCCTACGATGGACTGGTGTTCGTCAAGGTGAGGAGACTTGTACGCTCCGTCGCTTAACCTAGATACTGTAAACGCAAAATAATCATCAACACAATGAGTCTCTGGGTTTGGGACAGGTGTGTGTATGCGGGTCCGTGTCCCGTTCGTCTTCCAAACCAATTTAGGTCAATTCCTGTCTAAACCGAATGGCACGACTGTCAGTTTATACATTTGATTTCCTCAATCTTTCCCGTTTTTCTTCTTAGAGTCAGTGTTATTACACGAAACTCACTACTTAACGCGTATAAAACCTTTTAGAAAGATAACAATTCTTTCGAATCTACGAGGAAGACTTTCCGCGGTTATTTTAATTGCTAGTAATAGTAGCATAAAAGAATGAAAATGTGCCGATTATGAGATCGTGGCAAGAAAACTATATTGATCCCTCCATTGCTGATACAATTTGATATTTTCAACACCTGGCAGAAAGATGTGGAATTAGAACTCACAATGCAGAGAGCTGGACCAAATACAGCAACGCCTCCTATCCGACTCTCAAATTCCGCCAATCCACAGTACATGGACTAGTACTATATTTATCGACTTTGAATTGATGAAAGGTAAAGTTGACCGCAGTGGGATTTAAACTCAGAGCGCAGTGAAACGGAACAAATACCAAGGCATCTAATCGAACGCTCGTACGACCCAGTCAATTCACCGTTCAAGTCTCATTTCAACCACCCTTTGTTGTTTAAAAACAATAGAAGTAGGAAGGCAACCATAGAAAAAATACAGTATTTACTACATAGTAATAAATCACGGAATTATTACAGGTTAATTTTGAACATAAATCTTCAGGATCAGATGTGTCTTGAGTCTAAATAACATCAAAGTAATAGTAATTCGCTCAGCAATCTGAGCATTTTAATAATGATTTCTAATGCAAGCTCAAAGCCAGCAATTTTTGGAGAGGGGAAAAGTCAAGTATATCGACCCCCGTAATTTAGAAGTACTTTCTTTTATCAATTCCAGAAGAATGAAAGCAGAGTTGACCTATGTGTGATTTAAAACTAAAACGTAGAGTGCTTTAACGAAATACTGCACTGACGATTTTGCTAACTCCCACCCCCGCTCTTAGTGCTTTAATGATAAAAAGTTTCATCAACAGCATTGTTTACTATTAAATTGTTGGTTTGCATGTACGGCAGTGTGGTTAAAGGATTTGCTTAGCAACTATGTAGATTTCTGTTCAATCCTATTGCGCGGCATCCTGGTGTAATGGCCCTGACCATACCCTCGCGTCAAACAAGAACTTGTGAGTGAGATTTAGTAGATGGAAACTGCACGGAAAATTACAAAGAGACCTTTTATGTACTTGAAAGCTAACTGAGTTTTAAGCATTGAGGCCAGGTAACTTGTTTGAAAACCATTTCCTTCTTTCGCCCGCCCTTCCTCCCGCAAGTTTCATGTTAGCTGGGACAGACATCATTTGTTGTTGGTAGTGTTGTTTAGCTCCAGATCAACCCGTCAGATGCATAGATCTAAGATCGAAACCGTTTTAGTTGTGATCCCTTTTTGTTTTCTTTTTCTTGCAAATGATTTAGGAGTAGACTATACAATGAGTTTAAAATGGAATTATCAAAACACCTATCGCAAGACGGTTAAAAAAGGTGTATATATCTAAAGTTAAACGATTTTACAAATCCCAGCTAACATTCTCAGGCTTTGTGTGTATATAAGGAACAATTATCATGTTTACTCCAATAAGAGCATAGGTGTTAATTGGAGCTAATTACAATCATGTCTTGTACTGAAGTAATATATACAAATCAAAGTGTCAATGGTGGCCAGCTTGACATCTTCCGGACAGACATACAGAACTAGCATAACAAATTACTTGTCTTTTGACGATAATAGGTCACGTAGACAACTGCGAGGGCAACTATCATCATCATCATCATCACCATCATCAACCCCACCATCATCACCACCACATCATCATCAGTACCTCTGTCATCCTCCAAACCATCATAAGCATCAACATCACCTTTAGAATAAGACAGCTATGTCAATATCAACTATGAGACATACAATATGTCCGAATGAGATTTGCAATGTTAAATACCTGCCAGAGCTCTACTGCTTATACAAATTACACTATCTCATGAAGAATTAAACTAAGCCAGACGAGTGAGACTCTATAAAGTAACTCGAGTAGCAAGAAATAGCAGTATAAATATCCTTATGCTGTATTTAAAAAGAATTACTCATTGGATGATGTATTCCTAGATACACTATGAGTGAAAACAAAAGACAGAATGTTTATAGGTAATAGGTCTACTGGATTAGGACTGACGTAGGAATAAAAAACAACAACCACAACAAGAATTTGAAGACCGCTGATAAACGCCGACGTTGAGATTTACATGACATGCAGGGCTGTGAAGAGAGCAAACATACTATTGAAACAAAATCCCACATATCACGAGAGAAAGATAACAGCAACAACACTACCACCAATAGATCTAACGAGGAAGCAAGCTTCGCTGCAGTTACTACAAGAAATTGTAAACAAATCTTTACCAAATACTATCATGTATGTATGGACACGTAACTCTCCATAGAGTCGTGTGTTGTAATGAGATAAAGTGTTTCTTGGACACTTTAAACCCCTTTCCAGATATGAATACAAAAAGTAAAAGAAGCAACTGAAAAAAAAGAAAAAAACAGAAAGAGAGTGAGAGATAGAGAGAGAGAGGAAGAGATAGCGAGAAAACATGAGAAGGAGAGTGAGGAAGTGAGAAAAAGATATAGAAGAAGAATCGGCACCATTTATAGACTGGAGCGTTTTGTATCGAACTCAAAAGAACAAAAAGCAAATTGGACAGAAAAAAATACCCACTTTACAGAGAAATATAGCCATTATATTGCCAATATATATACAACAAAATATGGCCAATACAAAATATAGCCAATACAACAAAAACAGTAGC
This sequence comes from Eledone cirrhosa, assembly GCA_964016885.1. NCBI lineage: Eukaryota > Metazoa > Mollusca > Cephalopoda > Octopoda > Eledonidae > Eledone > Eledone cirrhosa. The sequence continues at coordinate 91,858,577 of OZ024742.1, read as the reverse complement.
GAAAAATTAAGGAATTATCAATGCAATCACCTTTTTCAATATTTCAGCTTCGCGCAGCATACATTAAAACATTTATTTCAAACAGAAAAAATGCACTTTGTAAAAACGATAGAAAATAAAGCAAAATTCTCTACAGTAAAACATTTGCAGAATTAAAGACTCATTTATGGACGTAATAGATTTTATAATCACATACATTCAAGTAGCAATAATTCAGATAACATCCATGTTGCCTGAACACCATATTGACACCGCTGGTTGGTTGGAAGGAATAAAATACAAAGAAGTTAACGGAGTTGAATAATTGAGAAAAGTAATCAAGGAACAATACCACGGAAGAACAATACTATGTGGATATATATTCATTTAAGGGTTGAAAACATAGGAAAAGAAGAGTCATAACGTTTCGGACATTAGACATTCATTGGAGAGAGAAGAATAGACGGTAGTCAGAAAAGAAAGAAAATAAAAATGGGAAAGATAATTTTTCATGAGAAACACGTGAATATTTAGTCACCCATTTTGGAAAAGTGAACTATTTAGAAAGGAAAAATATTGAAAGAAAAATGTCAAATTAAATGTAGTTACCACCTTTAATGAAAAAATAATGAATTCAATCAAACTAATACACAGTAAAACAAAACAAAAATGGTAATAAATGAGAAAAAATAAACAAATTAGAGAAATATATTAAAATAAATGTAACTTAAAGTTCTTGAAGAAAGAAATAGGAGAAAAATGAAACACATACATTCAGACATATATAAACACACACACACACTCACGCATGCATAGGAAGACCAAACTACGTACACGTATGCTGCTGCACAAATAAGTCGATAAACAACGAAACAAAACCAAAAAGAAAAGAGAAACACCTTAATGGGTCTGAATATCTTGGACATCTCTTGGACCATCCTGTTTGCTAAAAATACTAATGTAAAGTTGGCAGTGCATAAATTGATAATGTAATAATAGTGTAACAGTATTGTTAGGATTGGTTAACTTATGTATCTATGTTTGTTATTTGATTAAGGAAATACATATATAAAATAATGACGGTTAGTTACAATAGCGGATTAGCTGATGGGGTCAATAAGTGCAGAGAACTTACGCAGTCTGCTCTATGTCGTATGTTGTTGTTGTATGTTTTTCTGTACTTACCGTAACGTTTCTACCTATCAATTCTTATTATTTGCCTTGAGACACTATACTATCGCCGCCATTGTTAATTAACTGTAAATAGAAAGATCGATATATATATATATATATATATATATATAATTTCTGTAATATACAGTTTTGCGGGAGTTGGTGTAAATTTTATTCTTTTACTTAATATATCTATTTATCCATGTTTAATGATTTTTGTGATTGATTATTTAGTTTCTTGTGACCAACCCATGTACCTGTACTTCTGGTTTCCCGCAAAAAATACATTATTTGAATATGGTCCCTCTTTATTCTTACTTATATCATTTCGGGGTCGATAAAATAAAGCACCATTAATGCACTGGGGTAATTAATGGCCTTGTGTCAAAAGTAGAAACACTTGTTATTAGTACACACACACACACATATATATATGTATGTATATATGTATATATATGTATATGTTCATTACCACCATTAATATATACTAATAATAGGAATATATAAGTATAAAGAATGATGTGCTCAGTAGCATAGAAGCTACACAGTAGCTAACAAAACAGAGTGAATACCCTCAAACAACTGAAAAAGAATTACCAACGGCTGCTGAGGGGGATTAGGGACGGGTGAAGGCAACTTCTTTTTCCATCTTCTGAGTTTCTTCACCCAGTTTTCTGAGCTATTTTATAATATCTATGCACTTGAGCACATCATCCTTCAAAATTATATATATAGAAGCTTTCGCCGAATTTTTTGGACTAAAGAAATTTTAGCCTGAAAGTGGGGTTTAGAACCCTCTAAGAAATGGAAAAAGAAGCGTATTAGGGTTCAAAACCCCACTATCAAGCTAAAATAAAAAATAAAAAATACGGCGAAAGCTTCTATGTCTAATTTCAAACTCGCTCGCTGTTTCAAAACATCCTTACTTATATATATATATAAGTAGATTATACCACACACACACACACACACACACACACATATATATATTATATATATATAAATATATATATATATATACTAATAATTGTTTCTACATTTGGCACAAGGCCAGCAAATTACCCAGTACATTACTGGTACTTTATTTTATCCACCCCGTAAGGATGAAAGGCAAAGTTAACCTCGGCGGGATTTGAACTCAGATCGTAAAGGGACGTAACTATGCTGGAAAGCATAGCGTCCTACTCTCTATCTATACTGCCATTCTAATAATGGTTTATTTTTAATAGGAAACCAGAATTACAGCTACACGGGATAGTCTTCAGTCACAAGAAACTGAAAATAATCAATTACAAAAATCGTTGACATAGAAAAATAGATATAATAAGTAAAGTACAGGTTACGTGCATTAACTATTATTAATATTTTAATGTTTTGTAGTTATTGCGTATGTCCGTATTATATATGTTGTCCTATTTCTTGTAATTGTTCCCTATATGATGACTTTGGAAGAACAATCTTGATAAGCGGAAACCTTTCAAAACCTCAATAATATAAACCCCAACATCCAATTGACTACGAACGTCAGTAACAAAAAACACTTTTTAAATATAAAATAAGGCACCCATCAAACTAGAAACTGATCTATATTTCAAACCTACGTTCTCTCGACAATTTTACCTCATCTCATCCAAAGCACTCTCAGGCTAATTTATGTTTCATTCAATTTACTTGAGTGAATCTACACATTAGTCTCAAACCTAAGAACCAGAAATAATAGAAAAGAGGAAAAACTACTCATCAACCTTTAAATGTAATCCATAATAGTATTAAAAAATAAACAAGTAGATTATACCATATATTTTGACTTTTAATCTAAAGATGAACGATAGCTATACACATATACAGAGAAACCTATTTATTCTACTAAAGGACAAAATATAGATTTATAAAACGTAAACGACATGCAAAAATCAGTACAAAAACTTACTGACAAATGCAAAGCAGCATGCCATAATTAAATAGCCTGAAGAAAATGAAACCGACTAAACTACAAAATATGAAGCTACTTATGAGAAGGTCTCGAATCTGCACAGCCAATATATATGCCTGCATTATGTATATGTGGATTGGCAGCATCAGTAGAGGGTCGGACGCCATGCTTTCCAGCATAGTTACGTCCCTTTACGATCTGAGTTCAAATCCCGCCGAGGTTGACTTTGCCTTTCATCCTTACGGGGTCGATAAAATAAAGTACCAGTAATGCACTGGGTAATTACTGGCCTTGTGCCAAAAGTAGAAACAATTATGTATATATCTGTCTATTTGCGTGCCCTCTCTTCCCTGCTGTCATTAAAAACAAAGTTCCTACCTAGCTATCTAGCTAGATAAAATTCAATAAAAGACCTGCGCTATAATAGACATAGTCAATGTCAGCTAGCTACCCACCCTATGTGGCAGCTATCTACCTTGTCAACTATACATTTACGTTTTTGTCAAATTGTTTCAAAATATGTAGCTTACCCTCTTCATTCCCCAATTGTCACCTGTCACCAGCCACAAAACATCCATTTTATTACTCTCTCTCTCTCTCTCTCCTCTCCTCTCCTCATAGAAATTGTCTGTCTGTCTATATCTGTCTAACTGTCTATGTTAGTCTGTCTATCTATCTATTAGTGTGTGTGTCTCTCCTTGTTATCTTTCCCTCTTCCCTTCTTCCCAGTCATAATTAATTAACACAGCTGTCTGCCTCTCCCTTTCTCTCCCCCTCTCTTGACTCTTACTCTCCCAGACTATCTAACTATCTCACCCTCTCTAACCCGCCCTTACCACATCTCCCCAGTCCTCAGTAATTAACACAATTGTTCTCCCCCCCCCCCTCCCACACTCTCTCTTGATTCTCTTCCTCTCCCAGACTTCCTCATGTCCTTCCCAATAATTAACACACTCAAATAACAATGCTTGCCAACATCAGGTGTTGAACTACAGAAACAAAACAAAAACTACAAATACGCATGCATACATGCATATGTGCAAACATATGCAATCATACATACACCCATACACATATATACATACATAGAGAAAGACCAATGCACACACTGATATATACATACATATATACAGAAACACTAATAAACACACTAATATATACATGCGTGCACACACACATGCAGAAACGCAAATGCACACACATATACATATATATGTGTGCGCACACATATACACACATATATATATATATACACGGGCATATATGCATATTCGTACATGCAATTATAAATATACGCATGTATGCACGCGCTTTATGCATATATATATATATATATATATATATATTGTTATATATATATATATATATATATATAACAATATCGGTTTCAACACACGATTTCAGATAAAGAATCTTGCTAAACAAATTCAGAAACGAAATATATATATATATATATACGTTATTCCGGGTTGAATGAAACAGTTCTAGTCCTGTAGAATCTCATCTATATTAAAACTATATATATATACATATATATATATATATATAGATATATATATATAACCAAAGATTAATATGACTCATTGATTACTCAATGAATATAGTTTTACAATAGATTAAAAGCACTCTACAATGAGTTTTCTGGAGTTATTAACATTATTCAAGCATATTACATAACTCTATCACTACCTCTACCGATTAACGATAGAACGGAGGTAACTATTAGCTGTCAACATCGAAGGGCTAATTCCTTCGCCAATAGAATATTTGACCCAACTTAGTCATCTAGCCCCATTTTTACTTGTAGCTAATAAGTTAAATAGCTATGAACAACTTAGATAATTATAAGTTACCTCCCCTACATTGTCTCTCAATTAAAAAATTTAAAAATTAGCACTTAACTATAAATACCCACAATTTCTAATCTCTCGAGGAGTTACTTCCCCTGAAACCACCCTCTAATTAGTAAGGTAAATATGTCCTTTGGCAGCCATCTTGTTACCCATAGGCAGATCTCACACAATGCAGTCTCGACAGATGAATACTGCTTGATTATGGCTGACAACTGATGCAACCAAAACACCATAGTGAAAAACCAATACATGGAACATTATATTATGTAACATTCTCTCATTATTTTAATTTATATTCCTTTGACGTTCCGATGAGCCGCTCTGTCTTTTAAATATGTTAATTATTTTCAACTAAACCAGATCAATTATGATATATAGTCATCTGATCCAGAAATATTATATGGAGTAGCGAAACAATTGTAAACGGACATTATTATTATTAGGTTGACTTTGCCTTTCATCCTTACGGGGTCGATAAAATAAAGTACCAGTAATGCACTGGGTAATTTGCTGGCCTTGTGCCTAAAGTAGAAACAATTATTATTATTAATATTATTATTATTATTATTCTCTACATTCCTTACATCAAACTAAAATATGTTGACAATCTTTTAACAATGTCTTCCTTGTGAAAGTTGTGGTCTTGCTTTGCTTAACTAATGAATATATATATATACCCATACTATCACACGTATGCAATCATATACACATGAACCTGACGTATACACACCATACGTAATCTCACACAACATATACACACGCACGCAAACCCATATGCATAATTCGACGTGCACACATACACACAAATAAAATGAACGTATACACAAACATAGTAATACTGCGCTAACTAAATATTGCAAACACCAGTACTTATATTTAACAAAGTAGTTAATATTGAGAGGGTCACACACTCAGGGTGTGACCTTCGTAATAATATTGCGTATGTATATATGAGTATGCGTGCTTGCTTATAACAGAAATGAGGTCAATGATTTTATTATGAAACCAACTGACATCTGTATGGTTAAGGAGTTCAATTCAGAACAACAGGATTTCGGTTATACATGAGGTACACGCCTGGGCAAGTGTCTTTTACTACAGCCTCAGGATGACCAATGCCTTTTGAGTGAAATTTGATAGACCGAAACAGTACGGAACTCTGTTATATATCCACACACACACACACACACACACACACACACACACACACACACACACACACACACACACACACACACACACACAGATTTTGATCACTGAAAAATAGTAATAATTAGTGACTCATTTTTTCCTCGATCGTATTTCTTTCATATTAGAACTCTTCAGTGATATTACATTCCCTTCCTAACTAATATTAGCCAACCAAGTGGAAGCTAAACATACAGAAATGGCTGTTTGTTGATATAAACTAAGTAAACCTATAAATATACCCTGCATCTTATTTTACTGAAAATATTTTATTTTGTTAGCGTCTTAGTGAGTAAAGGAAGTGCAATGTCCGTGACTCTTTTCAAGGCTTCTGAGGTTGAATGGTACTGAAACTACGCAATCAGTTCTCCGCGAACACCGTTATATCGAACACATTGTGGAATGTAAGTGGGTAGCTATGCAATGTTTATCTTTTCGGTAGGAATGTGTGCATGCTTATGCACCTGCGCGCACACATTATTATTATTATTATGGCAGTATCGGTAGATGGTCGGACGCCATGCTTTGACGCATAGACTTACGGCTCTTTATGGTCTGAGTTCAAAACCCGCCGAGGTTAACTTTGCCTTTCATCCTTACGGGGTCGATAAAATAAAGTACCGGTAATGTACTTGGTAATTGCTGGCCTTGTGCCAAAAGTAGAAACAATTATTATTATTAATATTACTATTATTATTGGCGACCTGCGTAGGAAATCGTATCATCGTGAGTTCCGCAAAGGTTTGTTGTTTTCGTTTGTTTAAAATTGCCATTTATGGAAAATTTTTGCTGTTAACTGTTTATAAGGTCACAAAATTTGCTTTCGGAAAAAGACACTCAAAAAAAGATTAGGGCCTTGAGCCCAAAATTTAAACTTTTATAATTATCAAACAAAAAATGTCTTTGAAAAAATCATGGACGGCTCACAGTTACACCTTCCTCACAAACTAACACCTCACACCGACACCACCATTATAAATATAACTACGTTTGCCAACACTAAAAATATAAGCAGTAGCAATAATTTAAATTTGTCTCATGCAGACATTCATTGCCCGCCATTACCAATGACTGCAGGTGTTGACGCCGCAACCCCCACCACCACCACAGCGACAACAGAAACAAAAGAAAAAAATAAATTATCTCGTGACATCGAAATGGTTTCACCCAGAATGGACTCTTCCACACCGAACACCACTGACGCCACCACCACCACAACTGAAACTAAAAATAACAATAACAAAAATAACAATAACAACAACAGCAACAACTACAATCAGAATAACATCGCTTCATTGCGAAAGCAGCCAAAAAATCTGAAACAATCCATGTAACTCAGGAGGAATTAGATGAAGCCAAGAGAATGGTAAAGAAAGATGGGTACAGGATCAGCCTCACCCCCCCCCCCCCCCCCACCAAATAAAATGGAGCATCGGTGCCTATGCACCGTGTCTTATCGGACGATTAACATAAAATCGCGCCGAGTGGAACGGCATCCGAGTCCCAAATCCAAAAAGCTTTGGGACATGTGTGGGCAAAAAAAACCCACATCAGACGTGGGCAGAAATATGGAACCGTGGACGTGTTCTTTGGAACATCACAGGAGGCCAGAGAGCATTCCATGGCCCCATTAAGAAGCGACGACTTCACACTCGTCCCAAGCTATTGTGGCCAGGGACTCGTAAAGATCAGGGTGACCCACGTTCCACCGGCCATCGAAATTCCCTGGCTAATGGCTGCCGTCCTCGCTGCCATCGAGGCCGACGCCAAAATAATAGAAATAGCAAAAGAAAAGCAGGAGAACTGGTCCGGATCTGGGATGGAGCTCCTGAGCCAAGCGGACCAAAAAAGCATTGAGGAGATCCCAGAGGTAATAAACCTCACTGACGCGGCCACCTCACCGTAATCGTCGAGGGTAGAAGGCCTAGGTGTGTCGTTTGTGGTGAAGGAACCCACCTAAGGGCTTTCTGCCCTCAAAATAAAAAGTTGAGGCCACCTCTCTTACCCACCCTAGTGACTCAACCCTCAACACCACCAGCAGCAGAAATGGCAGCAACAACAGAAGCAACTGTAGCAGCAACAACCCCAGCAACAGTAGCAAAACCAACACCACCACCACCCAACGCGCCAGAACTAGCACCAGCGCCTACACCATCCACCACACCACAACCAAAACCAACGCCTGTGGAGCATTTTCCACTCCCCGACCTATCGCAACTGGAGACAGATTGTAACGACGAGTGGGAAACGGTATCAGGAAAAAAGAAAAAAGAAAAAAGAAAAAAGAAAAAGAAACCAAAAAAGAAAAAAATCCTCTTCCTTCCCCCTCCAAAAACAAAATACAGAGGGAAACAAATAAACTATCAAACAAAAAAGTTAGGACAGATATGCCACCATCCATACCAGCATCACCAACCCCATCACCACAAACACCAACACCATCACCATCACCAACACCACAAAAGTCACCAAAAAGCGAAACAGAAACAAACCCACAACAAACGCAAACAAAACAAAACAACCACAACGATACACACTACACAGCATTAAATTTGAACAACAACCAATTATTACACTACATCCAACACAACACCAGCATCACAGAAAAAGACTACGCAACAACCCAAAAGTTCACACCACATCCACACATACAAATCACTCGCATCACACAGAAAACGTACACGACACTAAAACAAAAATTCCCCAAAGACATCGGAGACTTCCGACAAGCACTCTCCAGGAGGATTTATAAGGACATCCTTCCGGAGGAGGCCACAAGCAGTGAAGAGGATGGAGAAACCATCCTTCCTCTACGAGAAGTAAGATAAGTGGTCTTTCCCATCTTTTCCACTCCATTTCAACATGACCTCACTCAGAATAGGCAGCATAAATGCGCGTGGCTTGGGGTCGTCATGGAAGCAGGGCCCCACCTGCTCAACGACCTCAGGTCACTAAACATAGATGTAGTGGCCATCAGCGAGACCAGAATCTCCGAAGCACGGGCCTTCGCACCGATCTTCGGCGGCTACGATGTGTACGCATCTCTCAGCCGTCCTGAATCGGGGGGAGGAGTTGCTATGCTCTTTCGGAGAGGTTTGGATCTCGCCATACGGGCCATCTTCCTGGACCCAGAAGGTAAGTTGGTGGTGCTGGACATGACCAGCGGAGACGGGCAAGCTTTCAGGCTAGTGGCCGTCTATGCCCCGACAGGAGCAAGGCGGCCTGATTTCTTCAGGCGTCTGGAAAACTTTCTTGGAACGTCCCGCTCTTTAGTATTAGTGGGAGGCTGGAACGGGATCTTAGATTCACGCTGGGACAGTGTGGGATTAGCGGATAGGGAGGAGGGTGCAAGAGCCTCACCAACCTGCTCAGGCGTTTTGAACTGTCTGACAGGTACCGATTGGATTTCCCGAATGTGTCAATGTGGACTTGGACAAATCGCACAGGATCATCCAGATCATATCTAGATAGAGTATTTTGTAGGGAAATAGATAGGTCTAGCATAGGCTGTCCACAATTCAAGATAGTCAGCTACATGGACCACAAATTCGTGATCTGTGTGCTTGACTTAGATAGGCTTCATAGACGAGGACCCGGCTACAGGAAGCTAAACACGTCCTTACCAGCGCGCAAGGCCTACAGAGACCGGATTAGCGAACTAGTTAAGCGGGCGTTGACGGGAGCCATCGGCAACAACAAGTGGTGGTTTGCTCTGAAAAGAGCGATTAGAATAGAGTCCATTAGGTTTAGTAAGGCTTTAGAAATAGAGAAAAATAGAGCAGAGGGAGAACTAGTTAGAAAATTAGACGAGGCGCTTAGCAAAGGCATCGCGACCGACGTACTTGCGGCGAAATTAGCCCTTGACAAATTCTTCAATGCAAAGCACGAAGACTGCGTTGTCAGACACGAGGGGACGAAAGCCGTTCAATGGGCCCGAGTGGCGGAGGCGCGTCGTGGAAACAAAGCCACGATCCGGTCTTTGGTGGACCACGACGGGCGCATGTTACTCGATCCCTGGCAAATGTGTGAAGCTTTTCAGCGACAATTCGCACAGCTGTTCGGGGGCAGTGGCGGGCCGGATCGGGGGATGGACTTTAGTGTCTACATTGACGGACTGCCGCGGCTCTCGGCCACTAAAGCGGAGTGTTGCGAAAAGCCGATAACAGCCGCTGATGTACGGGAGGCAATGACTGGCTGTACAAGGGGTAAATCGCCTGGTTTGGATGGTCTGCCCTATGAACTTTACGTACAGATGCCAGACTTGTTCGGAGGCCTCTTGGCGGACGTCTACTGCAACTGGCAACAGAACGGGAGAATTCCCATCTCTGTGAGCCGGGGAGCGGTGGCGCTGCTGAGAAAGGATGGAAGCAAGGGGGATAACATAGATATGTTCAGGCCCCCGTAATTCTGCTAAACACAGAGTTCAAGATTTTAGCCAAGGTGCTAGCAAAGAGGTTGGTGCTTGTCGTTGGTGGTCTGGTGGGAGGGGCGCAGACATGCGCGATTCCCGACAGAACCATCCACAACCTCCACCTCATGCGATACATCGTAGAGAGGGCAGCTAGGAAACCTAGCACGGGTGGGTCCTTGATCAATTCAGATCAGTCGAAAGCTTTCGATAGGGTCGACCATCGGTACCTAGCGGCAGTCCTGAGGGCGGCTGGCTTTGGGCCCATCTTCAGATGCTGGATCGCTGCCATGCACAGCGACATCGGCTCTGGTGAGAGTGAAGGATCACCTTCGGAACCGTTCAACATCATGCGCTCGGTCCGCCAAGGATGTCCCCTCTCGTCCCTCTTGTACGTATTGACTGTCGAGCCATTACTGCACAAACTGGAGACGTTGAGGGGGATCCCGCGCGAACAAAGATGCGGAAGATCCGTGTCAGCATATGCGGACGATGTCACCGTAGTGGTGTCGATCGCCAAACATATCGAGGCGATCGGCACTACACTAAGAGAATACGAAGTGGAGACAGGAGCAACGATCAACCAGGAAAAGTCAGTGGGCCTGCAGCTCGGTACCTGGAGAGGCAGGTCCATGCCGTCCAACAGCCTCATCGGGCGCTGGACGGACGGACCGGTTAAATTGCTAAGGGTCTGGTTCGGTCCAGACCTCCAGACGGACAGAAAGTGGGACGCGTTGACGAGCAGGGTGGCTTCTCTCACCCAGAAATGGGCGGAGAGGAAGCTATCCCTGAAAGGTCGAGCGGAGGTGGCTAACGCCTACATCGCGTCCGTCATCTACTACCGCCTGAGCGTCGTACCATGCGCTAAGCCCGCCTGACTGCGCTGGAGCGTTTGCTCTTTCGCTTTTTGTGGAAGGGACGCGCTCCGATGGTCAGGCGGTCCATCTGCTGTCAACACCCGCTACGTGGAGGGCTGGGCATGTCGTGGCTGATGATGCGCAGACACGTGCTCAGGCTACAACATCTCCACCTCTTCATTGACGGTGATCAGGTGTGGTCGCCGTTTACTAGACGCGTCTTTCCCCAGCTCGTCTCCTTGACGGAGCTACAGTCCTGGGTCAAGCGAAGACCGAGAGGGAGCGCTTGGAGACTGGAATATCTTCAGGCGCCCACAGCCCTCGACCAATCCGGCAATGTGATCGGTTGAAACTCCACATTGACGTTCTATAGAGGATTAGTGGAGGGTAAGAGCGACGACGTACGTGGAGAAACTCTAGGCGTCGACGAAAATCAACTAGAAATCCCTGGCCTGGCAGTGCTACCGAGGAGCTTTGCCAGTTCGGGATAAACTCTACAGGCATGGAGGTGCCGTCAGCCGGGCATGTCCGAGATGCGCGCAGGGCGACGAAACCGTCCTGCACGCACTCGTTCAGTGTCGAGCATTGCTGACTTGTGGGTTTATGTCGAACACCTGCTGTCACGTGTAGGACGGATCCAGCTATCAGCTGAGTCCATCGTGAGGATTACCCCGCCCTCTTCCTTTAGCCGGGAAGGGCAGGCAGTTTTTATCTGTCTGGTGGCCATGGCGAAAGAGATAGTATGGTGGACACGTTTGAAAGGGCTGAAGACGAGCACTTACCTCTTCGGTGATGCCCTGATTAACTTTTTCAAATTTCATTTGAAAAGGAAAATCAGGGTAGAGAGGGAAGTGCTCTCTTCCCAGCAATTTGTTGAAAGATGGGTGCGAGAAGCAAGTATGCCTCTGAGTATGTGTCTGTAAATTAAAGGTGGAAAATTGGGAGAGGGCACTTGCCCTGGTGGTTAGGGTCACTGTGGCCTTTTAATGGGCTTTCTCCACAAATGTCCCTCGGAAATCTCCCCCCTATTGGAGAATTTCTCATTGTTATTTGTTTGTTACATCCTCTGTTTTTTTTTACGCGCAAAAATGCTCATTTGTACCGTCCTGTATTGTCCTGTACTATCCTTAATGTCTACTTTTTGTAAACCCTTGTGGTTAATAAAGAAAGTATTATTATTATTATTATTATTGTTCTTTGAGTCTCAGTCATTGATGTTAGTTAACTGGAAAGTTTGTTGAAATGAATATCAAGCCACTACCTGCAGCCTCAGATATTCAGGACGTATCTGAGGGTTCTCGCTGTTCCCAGCAAGCATGCCTTTAGAAGCGTTCCAAAAAGCGGGGCGGGGCCAATTTTCTTTAACAATCCCTGGAAACGTTTTGAGATAGTACCTAGTGCGCCTATGACAATCGGGACCACTTTGACTTCAGGCAGTTCCAAATACTTTTTTTCTCCCATTTTAATTCCTGGTATCGGTTAATTTTCTCCCTCTCCTTCTCTTGCACTCTCGCGTCGAATGGGCAGGCTACATCCACAATCAGGCACGATCTTTTTTCCTTGTCCAAAACCACCAGGTCAGGTCTATCGTGTTCCAGGTTCTTGTCCGTCTGTATCTTAAAATCCCACAGCACCTTCACCTGATCGTTTTCTATCACCAACTCTGGCTTATGCTCATACCACTTCTCAGAATGCGGTAAATTGTTTACTTTGCATAGGTGCCAGTGGATCACCCTGCCCATCACATCATGTCTCCAGTCCTTATAGTGAGTCTGGGCTAGGTGTTTACACTCGGATACAATGTGAGCCACATTCTCCTCTCTCTCTCCACAGATCCTGCAGAGTGGGATTATTATTATTATTATTATTATTACAACTGCATTTATCTTGCTTTATGTTCATGCGAGTTATCACCAAGTCACAACCAGTGACCTCAAGAGACAAGGTCCGCCATGTTCAAGAAAGAACATACATACTCACACATGCATCTTTAGGTATTTAGACTTGTGATGTACTTATATTGACAGAATCTTCCTTAGTATATGGGAAGTTCCCATTAGTACTATCTTTTGTATTTCTCCTATACGCGGGTTTCCTGGGATTTGCGATAAGTAATCATTAGACCCCTTAGGTATCATTCCTAGAGCGCCCACAACCACTGGTATTGTTTTAGTTCTCAATTTCCACATTTTTCCAATTTCTATCTCCAGGTCCTTATACTTGCTCAATTTTTCAAATGTTTTTATAGATACATTCTTGTCTATTGGAACGGACATATCAATTAGCAGGCATACCCTCTTTTTAAAGTTCTTCAGTATTATATCAGGTCTATTTGCATCTATTTTTCGGTCTGTTTGGATGCTCAAGTTCCACAACATTGAGATGTGATCTTTTTCAAGTATGGGAGGTGGTTGATGCTCCCACCAATTCTTTTGATGCGGCAGGTCAAAATGCTTACACATTATCCAATGTATGTATTGTCCAGCTCTGTCATGCCTGTTTAGGTATTCGGTTGGAGCTATAGGACTGCACATTGAAATTATATGATCAATGGTCTCTGGTTGTTTTTTACATACACGGCATAATGGGCTGCATCCAATTTTTATTATGTTGGCTTTGTTAATTTTTTGTTGGCAGACACTGATCTTGTGCTGATATAATCAGTCCTTCAGTCTCCGATTTCAGTCCAGAGGATGCCAACCACTGATGGGTTAAAGTGTTGTCAACATCAGGATTGTTAGCTCGTTTTGGGTATTTTCCATACAGAGGCTTTTCTTGCCATTTCTCAGCCAGTTTCTGTAGCAGTTCTTTCTTTGCAGTTACTTTTACCTGCTTTGCTTTTTCTGTGTTTTCCATTTCAGCAGTAAATGGGACTTCTGAAATTTGTAGTCCATTGCTGTATCTTTGTGCATCTTTTGTAATGGAGTATGATCTTTTGATGCTTTCGTGTTTCAAAACGAGTATGATCATCCAATCATGTGATTCCCTTAGATATGTAGATAATCCAATTGTTGCAGATTTCAACGCAATATCTAACTGGATTAACCCACGTCCTCCTTCTTTCCTAGGGAGATATATTCTATTTGTATCTGCCTTAGGGTGATGCATTCTGTGCATGGTTAAGAATTTCTAATTTTTGTATCGAGCCTACGGATCTCTGTGCTTGACCAGTTGATGACATTGAAACTATAGGTTACTACTGGTATGGCAAGCGTGTTTATGGCATCGATCCTATTCCTTGCATTCAATTCCGTTCTTAAGATTGCTCTTACTCTGCGGTAACATTCCTTCCTCATCCTTTCCCTCATTGTCGAATGCTTGATTCCGTCTCCTTCACAAACACCTAGATATTTGTAAGTTTCCTCTTGATCAAGTTCTCTTATCACATTCCCCCGATCAAGATTAATGTCTGAACTTTTCAGCAGCTTTCCTCTGGTGAACGTTGCTTTGGCGCATTTATCTAGTCCAAACTCCATTTTAATGTCATCACTGAACTGCTCCACAGTGGATAATAGCCCTTGCATATTATTATTATTATTATTATTATTATTATTATTATTATTATTATTATTATTATTATTATTATTGAATGCTATGGTTGACGGAGGCTCGGCTCTGTAAGGTATTGTAAATTTTGAACGCTATAACAATTGTAAATTGTTTAAACAACTTGTAGACAAAAACACCCTCCCCCTCGTGAGAGGGGTCTTTCTGCCCGTTATTTGGCCCTTCGGGGTTAAATAACTGCTTATTGGGGTTTTGTACCCAATATTTATTTTAAACAAAAAAAACAACATGGCTACGAAAAAGAATTTTCATAGGTCACTCCCACTCATTCCGTCTTCTTCTTCCTCAATCGTCACTACAGCAGAGAGAAGATTGTCTCTCTCGCTACCTTCTTTAAATGTGTCTCTCTCCCTCCCTTCTCTTTCGTAAGCGACGACAGAAAAGAAAAGTCTCGTGCAAAGCGTGCAAGATTTCTCCACGACGCCGACGACAACGACGAAACAGGTGTGCGGGAAATACGAAAACCCATTTCATTCGTCTGACGTCAGGAATAATAGCAGTAGCAGCCGTAATAACAACAGCAACAGTGACAATGAAAACAACAGTAGCAGCCGCAACAGCATCAGCAGCAGCATAAACGACAACAGCATTAGCAGCAGCAACAACAACAACAACCACAGCAACAGCGGCGGCGGCAGTAGTCGTAGTACCTGCAGCAACAACAAAAGTAACAGCAGCTCTGACGACAACAACAACAACAACAGCAGCAAAGAAAAACCAATCTCTTTGCAGGTATCGCGAAGAACCTGGAAACAATCCTCATAACAAATGAGGAATTAGAGGAAGCGAAGAAGATGGGGACAATAATTGGACACCGAGCAATCTGCAAGGCAGCGGAAAACATTTTCGAAACCCAACAGCACTGTACGGTCACGTACCGTACAGTAAGTACAAAATCCCGTAGGGTTGAAAGAGCCACAGAGGCTCAAATACAAAAAGCCTTGGGGTCTGTGTGGCAGCGGAAAACGCACATCACCCGAGGCAAGGAATATGCCACCGTAGACGTACTTTTTGCCACACCCCAGGAGGCAAAGGCTCAATCCGTAGTGACCCTAAGGAGCGAGGAAATGGTGTTGGTGCCCTCCTACTGCGGGCAAAAAATTGTGAGGGTCAAACTGACCCACGTCCCCCCCCCCGTGATGGCCCCTTCTTGGCTGGCCGCGTCTGTCCTCGTCGGAATCGAGGACAAAACAACTGTACTGCAAGTACAGAAAAAAGTAAGAGAAGATTGGGTTGGCACCTCCATTGAGATGTTAATCCAAACCAACCAGGAGTGCATCGAAGCTATCCCGGATGTGATAGACTTCGATAACGGCACTCAACTGCCCATAAGTGTTGAGGGCAAACGCCCGAAATGCTTTCGCTGTGGATCGAAGACTCACCTCAGGGCCTTCTGCAACGAGAAGACTCTGAGAAAGGAGAAAACCCCCCTCCTTCCGAAACCGGCTCCACGGTTACCAGCAACAGGACAAGCGGCAACCAGGAACGATAGGTCCGTGGCACCCATACCCACGCCACGGAAATCAAAAACAGCAGCAGCAGTGGAAATATTAACAACAACAACAGCAATACCAAATGCAGCTGCAACAGAGACTCCAGTGCAAACATCACCAACAACAACAAGTGAAAGAGTGGAGCTAGTACCCCTCCCCGACCTCACATAATCAGACATGGAGTGTGAGGTGGGAGAGGGATGGCAAAAGGTCGTAAGAAGGCACAAACGCAGAAGATGCGTATCGTCGCCTTTGAAAAGGGAGGAAAGAAATGAAAAAAGGGTAAACTCTACTGCAAAGAGACTCACAGCAGCAACACCACCAACACCACCCACACTAGCACCACCATCACCACCGGCGATAACCCCACCGCCAACAACACCTTCAACACCACCACCACAAGCACCAACATCGCAAACACAACAACAAAACACACACACCCAGCAACAACGACAAGAAAATAACAGAAACACACTCACCCCCAGAAAAACAAATGAACGGCAATAAATACACACAACAAGAAACTAATGACTTACATAATTGAACACACAGACATTTCACAACACGACTACATAATACCAGCACCAATCAAAACGCCAACTAACATAAGACTGCTAAAAATAGCACAGAAACAATACACAAACATTAAAACGAAATTCCCCAACACAGTTGGTGATTTCAGAGACCTAGGAGGAACTATCAACCGAAGAGTATATTCGGACATACTCATAGAAGAGCCGACGACCAGCCGAAGGGAAGATTCAACGGTCTCTTCACCAGACGATCAAGTGAAAAGGGATGGAAAAACCATCCCTCCTCTACGAAAAGTACAGTAAGTGGTCTTTCCCATCTTTTTACTCTATTTTAAACATGACCTCACTCAGAATAGGCAGCATAAATGCACGTGGCTTGGGGTCGTCATGGAAGCAGGGTCACCTGCTCAACGACCTCAGCTCACTAAACATAGATGTAGTGGCCATCAGCGAGACCAGAATCTCCGAAGCACGGGCCTTCGCACCGATCTTCGGCGGCTACGATGTGTACGCATCTCCCAGCCGTCCTGGATCGGGGGGAGGAGTTGCTGTGCTTTTTCGGAGAGGTTTGGATCTCGCCATACGGGCCATCTTCCTGGACCAAGAGGGTAAGTTGGTGGTGCTGGACGTGACCAGCGGAGACGGGCAAGCTTTCAGGCTAGTGGCCGTCTATGCCCCGACAGGAGCAGGGCGGCCTGATTTCTTCCGGCGTCTGGAGACCTTTCTTGGAACGTCCCGCTCTTTAGTGTTAGTGGGCGACTGGAACAGGATCTTAGATGCACGCTGGGACTGTGTGGGATTAGCGGATAGGGGTGGAGTGTGCAAGAGCCTCACCAGCCTGCTCAGGGATTTTGAACTGTCTGACAGGTACCGATTGGATTTCCCGAATGTGCCAATGTGGACTTGGACAAATCGCATAGGATCATCCAGAACATATCTAGATAGAGTATTTTGTAGGGAAATAGATAGGTCTAGCATAGGCTGTCCACAATTCAAGATAGTCAGCTACACGGACCACAAATTCGTGATCTGTGTGCTTGACTTAGATAGGCTTCATAGACGAGGACCCGGCTACTGGAAGCTAAACGCGTCCTTACCAGCGCGCAAGGCCTACAGTGACCGGATTAGCGAACTAGTTAAGCGGGCGTTGACGGGGGCCATCGTTAACAACAAGTGGTGATTTGCTCTGAAAAGAGCGATTAGAATAGAATCGATTAGGTTTAGTAAGGCTTTAGCAATAGAGAAAAATAGAGCAGAGGGAGAACTAGTTAGAAAATTAGACGAGGCGCTTAGCAAAGGCATTGCGACCGACGTGCTCGCGGCGAAATTGGCCCTTAACGAATTCTTCAATGCAAAGCACGAAGGCTGCGTTGTCAGAGCTAGGGTGCGTGCTCTTAGACACGAGGGGACGAAAGCAGTTCAATGGGCCCGAGTGGCGGAGGCGCGTCGTGGCAACAAAGCCACGATCCGGTCTTTGGTGGACCACGACGGGCGCATGCTATTCGATCCCGGGCAAATGTGTGAAGCTTTGCAGCGACACTTCGCTCAGCTGTTCGGGGACAGCGGTGGGCCGGGTCGAGGCATGCACTTTAGTGTCTACCTCGACGGACTGCCGCGGCTCTCGGCCACTAAAGCGGAGTGTTGCGAAAAGCCGATAACAGCCGCTGAAGTAAGGGAGGCAATGACTGGCTGCACAAGGGGTAAATCGCCTGGTTTGGATAGTCTGCCCTATGAACTTTACGTACAGATGCCAGACTTGTTCGGAGGCCTCTTGGCGGACGTCTACTGCAACTGGCAACCAAACGGGAGAATTCCCAGTTCTGTAAGCCGAGGAGCGTTGGCACTGTTGAGAAAGGATCTGAACAAGGGGGATAACATAGATAATTTCCGGCCCATAACTCTGCTAAACACAGAGTTCAAGATTTTGGCCAAGGTGCTAGCAAAGAGGTTGGCGCTTCTCGTTGGTGGTCTGGTGGGAGAGACGCAGACATTCGCCATTCCCGACAGATCCATCCACGACAACCTCCACCTCATGCGATACATCGTAGAGAGGGTAGCTAAGGAACCTGGCACGGGTGGGTCCTTGATCAATTTAGATCAGTCGAAAGCTTTCGATAGGGTCGACCATCGTTACCTAGCGGCAGTCCTGAGGGCGGCTGGCTTTGGGCCCGTCTTCAGAGGCTGGATCGCTGCCATGCACAGCGACATCTGCTCTGTGGTGAGAGTGAACGGTCACCTGTCGGAACCGTTCAACATCATGCGCTCGGTCCGCCAAGGATGTCCCCTCTCGTCCCTATTGTATGTATTGACTCTCGAGCCATTACTGCACAAACTGGAGACGTTGAGGGGCGTCCCGCGTGAACTAGGATGCGGAAGATCCGTGTCAGCATATGCGGACGATGTCACCGTAGTGGTGTCGAACGCCAAACACATCGAGGCGATCGGCACTACACTAAGAGAATACGAAGCGGTGACAGGAGCAATGATCAACCAGGAAAAGTCAGTGGGCCTGCAGCTCGGTACCTGGAGAGGCAGGTCCATGCCGTCCAACAGCGTCGTCGGACGCTGGACGGACGGACCGGTTAAATTGCTCGGGGTCTGGTTCGGTCCGGACCTCCAGACGGACAAAAACTGGGACGCGTTGACGAGCAGGGTGGCTTCTCTCACCCAGAAATGGGCGGAGAGGAAGCTATCCCTCAAAGGTCGAGCGGAGGTGACTAACGCGTACATCGCGTCCGTCATCTACTACCGCCTGAGCGTCGTACCTTGTCCTAAGCCCGGCCTGACTGCGCTGGAGCGTTTGCTCTTTCGCTTCTTGTGGAAGGGACGCGCTCCGATGGTCAGGCGGTCCATCTGCTGTCAACACCCGCTACGTGGAGGGCTGGGCATGCCGTGGCTGATGATGCGCAGACACGCGCTCAGGCTACGACATCTCCACCTCTTCATCGACGGTGATCAGGTGTGGTCGCCGTTTGCTAGACACGTTTTTCCCCAGCTCGTCTCCTTGACGGAGCTGCAGTCCTGGGTCAAGCGAAGACCGAGAAGGAGCCCTTGGAGACTGGAATGTCTTCAGGCGCTCACAGCCCTCGACCAATCGGGCAATGTGATCGGTAGAAACTCCACCTTGGCGTTCTATAGGGGATTAGTGGAGGGGAAGAGCGACGACGTACTTGGAGAAATTCTAGGCGTCGACGAAAATCAACTAGCCAATCTCTTCGGAAGTGCTCGTCTTCAGCCCTTTCAAACGTGTCCACCATACTATCTCTTTCGCCATGGCCACCAGACAGATAAAAACTGCCTGCCCTTCCCGGCTAAAGGAAGAGGGCAGGGTAATCCTCACGATGGACTCAGCTGATAGCTGGATCCGTCCTACACGTGACAGCAGGTGTTCGACATAAACCCACAAGTCAGCAATGCTCGGACACTGGACGAGTGCGTGCAGGACGGTTTCGTCGCCCTGTGCGCATCTCGGACATGCCCGGCTGACGGCACCTCCATGCCTGTAGAGTTTATCCCGAACTGGCAAAGCACCTCGGTAGCACTGCCAGGCCAGGGATTTCTGGAAGTTGTCCATAGGCCCTGACCCGAAAGTCCTTCCGAAGAGATTGGCTAGTTGATTTTCGTCGACGCCTAGAATTTCTCCAAGTACGTCGTCGCTCTTCCCCTCCACTAATCCCCTATAGAACGCCAAGGTGGAGTTTCTACCGATCACATTGCCCGATTGGTCGAGGGCTGTGAGCGCCTGAAGACATTCCAGTCTCCAAGGGCTCCTTCTCGGTCTTCGCTTGACCCAGGACTGCAGCTCCGTCAAGGAGACGAGCTGGGGAAAAACGTGTCTAGCAAACGGCGACCACACCTGATCACCGTCGATGAAGAGGTGGAGATGTCGTAGCCTGAGCGCGTGTCTGCGCATCATCAGCCACGGCATGCCCAGCCCTCCACGTAGCGGGTGTTGACAGCAGATGGACCGCCTGACCATCGGAGCGCGTCCCTTCCACAAGAAGCGAAAGAGCAAACGCTCCAGCGCAGTCAGGCCGGGCTTAGGACAAGGTACGACGCTCAGGCGGTAGTAGATGACGGACGCGATGTACGCGTTAGTCACCTCCGCTCGACCTTTGAGGGATAGCTTCCTCTCCGCCCATTTCTGGGTGAGAGAAGCCACCCTGCTCGTCAACGCGTCCCAGTTTTTGTCCGTCTGGAGGTCCGGACCGAACCAGACCCCGAGCAATTTAACCGGTCCGTCCGTCCAGCGTCCGACGACGCTGTTGGACGGCATGGACCTGCCTCTCCAGGTACCGAGCTGCAGGCCCACTGACTTTTCCTGGTTGATCATTGCTCCTGTCACCGCTTCGTATTCTCTTAGTGTAGTGCCGATCGCCTCGATGTGTTTGGCGTTCGACACCACTACGGTGACATCGTCCGCATATGCTGACACGGATCTTCCGCATCCTAGTTCACGCGGGACGCCCCTCAACGTCTCCAGTTTGTGCAGTAATGGCTCGAGAGTCAATACATACAATAGGGACGAGAGGGGACATCCTTGGCGGACCGAGCGCATGATGTTGAACGGTTCCGACAGGTGACCGTTCACTCTCACCACAGAGCAGATGTCGCTGTGCATGGCAGCGATCCAGCCTCTGAAGACGGGCCCAAAGCCAGCCGCCCTCAGGACTGCCGCTAGGTAACGATGGTCGACCCTATCGAAAGCTTTCGACTGATCTAAATTGATCAAGGACCCACCCGTGCCAGGTTCCTTAGCTACCCTCTCTACGATGTATCGCATGAGGTGGAGGTTGTCGTGGATGGATCTGTCGGGAATGGCGAATGTCTGCGTCTCTCCCACCAGACCACCAACGAGAAGCGCCAACCTCTTTGCTAGCACCTTGGCCAAAATCTTGAACTCTGTGTTTAGCAGAGTTATGGGCCGGAAATTATCTATGTTATCCCCCTTGTTCAGATCCTTTCTCAACAGTGCCAACGCTCCTCGGCTTACAGAACTGGGAATTCTCCCGTTTGGTTGCCAGTTGCAGTAGACGTCCGCCAAGAGGCCTCCGAACAAGTCTGGCATCTGTACGTAAAGTTCATAGGGCAGACTATCCAAACCAGGCGATTTACCCCTTGTGCAGCCAGTCATTGCCTCCCTTACTTCAGCGGCTGTTATCGGCTTTTCGCAACACTCCGCTTTAGTGGCCGAGAGCCGCGGCAGTCCGTCGAGGTAGACACTAAAGTGCATGCCTCGACCCGGCCCACCGCTGTCCCCGAACAGCTGAGCGAAGTGTCGCTGCAAAGCTTCACACATTTGCCCGGGATCGAATAGCATGCGCCCGTCGTGGTCCACCAAAGACCGGATCGTGGCTTTGTTGCCACGACGCGCCTCCGCCACTCGGGCCCATTGAACTGCTTTCGTCCCCTCGTGTCTAAGAGCACGCACCCTAGCTCTGACAACGCAGCCTTCGTGCTTTGCATTGAAGAATTCGTTAAGGGCCAATTTCGCCGCGAGCACGTCGGTCGCAATGCCTTTGCTAAGCGCCTCGTCTAATTTTCTAAGGCTGCGTTGTCAGAGCTAGGGTGCGTGCTCTCAGACACGAGGGGACGAAAGCCGTTCAATGGGCCCGAGTGGCGGAGGCGCGTCGTGGCAATAAAGCCACGATCCGGTCTTTGGTGGACCACGACGGGCGCATGCTACTCGATCCCAGGAAAATGTGTGAAGCTTTTCAGCGACACTTCGCACAACTGTTCGGGGGCAGTGGCGGGCCGGATCGAGGGATGGACTTTAGTGTCTACCTCGACGGACTGCCGCGGCTTTCGGCCACTGAGGCGGAGTGTTGGGAAAAGACGATAACAACCGCTGAAGTACGGGAGGCAATGACTGGCTGCACAAGGGGTAAATCGCCTGGTTTAGATGGTCTGCCCTATGAACTTTAAGTACAAATGCCAGACTTGTTCGGAGGCCTCTTGGCGGACGTCTACTGCAACAGGCAACAGAACGGGAGAATTCCCAGCTCTGTAAGCCGAGGAGCGGTGGCGTTGCTGAGAAAGGATCCGAACAAGGGGGATAACATAGATAATTTTAGGCCCATAACTCTGCTAAACACAGAGTTCAAGATTTTGGCCAAGGTGCTAACAAAGAGGTTGGCGCTTGTCGTTGGTGGTCTGGTGGGAGAGGCACAGACATGCGCCATTCCAGACAGATCCATCCACGACAACCTCCACGTCATGCAATACATCGTAGAGAGGGTAGCTAGGGAATATGTCACGGGTGGGTCTTTGATCAATTTAGATCAATCGAAAGCCTTCGATAGGGTCGACCATCGTTATATAGCGGCAGACCTGAGGGCGGCTGGCTTTGGGCCCGTCTTCAGAGGCTGGATCGTTGCCATGCACAGCGACATCTGCTCTGTGGTGAGAGTGAACGGTCACCTTTCCGAACCGTTCAACATCATGCGCTCGGTCCGCCAAGGATGTTCCCTATCGTCCCTATTGTATGTATTGACTCTCGAGCCATTACTGCACAAACTGGAGACGTTGAGGGGGCTCCCGTGCGAACTAGGATGCGGAAGATCCGTGTCAGCATATGCGGACGATGTCACCGTAGT
>OZ024742.1:91827497-91829997 GCA_964016885.1 Eledone cirrhosa | reverse complement strand
AACCACAATAGTCTAAAGCAACAGTAACAACAAAACTAATTATAACAAACAAGAGCAGGATTAATTACACCAACAACAACCACAAGAACAAAAACAGCAGTGGTAACAACAACGGAATCGATTACAACAGCAGCGGCAACAACAAATCCAACAACAACAACAAACAACAGCAATAGAATCAATTGAAACAGAACTAGTAACAATAACAGCAACAACGAGCAACATGGCAGCCGTGTGTGGAACTCGGTTTAATAGGAAAACAAGAGATTTGTTTACCAAATTTTACATTCTCAGAATGTTAGCAATATAAAATGTAAATAGAAAAAAAAAAAATTAAATTAAAATTTAAAAAAGAACAAAATCTATTTCTGTATATTTAGACTTTCAGAATTTTTACGCCCGAGGATAACAATTTAATGAATAGAGAGTTTATACGATCGATTCCTGCTTGTAGCAGTGGAATTAGAATTTTCATTTTTTTCTTTTTCTGTTTTTTGAAAAGTTTCTATTTCAGGAAAATGATAATATCATGGTAGAGATACTTATAATTGAGAGGACGATTTACTTTAAATCTACATAATTTGATGGTAGTGTTGGTGGTGGTAGTGGTGGTAGTGTTGTTGTTGTTGGTGGTGGTGGTAGTGGTGGTAGTGTTGTTGTTGTTGTTGGTGGTGGTAGTGTTGTTCTTGTTGGTGGTGGTGGTAGTGTTGTTCTTGTTGGTGGTGGTGGTAGTGGTGGTAGTGTTGTTGTTGTTGTTGGTGGTGGTAGTGTTGTTCTTGTTGGTGGTGGTGGTAGTGTTGTTCTTGTTGGTGGTGGTGGTAGTGTTGTTGTTGGTAGTGGTAGTGCTGTTGTTGGTGGTGGTGGTAGTGTTGTTGTTGGTAGTGGTAGTGTTGTTGTTGTGGGTGGTGGTGGTAGTGTTGTTGTTGTTGTTGTTGTTGTTGTTGGTGTTGGTGGTAGTGTTGTTGTTGGTAGTGGTAGTGTTGTTGTTGTGGGTGGTGGTGGTAGTGTTGTTGTTGTTGTTGTTGGTGGTAGTGTTAGTGTTGTTGTTGTGGGTGGTGGTGGTAGTGTTGTTGTTGTTGTTGTTGGTGGTAGTGGTAATGTTGTTGTTGTTGTTGTTGGTGGTGGTGGTGGTAGTGTTGTTGTTGGTGGTGGTAGTGTTGTTGTTGTGGGTGGTGGTGGTAGTGTTGTTGTTGTTGGTGGTAGTGGTAATGTTGTTGTTGTTGTTGTTGTTGGTGGTGGTGGTAGTGTTGTTGTTGTTGGTAGTAGTGGTAGTGTTGTTGTTGTTGGTGGTAGTGGTGGTAGTGTTGTTATTGTTGTTGGTGGTAGTGGTAGTGTTGTTGTTGTTGGTGGTAGTGGTAATGTTGTTGTTGTTGTTGTTGTTGGTGGTGGTGGTGGTGGTAGTGTTATTGTTGTTGGTGGTAGTGGTGGTGTTGTTGTTGGTGGTGGTGGTGGTAGTGTTGTTGTTGTTGGTGGTAGTGGTAGTGTTGTTGTCGTGGGTGGTGGTGGTAGTGTTGTTGTTGTTGTTGGTGGTGGTAGTGTTGTTGTTGTTGTTGTTGGTGGTGGTGTGTTGTTGTTGTTGTTGTTGGTGGTGGTGGTGGTAGTGTTGTTGTTGTTGGTAGTGGTGGTAGTGTTGTTGTTGTTGTTGTTGGTGGTGGTGGTGGTGGTAGTGTTGTTGTTGTTGGTGGTGGTGGTAGTGTTGTTGTTGTTGTTGTTGGCGGTAGTGGTGGTAGTGTTGTTGTTGTTGGTGGTGGTGGTAGTGTTGTTGTTGTTGTTGTTGTTGGTGGTGGTGGTAGTGTTGTTGTTGTTGTTGGCGGTAGTGGTGGTAGTGTTGTTGTTGTTGGTGGTGGTGGTAGTGTTGTTGTTGTTGTTGTTGGTGGTGGTGGTGGTAGTGTTGTTGTTGTTGTTGGCGGTAGTGGTGGTAGTGTTGTTGTTGTTGTTGTTGGTGGTGGTGGTGGTAGTGTTGTTGTTGTTGTTGGCGGTAGTGGTGGTAGTGTTGTTGTTGTTGGTGGTGGTGGTAGTGTTGTTGTTGTTGTTGGTGGTGGTGGTAGTGTTGTTGTTGTTGGTGGTGGTGGTAGTGTTGTTGTTGGTGGTGGTAGTGTTGTTTTTGGTGGTGGTGGTGGTAGTGTTGTTGTTGTTGTTGGTGGTGGTAGTGTTGTTGTTGTTTGTTGGTGGTGGTAATGTTGTTGTTGGTGCTGGTGGTAGTGTTATTGTTGTTGTTGGTGGTGGTAGTGTTGTTGTTGTTGGTGGTGGTGGTGTTGTTGTTGTTATTGGTGGTGGTAGGGTTGCTGTTGTTGGTGGTGGGGGTAGTGTTGTTGTTGGTAGTGTTGGTGGTGGTGGTAGTGTTGTTGTTGCTGTTGTTGGTGGTGGGGGTAGTGTTGGTGTTGGTAGTGTTGGTCGTGGTGGTGGTAGAGGTAGTTTTGCTGGTGGTTATAACTCTGGTGAAGATGGTGGCGACGGTAGTAGTTGTGAGAGTAATGGTTGTGTTGGTGGGGTTGGTGGC
>OZ024742.1:91772497-91819997 GCA_964016885.1 Eledone cirrhosa | reverse complement strand
CACACACACACACACACACACACACACACACATATATATATATATATATATATATATATATATATATATATATATATACACATAAATACACGCACACAAACAGATATACACAAAACACTTATACAAAAGAATAATCAAAAACCTATAAAGGTAAGTATACATGAGTCTGTCTGCGAATGCGCCCGCACTCAGTCCTATGTGAGAACATAAAACCTAGTGGGTAAGTGAGGACAAGAGGGGAGTAAAGATGAAATAAACACAATTATAAAGAGTAGGTAAGGGAGAAATGTATGCGAAGAGATCTAGATAAGGGTATCTGGTTAAAGAGTAAACTGAGTAAAGGATAAGGGTGGTGGATGTATGTATGTAAAGGGTAAAGTAGAAAGTAGGGGGGAATATAAGTCAACAGAAAAATATATGTATATATATATATATATAGCCGATATTTTCCCCCACTTGTTAAAAAAAAGTTTCATTTATTGGTGGTGGCATATGGAATAAATTTACTTAAACTTTAGCAACATAATAGACCACATGATAAACAAGAATAAACACTTGCCTAAGACAATGTTGGACTCTTGCGATAGCCAGATAGGTTTTCGGCTACTCTTTACCAAGATCCTTAAAGGTATTGGCTATGTGTCCCAGAGCTAAGCCAAATTTGGGCGTGCATATGTCTGCATATATAAATAAATGTATAAACGTATATATATATAAGCGAATGAATGAAGATTAACACAGTTAAACTATACAGTAGAGTTTATTCCAAGCATTAACATATGTTTCATTGGCTAGTATGTAATCGAATTCGTCTTAAAATCGCTATCTGCATTGTTATTATGAAATTCGATTTTAAATACTGCTTATACCAGGCAAATTATCAAAATATTGATTTTGGAATCGGTGGTACAGCGTATTTATACTGAGGTATACAGACATTAAGATGAAAATAAAGTGAAATAAATAAACGTAGGAATTTACATGTCCGATGGGTAATAAAGATAAAGGAATATGATAATAAAAGTAAAGAATGAAAATAATAATAATAATTGTTTCTACTTTAGGCACAAGGCCAGCAATTACCCAGTGCATTACTGGTACTTTATTTTATCGACCCCGTAAGGATGAAAGGCAAAGTCAACCTCGGCGGGATTTGAACTCAGATCGTAAGGGGACGTAACTATGCTGGTAAGCATGGCGTCCGACCCGCTACCGATACTGCCAATCCAAATAATAATAATAATAAATAACTGATAACATATGCGAGGATAAGAGACGTATAGAGAGCTGTATATTGAGAGAGAAGTCGTATTTAATGAAGGTGTGTCTTTAGATTGTCAGCTTTTCTTGCATCTGATTGGTTAATGGTTCGTCCTTTGACGACGTTGGAAGGTTGGATGTGCATTTTTAATTATTTTGCTTACTCTTGGTTTAATTGTTTTATTGCAGTTAGTGATAGATAAATGGCTATGTTTGCAAGATAAAGTATGATAGATTTGTAATGTGGTGTCCTTTTATGGTGATAAGAAAGAAGTGTAGATTATCTATTGGCGCCTAGTTTTCAAATGTTATAAGCCTGAGAAATTGTAGTTTTTATATAAACAGCTAGGTTATTGGACCAAATCCAGTTGTTTTGGTTTATAGTTCATGAATGTGCTGGCGTATTTGTGTCGACAGTAAATTGTGCGTTCAATCTTGTTATTTAGTCATTTGCTATTGCATTGTAAAATATAGAGTAATTCCATATTATATAATTTGCATTGGGGCATCCGTGTGTGTAAGCTCGGGCATTAGAGAATTTGGTCCAAACTATTTTGTATTCTTGTTTGTTATTCGTAAGCTGCCAGATTTTAATGGCCAGCGTCGTCGTGTTTTTGAGTTTGCGGTTTTTAATCGAGTGCTTATGCACCTACCAGCGTTTCTTGAATTCTTTTGCTGTACAATCTACGTAGTACCATTCCTGCTCGCCCGAATTTATGATACATAGATACAATACATTGGATTCAAGGTGGGCTTTCATCTGGTAGGTGGCAATTAAATTTAGTGGCCTTCCTGTGTGTGGCTCTACGTTATAGTCTGATGTATGACTTGAATAAGGCTGGGATGTTGGTCTGTTTATGTTGTGTTGGTGTGTCATATATTGTCGACCGACTAGTTGCAATGCCGTTATAGTGTTGCATTTGATATTATATTGTGTAGCTGGTATGTGGACCAATATTTTGAGAGATTATTTTTTAGTTGAGTTTCTTTATGTATGTTTCTATATTTGCTGCGGTAGAAAATGGTAGTTTAATAGTTTTCATATTGTAGATTTTGTGGTATTTATGTGGTTTTGGGAAGTGTTTATTTATTAGATTAAAGAATATTGATATTGATTGCATGATTGAAAACTGGATTATACCATTAATATTGTTTCTTCCTAGATATTTTAAAAGGTTTTAGAAGTTCCTATGTTCTTATTTTGCTCGGCTATTCCTTGTTTATGTTGTTTATTTCTACGTCACGTCCTATGTCTGTTATTCCTATTATGGTGGGCATCATAGTTGTCGCTTGGTGTATGATTGTCACGGTCGCTATCATAGATGTATTCGAGCCCCTCTTTGTGACTTGCCTTGGGTACTGCGGTTCCTTAAATATTTCTAGTGTAGAGGATAGGTGGGATATTCTAAGGGATATAGTATGTGCTACTTCTTTGATTAAGGAATGTGGATGGTTAGATTGATAGTTGATGTACGCTTGGTTTTCATTATTTTTATTAAAAGGTTCTATTGATTCCGTGTTTAAGTTAAGTGTTACATCTAAGAAATTAGCTTTTTTACAATTATGTTCGAATGTAATTTCGAGGCCTAGTCTACTAAAGAAGACTATTATATTCTCTGTAACCTTTCTAGGTTCTGGTTATTTATGTTTTTAGCTAGTTGGAGCGCATCGTCTCTATAAATTACTCATTGGAGGATATCGAATTCCTTATGGATATTATGAGCGATATATATTCCGACTATTTCCATGACTTGCGCTGAATCACTAGATCCCATAGTAATATCAAAGTTATTTGGTCTATCACGTCGTTCCCAGTTTTCGAATTTAATGACCATTCTCCTAGCAGCTATTACTATCCTAATTTCATCCATGGTTAGATCTGAGTTCTCCTGGGCGAATGCTAGTGCCTTATTTAGGATGATTGAGGAAATGGATGAATAGTGATCATTAATATCGAATTGTATGAATTTGAAGGCTCCCTTATTGTCTATACTATTAAACATATCGATTGCCTCACTAGTGCTACCCCATAGCCTCATCTTTAGTTTATCTTTGATTTGCGCTATTACCCTATATGCTTGCTAATTCTACCTATGTCAGATTTGGATGGGTATAACAGTCTAATTATAGGGTTCGCTTCAAAATTATTTTTATGGTCTTTCAGGTTAAAAGTGGGGCTGCATGGGGTTAAAGGTTCTGTTCGATCAGCAACTTCAAGTTTTTTCACTATATTAAATCCTTCGTTGTTAATGACTGCACGTGTTGCTTTCGTAGTTTTCCTGTATTTTTGTGTAGTTCTCTGCAGATAAAGTTGTTGTAAGTGTCTATGTTCATGGTGTATACATTCAACGCGTTGCCCGCCGGTATTGAGTGATTTTTTCAACAGTGCATTGATGTCCTTTTGCAGTTTGTTTTGACCCGTGCGTCTTTTTAAATCTGATCCCGTTAATCATGTTAATCAAATGCATGAAGTTGGGGGTTACTGGGTGGGTTTTTACAGGATTTAAATCCGTATTTCTCTTTTGTATTTACCTCAACAGTGTTTACATGTCCCTCGTCGTCGTGATATACTTTCCACCTGTTGCGACGGATAAAATCATTTGTGCATCAGCCATCCGAACACCACAACTAAGTAAACATCTGGTCGAGTCAACCAATGTCGCACGTTAAAATCCTCCACAGTACTGATTACTCGTCGTAACCTCCACTTGGATTACCTTAAAAGATACCTACTTTATTTCGATATATATATATGTATATAATGACTTAGATCCGCATTACTCAAGGATTCACAGGTATCACCCCACTCACCAAACTTTGAAGTAAACAGTCATTATATAAAAAAATGTATAGGGATCGGGATAGTCGATTATATCGACCTCTGTATTATACTGACACTTTACTTTGCAGTTAATATTAATATCTATTTTGACTATGAACAGTAAATATAACATACTTATTTATCTAAATCTATAAAACAAGCATATATATCAGATACATTTATTAATTGATTTTCAGGAGTTTGGGTGTTTGGACCCTTACGTATCTTTTCAAAACACGATGCCCTCATAGATTCTAGCAACTGCAAATACTCTAAAAAACAATAAACATAATTTTGCATATGTTAGTTGACAGATAGATTAACGGATGGCAGTGTGGTCATGGATATTTGATGAGCTCTCTTAGTTTGCTATCTAATCGATTGCCAACAGCGCCGGGCTAAATTTATTTATCCGTTACATCATCTTATTAACACCAATACACTGTTATGGCTAAGATATTCTATCTGATACAGATATTTTAGTATCGGTCAAAGCGTATAATTTAGATTTTTATTCTGCATTGTTTCAAAATCATAGAGAAAGGAGTGCATCACCCACAAATCATTTCGGGGCCTCTGTGCAATTAAGGCCCGGAGGTTAAACCGGCTGACGGATTAAAGTTTCCATTCAAAGATCTAAGTATTAAATATTGGCAGTTTAACAAGTTCAATATACATATTTATGAACATAAGTATATAAGAAAAGTAGAAATCAGTTTGAAAACAAAACATAAGTGAATTATTCATATAAAAAAGTATATAACCTTAATAACAATAAAATGTATTCTAACTATAGGAAACGAGTTCTGGGAATGCTTTCAGGTAAAATATTACGGTTTTATCCAAAGCTAGAGGGAGATTAATATTTCATCAGATTAAAGCATTATTTCTCCAAATTTCTGAATGCTGAGAGATTACTGGAGCGTGGAAGAGGTGAGCATGGCGATTATGGCTTTATTAAGGTTGCACGGTTGATTACATAAGGAGGTGACGGACTAAGACCGCACAAATTACTGGAGAGTAATAATAGAAACCATGTCTCCACTAGATCTGGCTATTGATGCTGTATTGGTGATAAAAGTGAATAAAGAAAATGTGATCTATTGCATTTTCGATTGATTAATATATTAGAAGTTATAGGATGGTGGGTAGCTGGATTCAAAGGGTTTTCTTCTTGAGAAAGGGACGTAATGTAACATTTCTAACCTAAAGCCATTTCGTTTACTATAAGTTACCCTAACCATATACAACCAGCATTAACATTTAGTATAACCATCCATCGTAATCGAATAGTCCAAAATATAAATTCAGCATGACCTGTATGTCACAAATGTTCAAGTAAATATTCCTGAAAAAAAAGTTTAGGAATATAAGTGTTCTGCTTGAAGGAATATAAGTGTTCTGCAGCTCAATGGAACTAGTAACTGTTCTGAATTCATCACCAATGTAGAGGTAGTCGAATATTTAGACATTCGGCCTCCTTGTCACTACACCTGTATACAATATATAAATTAATTAAGGGTTACCGCCTAATAACAGCTGTGTCATAGTTTGGTCCGAACCCACTATTTGACATTCTCTGAAGACGTAGTTAACAATAGCTGAAAAGGAGTTGTCTGATCGAGATAAGATATATTATCGTAACTATGACTTTTGCTTTAGTAGCTTCATGGTTGACGCCCAATTCATCTAGTGCAAAGGTCACCAGTGAAGTAAAGTAATACATTTACCTCTATTTTTTATCTTAAAAAAAAGTGCGTGACAATAACAGAAGCTCTGTCTCTGAACAAATGAATAAAACAATACGTGACCAGTAACTTTCACTGATACTCTACAACACAGCAATTATCGATACAGGTTTATATTAATTAAAAACATAGCCCCAGATTTACAGGGAAAGGAAATTAAGGCATTCTAATGCGATGTTCGTATATCCCCAAGGGCGCCAGAAATATAATGGAAATAAAATTATTTTAGAGGGAAGTGAAACCAAATCGCAGACGCCAGTAACCGGAAATATATCCCTGTCTCTATAATGGCTTGTTACTGTGGACTCAAGCATGGTTGCATGGTTAAAGATTTCGCTTTACTAACATGAAAACTCAGGTTCGATCCCACTGCGAGGCAACTTGAAGAAGTGTAATTATCATAGCCTTAGATCGGCGCAAGCCTTGTGAGGGAAATTAATCGGACCAAAAATACGCAGAAACCCGTTGGATGGATTGCACCTTTAATTCGAAATCTAGCATAGTTACATATTGTATTATGCGGTCTCTGCTCGGGATTTAAATTAAGTGTACACATCCTTGAAACACTCAGTAATTGGATGTTCATTTAACCGAACATCTGAATATTTATCATGAAAACTGAGAGAGTATCTATCATTAACTGCTATATTAAATAGGGGTTTGAACATTTAGGACAGTTCTATTTAATAAATATTAACTACTGGTTTAATAAGACGTTTTAAGAGCGAAAGGATGGGATATGAATATGTTGAATTAGTGTTTTAGTTAATATCCGGATATATGTAAATAAGTATAAATTACAAGCGGTGAATTGACAGAATCGTTGGGATGTCGGGTAGAATGCTTTACAGTATTTGTTCCTTTTCTCTGCGTTATGAGTTCAAATTCCGCCGGGGTCAACGTTACGTTTTATCGTTGGAAGCTGCTTAAAAAAGTGCCTGTCCAGTATTGGGATCGATTCTTTCTCTACAACCATTTCTCCCTTCCTTTATTTCTCTTTTTCTAAGGGTAAACGGCTGCGTTCAAACATGGAGAATGTTTAGGTTCAGCCAGGTTTAAAGCTCTCATGTACTACTCCGTAAACAAATCCTTCTTACACACAATGATGATGACAATGATGTCAACAAACAATGATGACATCTCTAGGGGAACTTACCAGAGTAACTAAGGTACTCAATATAAAGCAGAATATAAATATTTAATATAGAAAAGCTTCTACAGGACTAGAACTGTTTAATTCGTGAGAAATCATCAGGAAGCTGACCTGATGATTTCTCACGAATGAAACAGTTCTAGTCCTGTAGAAGCTTTTCTATATTAAATATATATATATTATATATATATATAATATTATTATCTTCTGTTTTACTATTTCTTCCCTTTATATATTTTCTTCTTTGGTTAAGCCCTTGCGCACTCATTTATGTAATTTACCTAAAGACATAACTTGTCTCTGCCTGTTTTGTTGCGTTACAATGTCCACTGGAATGAACGATAAACCGTACTGATTTCCATAGATTGACTGAGGAGATTGGAACTGTCCGGCTTTCCGTTTTTTTCCATTTTCTATGCGCTCTATATTTTGTATATATATATATATATATATATATATATATAGGTATGGGATTTGGTGTATGTTTATATACGTACATATACAAAGAAATACATATACATATACCACATACTCAAGCTTCTTTGTTTGACTTCTTTCGTTCCCTATTTTCGTTTATTTCTGGGTGGTACTAACACGTCTATATTATACACATCTCAATACCACTATATAATACACCTATACAACTACATCATACATATACCAATAATGTCTTATTTCGAACAATGAGTCATTTGTATGAATGAATTAAATAGATTATTATATCGAGAATAAGGTGAGTTGGGATGGTACTGACAGTGACAGGTGAATGATACTTGTCTACAATATAGAAGAGGAACACAAAGCTAAACACTAACACACACACAATATATATGTATATATGTACATATATATATATGTACACACACTAACACACACACACAATATATGTATATATGTATATATATATATATATGTACACACACACACACACACACACACACACACAGAATCGGACTGGACTGTAATTTCAAACAGAAAACGACTCACCTAATTTCTATATTTAGCAAAAATATCATATAAAAGCAATGGTTTTAAGTATGCAAATACTTAAATGTTTAGTTCATTAGGCTGACTGAGGAGATTGGATAGTGATAATAGTCCTATTAAAATCTCAACCAGAAACCATAGTCACATAGACAGCAAACATTCTAGAAAATTATGTCCATTGTTTCACAAGAAAAGGAATATAATCCACAGCAATTTCAGCAAGTATACCTATTATGAAAATCGTCAACAAATTTTGGGGTATCTCCTTTAAAGTGTAAAGTGTAATAGAAGCTTTTATTCTATTTAACCTACCGAACACTTGTTTACAAATGACTTGAGTGAATGATAGTTTTAAAAGATATTTTATAAACTAAGAACTAATTCAACTATATAGACATGCAAGGAATATTTATGTAGGATACAGATACAGCTAAACAGATGTTACTTACATGACTTTTTAAAAGTGCAACATGAACTTAAACTTATATGTAGATGTGTTTGAAGAATGTACATGCCTGATTCTAATAGTCTTTCAAAGGTTATTCAAAGTTTGCAAAATACAGTTAAAGTTTACGATAAAATAATTCAATTCCTTAAGTTCTTGGTTTTCCGAAATACGATTGCAGAGGATTTTCAGAACTTCGGGCTTCATTACACTTTCCTTGACTTCTCTGAAACGACTTGAATAAAAAAAAAAAAGAAGTTTTTTTTCGAATTTTCAAGGATATAAGATAATATTCCACCAACATTGATGGTGATTTGGTTGATCACTTTATGAAAAAACGTCCGTGTATCCAGCCACTGCATAATTAATTCTTTCATTTTTGTTAAGCAACCGTTTTAGTCTTGATTTTTTTATTTTCCTCTAAAAATATATCACCTTCCTGATCATCTAACAACTGATTCGCTGATTTAATGTTTTGCTTTTGTTGTTTTAATTATGATTTTATATCCTGAGATTTCAGAACTTCCCTCTCGTATTTAAAATAACCTCAGACCTTAAGATAATCCAAGCCTCAAGTTTGAAAATATTCTGAAACCTATTTTATGGAGACCGTACACCTATTATAGCAAAAGGTACTTGAATAAATGTCAAATCAAGATGTTTATTGGTCGCAAATGATTTAGCATCAACTTTGAAACACTCAACGATCCGAAGCAAGACGATGCAAATGTTGAATATTTCAGTTAAAACTGCCAAAAATATGTTCAATGGTTGTGTGTTTAACCCTCCAATCTTCTGGTGTAAACTTTCGGGTTGACCGACCCAACGATCTACTCTGATCCAACCCTTGTCCAATTGTTCTTTCTTTTCCTATGATTGGGAAAACAATATTACTTCCTATCAAAACTCTGACCTGCAGAATATTTCTAACCAGTCTGTTGCTGTCAAACTAAGAACATAAGAATAAAACCGAATATAAATGGATTGTAAAGTGGGATTTTTAGAGGGAAACTATGTGGAAGCTTATCTTGTATATATTGACCCGTAACTCTGATAAAGTCGTAGGTGAGTGAGTGTGTATTTTATTCCGATTTTTGTGTTTTAAAAATATGCTATTTAATGATTCTCCTTGTACATCTCATACTCCCCCTTATGCTCACGTGCGTTTCCTCATTCCTCTCCTCCCTTACATACTTTATATCAATAAGAAACCCGGTTATGCCATGCCCTGGGGCTACGTTCTCTTTTAAGTACCTTCTTCCTCCTTTCAAGCCGGCCCACCTGCTATTATTTTTAATTCTGCTCGTTTGTTTATAACACCATTATCCCCACCATCGTGAAAACCGTCACCGACACCATCTTCGCTATCATATTCACTATCATCAACACTATTACCATCAACAGTTATACCACCATCCCCATCACTACCATAGTCAATACCTTCACCTATATCATCATCACCACTATCGATAAAACGTTCGCCACTATTATTATTAATTCAATAAACATCGCCACCATCTACATTATTATTGTTCACAATCATCATTAAAGATCACTAAACTGTCATCATCATCGTTTTCATTATTTCCCTCTACCCCCCCCC
Organism: Eledone cirrhosa; assembly: GCA_964016885.1. Taxonomy (NCBI): domain Eukaryota; kingdom Metazoa; phylum Mollusca; class Cephalopoda; order Octopoda; family Eledonidae; genus Eledone; species Eledone cirrhosa. Next base: position 91,809,980 of record OZ024742.1, on the reverse strand, counting down.
CCCAATTATCATCACTACCTCACACTATTGATGCCAGCATCTCCACCACCATCACCACCATCATCATTAGTAGTAAAACGTCCTCTAAATAACAATACTAACACTTGTTTGAACGCAAAGCAACTTCTATACAATCACGACGACTCCTGATCCCATGACTATAATAAACACATCGCTGTAATAGTTCTGCAGCATGCAGCCTGTTTCATATTTCTAGTAAACATCGCTACAACATACGTACACACGCACATTCACTGTCAACCATACAATTTTAAATTTTCATTTACAATCTTTATTACACACATACATCACCCTTCTCAACTTGGTATAAATATTTAGAGGAAAATTTTAATGTTACCGGTGCCAGGAATATCTCATACAGACATGTTTATGAGTATATATATAATATGTATATATATATAATATGTATATATATATAATATGTATATATGCATATGTTTGTGCGTATATTTGTGCAAACACACACATACATAAGAAGCTATTAGTAAAAACATTTCTATCGCATAGCTCGCTAACCTGCCATCCCATTTCTCTCTAATAATTCCATTAATATTCATATTGAGCGTTACCGCGCTATTTCCATATTACTTGGGCTCGTTCATATATTCTTCCGTTTGTTGCAATGAATTCATTAACCATGACCGTCAAGTAGATACTTCCGGTCATAATATTGAAGAGACAATTGAGACAGTTGTTGTTGTACAGAGAGAACAGGTGCTTGCAATAACGAATGAATGAATCTGCGTCCACAAAATCTCCGGATACATGCTTTAGTCACAATTAAAAGATCAAGTGATTACTATAGAGCTAGGCCAGTATATTTGTTATTTACATTTTCCAGCTTCATTTTTCTTTAGGATTATTTATTCAGCTTGAATAATGAGGCAAAAATAACACACTCAAGCTTTACATTTGAGTATGAAAGGCCAGCATCCTGGCGATCTAGATATTTGCATCTTCTGCCTCCAGACCCCCACACACACATCAAGTAGTGAAGTGGCAGAGGCCTCCACCTTTCGCCTTAGTCGTTTCATTTGGCAGCCAGATGAAGCGATTATGTAGAAACGTCGAAGTCACTGCCACTTTTCTACTTAGGAAATACATTTCTACACTCTAGCTCTCAATATTACTCTTTGAACGTTATACTAATACACATTTTAAACATTCACAAATAGATGCAAATTCACACACACTCATATATATATATATATATATATATATATATCGATCTAGCTGTCGAAACGGCCGGAGCTCAGCCATCGGGGTCCTGACTATTTTCATATATATATATATTTAAAAAAAAAATAAATAAGGTCACAAACGTTATTATCCTTCGATTGTATAACGAGGGCACCCATGAACATTTTCGTAATGGATCTATGGCACCATATTAGTGCATTATTATTATGGATTGGCAGTATCGGTAGAGTGTCGGACATGTTTTGCGGCATATAATTACGTCCTTCTTTTATTTTATTATACTACACTCTATCTAGCTCTACACATCGATACAGAAGTGAACCTAACCATCGAGTGCTCACCCGGGTGTATCGATGTGTAGAGCTAGACAGAGTGTAGTATAATAAAATAAAACAAGGACGAGTGGTTACTCCTTCATTACGTTTATTGGTTGGCGACGCGCGTTTCGCCACCGATCAGCTCAAGGTTCTATCTGTATTGATCTAGCCCGACTCTGTAACCCGCGGCTCGTCAGACCCTTTTAGTGGTAATGAAAAAAATTATATATATATATATGTATGTATGTAAAAGGTAAACAGAAATAACAACACAATTGGTACAGTATATGGAAGGGATATATTAGGTTAACGCTTGATATAGCAGAAAGGGTGTCTTAACGTTTCGGACGCTAGTCCTTCATCAGAAGAAAGAATGAGAAATAAGATAGATTGAGGGGACGGGCGGGATGGAATTACAAAAAAAGTCTTTAGATAAAAATAACAGGTCCCTTCATGTTGATATTTGACGGCACATCATGGCCGAATGGTTAAGAGGTTCTTTCTGCTTTCAGGTTTGATCCCATTGCGTGGTATCTTGGACATGTGTCACTTATCATAGCCCAAATCTTGTGAGTGAAATTGTGTAAACGGAAACTGTTTGGAAGCCCATCAGTTATACAATACCTGTGATTCAACAGGCCAGCCTTGTTGCAAACTGTTACATTGACAGAGATAGGGATAGACAGGTATAATATATGTACATGTGTGTATGTACGTATGCATATTTTTAAAACTCTAAGTTCTATAGCTAATCTAAAAAACACACTATAATGTCAATTAATGTACACCTGTTTGTTCAACCGTGTATTAATCGTTTACATTCCTCGTTTATTCTCCACCCAAAGCCTTTTCCATTGAGTAACCTGTTTTTGCAAAGACTAAACAGCATTTCTAAACGAATTATTTGTTATTGCCGATGCTGGCACGAGTTTCATTCGTCACTGAAAACCAACAATAATAGGGCGGTTGTAAAGTGCTGAAAGCTAGGTAGAGAACATAGCTATATTGATTCAATGTTATGTCTAATATAAACAAGATGTGTAGAGAGCTGTGAGGGATAAAACCTTTAATAACCCCATACTGTACATAACTTCTCTAGAGTGCCTTTAACACACTGAACTAGGTAATGATCACTGAGAGCTGAAAGAGGTAGTATAATGGAGCAAGGTTAGTGGATGGACAGAATCCTTAAAGCGTTGGACAAAACTACTTTCAGCTAATTTAGTTACAGCCCTTTACATTCTGAATTTAAATTCCGCCGAAGTCATCTTTGCCTTTCATCTATTCCAAAATGGGGCCGATTTAATTGACTAGCATTATAACATAAAAATGATCATGAAGTGGGGGAAAATATTTTCCTGCTACCTCTTTAATAGTAGGTCTGCTTAATGAAAGTTATCCTATATTCTGTGCTAAATAACGACACCAACTAAATAACTTAATGGCTCCATAGGCTTGCAGCATATAAGGTTTCGTACAGTGGATTGACATAAGCGTTAGAGCGTCTGACAAAATATCTTGCGGTATTTAATTACTGTCTTTTCTTTCTGAGATGAAATCTAGCCAACGTCGATTTTGCCTTTCATCACTTGCAGCAGATACAGTCATAATTGTACTTGTGTCGGTGCCTATCTGATAGGAGTTGAAAGAGAGCAGAGACCAACCCCGTTAATGCAGGCATCCGACCGGAGTCGTCTACAAGTCACGATTCAAATAGCATACTCCTTACAATACAAGCGTGATATCTATATATAACGAGTAATTTGCAAAGGATTTTAAAATGCAAAAATAATTAATTGAAAAAAATATAGATAAAGAACGTCATAATTGTTTCTACTTTTGGCACAAGGCCAGCAATTACCCAGTGCATTACTGGTACTTTATTTTGTCGACTCCTAAGGATGAAAGGCAAAGTTAACCTCGGCGGGATTTGAACTCAGAATGATAAAGAATGTCATAATACGCTTTTATTTGGCCTGAAACGATTCAAAGCATTGCAATTTGAGATTAAAAAAAGATGAATTGAGAAATGAAATATACGTGGTTTTAACTCGTTAAAAATGAAACGCTTTATGTATTCGCTCTCCGTAAGTTCCAAAATTAAAAAAAAGACACATTCAAAAGTGTCTTTCTCATAATTACATAATAACGTTATTAAAATTCGGTGAGAATATTTTTTGCGTTCCGAGTGTGACAAACAAACAGATTACCAACAGAAAAATATATTAATAGTTATGCAAGAAATAGTGTTAGTACAATTCGTAGGACATTGGAAAAAAAAGAGTTAGGAGAACGCTTACGCTGTTACCAGCTGAATATTGAGAAAAAGGAATTTATGTTACATACTTTACATTGCTTTCTCTCATTTAAAGAAAACAAAAACTGACACCAATCGGCCCCACATGGTTTTACCAAACTGTTTATTTTAAAGTGTATATATTTATCTAAAAAAACGTTTACGTAAGAAACTTTAAGTTATATTCCAAACACCAGCTTAATAATGGGAAAGTTATTTCACTGAATCTCTCCAAGCTCTAGACTTTTGTTCCATTAGAAATAAGTAATTGTTGTTTGGAAACTACAGTGCCAATTCTGAATTTGTGACCACCGCTGTAAGTCTATTACTCCCATTATCAATAATTCTTAAATGATAGCTGACTTTAATAAATACAATAAGCTTGTGTGATAATTATGCATTTTGCAATGACATTAGTCATCTAGGTGAAATGACCGAGATAAATCCAGGAATCAAATCCAGTCATGGCATAATTCTATCAAATATAGATTCATTTTTTTCTTTCGACATATAACATCGTGTACATTTGTTCCAGATATTACATGTATGACTTCCATTAGAACGAACGTAGCAATCTGTATTTGCCACATTCGATTTGAAAAGAAGCTCCTCATTGGTAAGCTGGGCTCCCATTAGGTATACTAGGTCACATGGTGTTATCTACTGCGCTTGCAACATCTCCATACAATATACTAATTTCTGTATACAAGTCTACGAGATGGATGTAGTGCATTTAATAGACTGCAGTACGTAATATTTTGAACCCGGAGAGTTTCAAAAGCAGAGTTAACCTCCAATCGAATTGAACTCACAATGTAGGGGTCAAAAGTAAAGCATTTCAAAGATTTAGCATGCCGCTTCACCGTTATTGCTGCACAGCCATCTTTTTAATGACCCATATACTTAGAAATGTATTTACTTTTTACTAACAGTCATATCACCGAAGACTGGGGTTTGGGCTTCACTCCTGTCACGTCTCTGGTAATAGTTTATTAATTCCTGTCTAGGTCTTCCTTTCACTGTACTTAGGTTTTTTTCTTTATAGTTGATAAGTGAACAAGAAATGATACACCGTAAGTGAGATGTGTCAATGACTCACTCAAATTATTATTCAAATTATTAATCATATTATTAATCATATTATCAACTACTATTAGATGCATATATTTTCTTTTCTTAAGAAAATAAAAGGAAAATAGCTGCAAGTCAACACAGTCCAAGGAAACTATGATTCCATTGTTACTTCTCTTGCTGATTCTATCTGCCGATCACAATTTCTGGCAGAAGATGGGAGTTGAACTCAAAATTGTCAGAGCCGGATTAGATACCGCAAATCCCCCGCCTGTCTTTTTAACAATTCCGTCAGTCCAATGCCGCTAGACTGATGAACTAGCACTTTATTAATCGAACCTGAAAGGATGAAAGTTCATTCGGTCGAGATTTGAACTCATAGCGCAGAAAGCCGGAAATATATACCGAGGAATTTAACCCCACGTTCTAAGGACACTGACAATTCCTCAACATGTTTAACACTCTGAAAATAAGAATTACTTTGAGATCTCATGTCAAATGTAAGTGTACGGTTGAATTGGGACAATCGTGAGAACGTTGGATATTTATTTCGATCCCTGCATTCGAAGTTCCAATTCCTCCGAGGTTCCCTTTGTCTTTCAAACTTTTGTGGTTGATAAAGTACCAGGTCTCTGTTCGTTTCAGTTGTCACGTCCTGAAAATTCCGATGACTCAAACGAGAGAGCGATACGTAACTAGGAGAGTTCTGTGTTTACTTAAAAAATATTTACGTAAGCATAGTACATACTTCCAAGTCATAATCTATTATGGGAAACAATCGCAGTTTTTTTTTATATTTGTGTATGTATGTGTGCGCGCACGTACGAGTATGTGCGTAAGTAACTGTGGGTGTATTTGTTTGTCTGTATTTTCTCTGAATCATTGCTGTACGAAACATTGGTTGTCTCAGTACCAGGCATGATACAGTTACTTGTGTTACTCAACATTTATTAATCATCACAGCTTCATTGAACTTTACTTTAATATGGTCATCTCTACCAAGCGCAGCTGAAGGAATTTCATGTCCTTATTTTTTCTTTTCATAGAAACCATTAAATTATTTTTGGTTATAACAAAATCTGAGAGAGGATAAATGTAAACAGGTGAATAATAATTTTTCTGTAAATACTAAATCAATTTTCATCTAATAAAAGCAACAGCAGCAGCAACAATAATAATAATTTATTAGCTATAACGGGTTGCACATAGAAAATCAGTGAACCTATAAACATAGGTGTTACTACACACGGGAGTTTTGGACAAAAACCAGTGTGGTGGGATGACGTAATTAATTTGCTGATTATAAAATACAAGCAATAACACAAAATATGATATAAACCGTAAACATTCTGTGCAACATCTCTATATAAATGTAGAAAGCCACTAGTTATGTCGAGCCAGAACAGCCCTCTTTCCTGTTCATCCAGCATGCATTCTCGGAGATTACTGAAACACCCGTAAGCATTTAATCGGTAATTTCAACAAAAGCACACATATCTTCTGGACAGAAGTGCTTTCTCTTCATTTACTATTTTTGTTGTTATACATCCTCCGCCCGGGAACTCTCGGTAGTAATTCTTTATTTTTGTGTTTATATACATATTGTATGGGTTTTTCCTCCTCCAATTCATATAGTTTGTTAAACAATTCAGCGTTGATATTCTTACACGAATATATTTAAAGGAATCATGCTATTTAGTGTTTCTAACATTTCAATTATGGAAACAGGGGCAAAAGACATTCAGAAGTGAATGTCTTTTGCCCCTGTTTCCATAATTACGCCGTACGTAACGAAAAGAATAAATTGAAAATGAACTGTAGTTGATTGATCTGTATATGTAAATTCTGAATAATTTATTAGTAACAAAAATAGAAATACCGCAACATACATGAGACATCACTTTATCTCTTTTCCACGTATTTCTAGGAGTGTGTATATGTAAATTCAGAAAGGCTTATTAGTGAAAGAATGTGTTTAAAATTAAATGTTTGATAATGATTACAGAAAATATGAAGGAAAATTATTGTAATTTATTTTAACCAAAATTGCCTTCAATGAATGTAAAATAAAAATATCGATCGGAGATTGTCGTATAATTAAAACTAAGCAATCCAAAAAGGGAGGCAGTAACAATAATAGATATTTAATGATCCTTATTATATGATCCTTAGTACGAGGCCAGCAATTTGGCGGGTACTTTATTTTGTCGACACTGAACCGATGAAAGGCAAATTTGACCTGAGTGGGATTTGAACTCAGATTGCATAGAGCCAGAAAAAATACTTCTACTCATTTTTCCGACGCTCTACCGATTCTTGCAATTCACTGCCTTGTTATATATTTAATAATAGATAGAACTAAACAGAATAAAATTAAGAACTAGTAAACAATTCTGAAACAAGATTGAATGATTCGCATCTCACCATATAAAGCCCCAGGCTGCTCTGTTACACTAAATGCCTTCTCCCAGGTATTGCTAATAGTTAATAGTCACTTAGTTAATGTGGGCATATTTAGCCCCACCAATGTTTTTACTTCTCTCACTCAACTTTCATGAACATTTTCTCCAAAGTAACACCTTTTGACTTCCCCTATCTTCCTCTTGAAATAATGCTTGGAGACTTTGATAATGGCTTTCACTGAGAGGGGAAGCGGTGTCTTCAAAAATGTCCACTATACAAATGAAAATTACCCCCTCTTCCTTGCCAAATGATATTGTCTTTATCTTTACAATATACTTTGGTTTATTATCGGATCAGCCCTACACTTATTGGTTTCCAGCAGACATAATTTCAGCAAATTTGGAGAAAGGTAAAATCGATTAGATCGACCATAGTATTGTATTAGTACTTCATTTCATCGACCACAGAATGATGACAGGCAAATTTAACCACTGCCGGATTTCATCTTAGAATGTAAAGAGACAGAAGAAATCCTCACACCTAATAACAGCTGTTCGATATATATTCACAAAAGCAGCAATGCATGAAGACTGAATGACTGCGTGCCATTCGGTTTTGCTAATCTACGTACATCTCGAACAGTTTCGGTTGCTGACGTCTCCAGCACAACCACGCTCGTGGTGCGTATTCCGAACAGACAGTACTTCCTTTTGGATTGCCACTTTAAAGACTTTGGGAAATTTCCCATAATTCACGACCTGAAAATATACCAGAGGAGACTAAAAACACTGTCTTCGTCAGCGTTATCAAAATTACTTGTTTCTATCATGTTGTTTAAGGCAAACAAGTGGCGGAATGCCATAAGTATCAGATTATGTACGTTGTGATATTTGTTTCGGCTTTCTATATTCTACATTCAAATCTTGTCGAGATCAATTTTTGATTTCCATCTTCTCGAGTTCATTAAAGGAAAGTACCAAAAACAGTGATGGTGCATCTCTCTCTCTCACACATCTTGAATGTTCCGTTTGGTAATGAGTGGGAGGGTTGAAAGCGTGCTTGGTATGTTTGCGACTATATGTGTGCCTAAAAGCATTAACAAAAGCATCGTACAAATTCGATTGCGAGTGACAGTTGTTTTTTCCTTAGTTTTATTTTGTTTCGTAATTCAGTTCTCAACTGATTCAGGAGAATTGGGAAAGTTTTAAATCGAACAAACATATTGTGGCTAGGCTCTCGTCGAGCTAGAAATATTGTGATGGGGCTCTAATCAAACTAATGGGATTATAGCTATATTTACATTGAGTATTGGGAATAGTTGTAAATCAATTCAAGTGGTTATTCAAAAATCGATCAATGAGTATCATCTGGTCCACAAGTTTTGTCTCCTCCCTATATAGCTTCTATCGCTACTACAATAGTTTCTCTTCCTCAGAGCTTTGTAGCCGCATGAGGCTAACTCGGCAATCCTCTCCCCAGCTCTCATGTGTCTAATGCTCAACCACTACACCCAATTCTTCCAGCTGTAATACCTTGGTCATCCAGTAGTTCTTCCCTGCTTATTTCTTTCCCAAAGATGTGGTCCTGTAAGCAGTATATGAACGGCAAAGATCTCTCAGGTACAGCAGAGCCCCAGAGACATATTGACATTGTTTCCTTCAAACCTACTAAATGTAAAAACAAAGAAAAACAAAACATCGGCTAGAGGTCAGTTTCGAATTGAATACAATGGTAATTCTAAGGTAAATATAATTGAATGAAAATCTTTCATCTATCTTGCTAACTCTTTCTCCCATTAGACATCTCTCTCTCCCACGCACACATCTTTCTCTTTCATTAATCCACCAATAAATCCCCCACACCTATATTACTCTCCCACATATCAGTACGCCCAGCCGTTTTCGTAATAACAAAAAGTAATATAAAATCATGCCTAAAAGCGAAATATATATATAAATCTCAGAAATTAAGAAATAACAGCACCAATAATAATAACGATAATATAAATATATTATTGATGATTATGATACCAGACTAAATGAATTATTACAAACACGCATATCTGACATTTGTTATTAATAGAATCTGAAATAGTTGCAATATTATCTCTGGTGTAACAAACTGAAAATAGAATCAAAATTATTACTGCTGTTGTTGACGTTGTTATTGGAGATACTAACGGTGTTGATTTTTAAGCAATTAGTATCGGAGGTTATATTTGTTGCAATGTTTGTCTGTTCATAACGTAATTGAACAAATATATATGTATATATATATATACACACACAGTCACTCACACACACTTATATATGTGTTTATATATATATATATATATATATATATATATATATATATATATATATATATATATATATATATATATATATAAACACATATATATATATATTCGTATGCATTTGCCAATGTCCATTATCATTTTTTCTCAACTGTATTCCCCCCTACTGCCACTATCATCCTGATCACTCTTCCTTAATTCCTTCTCTTCATTTAGTCTCCCCACTCCTTGAGACACACACACATATATTTTATCTAATTTGAAATGTTATGTAAATCAGAAAATTTTAGCCTTACTGTGAAAAGTAAGCAAGATGGTTCAACCACAAATGTTCTTTCCATGGGCTTAAAATGTTTGGTGACATTGTGTAAGTGTCACCTAACTAAGAATTCCTTTATTAATCCCTACTGTAAGAGCATTTACTGTCTTGCAATTTAGATCGACATGTTAGTTGAGTCCTAGTTTGTATACGTTGTATTTTATTCAGCTCCTAGGAAACAGATGTGCATCTTTCTCTAATAATGATCCAAAAAGACTAATCACCATCTGCCCGGCTTTTCTCTGACTATGGAAAGATAAACACTGTGGTGTAAGTGATTTCTGTACCTTGCAATAATTGAGACCAGTAATGAAATAATTAAAGGCAAGCACACATGCACGCACTTCATTAACGAATGGGACATATAGAAATTTCTCGCTCAGCAGTTGTCTACTGGATGCTTTTGTTGTTTTGAATGCTGAGATACTGCTACGTTTCTGAGCACCACAAGACTCCCTAAAGACAGAGCTATTCAGGATAAAAATACAACGGATTCAGGACAACAAACGTACGTACTGTTCGGGGTTGTTTCAACACTTTGGACAAAGAAGCAAGAATAAATTATTTTAGGTACTTTCATGTCCCATATCGGTACCTACCGATATGGGACAGGAAAGTGGCTAAAATAATTCCCGGTAAACAAATATGTAGATAAATAATCAGAAGGGAAAAAGAAAGATTGTTACGATTTAGTTCAAGCGATATTTTTGAACTAATAAAAATAATAGACAAAGTTGAGATTGGGCCACTTCAATATTCGGGTTACAAAAATGTAAGGGACATGAATAGAAGAAAATAACAGAAAGTGACCGTGGGATATGTATGTGCATGTGTGTGAGTATATATATATATATATAAATATATATATATATATATATATATACTCACACAAAGGAGCTCTTAAGAGTCAATGGCCATCCAAAATCACCGGGAGAGATGACCCCTTAGCCTTTGTCAAGGCAGAATTCTAGGAGAAGAAAAACTCTGATATAACACCTGCAACCATGATGGTATCCAATGATGTTGACTTGTTCTTCTTTTTGGTAAATATCGTCTTGGTTAAGAGAGTGGGACTGGCTTTGTGCAGTGCCTTTGCTCACTATAAAAGCTTCACGGCACAGGCATTGCTTTATATCTGGAGATCTCTGTGCACTTGTCGTCACATGGTACCATGGGCCCAGCACTGTGTCAATAATTGTCACAGGTGTAGTGTTTCTAACAGAGTTTTCAAGTCGCTGGCTGGACTAAAAAGTCACACTCGTTCAGCGCATCGGTAGGGGTTCTCCTACATGGATATAAAGTAGTGGCCGTACTCGAAAACGAGTTTGCAGCCACTATGTATGTATGGAGAGATGACCCCTTAGCCTTTGTCAAGGCAGAATTCTAGGAGAAGGAAAACTCTGATATAACACCTGCAACCCTGATGGTATCCAATGATGTTGACTTGTTCTTCTTTTTGGTAAATATCATCTTGGTTATGAGAGTGGGACTGGCTTTGTGCAGTGCCTTTGCTCACTATAAAAGCTTCACGGCACAGGCATTGCTTTATATCTGGATATCTCTCTGCACTTGTCGTCACATGGTACCATGGGCCCAGCACTATGTGTCAATAATTGTCACAAGTGTAGTGTTTGTACCAGAGTTTTCATGTCGCAGGCTGGACTAAAAAGTCACACTCGTTCAGCGCATCGGTAGGGTTTCTCCTACATGGATATAAAGTAGTGGCCGTACTCGAAAACGAGTTGGCAGCCACTATGTATGTATGTATATATATAAAATATATATATATATATATATATATATATATATATATATATATATATATATATATATATATATATATATATTACGGGGTCGATAAAATAAAGTACCAGTAGTGTATTGATAATTGCTGGCCTTGTGCCGAAAGTAGAAACAATTATATTATATATACATATTAAATTATATATATATTATATATATATATATATATATATATATATATATATATATATATATATATATATATATATTGTTATACTTAGGGAGGATGAAATTGTTGTAGTAATATTGCCAGAATTAATAACAGAACACACTCACTGTTTGGTTGGTTTTCGCTTCTGTATCTTTTATATCAGTTAATTTATTCGGTCCTCAATGTTCACCATTGATTGAACAACGGTCAAAAATACAAATATAATATAGACACAAACACATATATATATATAGTCTAACAAAGTTCTTTCGTTGCACATCGTCAGTGGTGCTATTATGTTTCCTCCTGTCTACGCCATCTTTATTTAATCTGTTTATTTATTTATTTATTTATTTTTGTCTTCTTCTCTGTGCATGCATTTGCCAATTCACCACCCATTATATATACATAATAATAATAATATTTTACTTATATATACACTATATATAATTATAAACAGGAAAGGTCAAATTCATTACCACCTTATTGCAAGTAAGAAAAATAGCTCAATGTAAATACATCAGATGTTTTACAGAGTCGCAATATAAATTACAGAATAATCAAAACTATGTTCAAAACATTTTATGAAGTTTATGGTGGATGTAATGCGATAGAAACTGCTTTTCATACCCAAGCATCTCTGTCGGCTTAATATGCTATTATACCTGTATTGTATTATATGATACCTTTGCCATACTGTGATATATATGCTTAGTATCATTGCTTGTTATCATTTCCTGGTTATTCTGTTCATGCCTAACACATCTGCACTCTTTCTATACGCTTGCATATGTACTGCTAATGCACTCGTTTTGCGAGTAACTTTCTTCTTTATTTCCTCTATAATTGTTGTATTATTCTTTTATAACATTTGTCGCATCCACTGATACTGACCACATCATCTTCACTCTTTAAATATGACACTGTTAATGACAACACTAACATCTACGTATCTTTACGATTGTTCTATGGAATAGGAGGTTAATTATATGTCTAAACTTTGCTAGTGCTACGATGATTCCAAACAAAAGTTTGGAAGAAACGATTGTCAGCAATAAAATGTTTTGAACATAGTTTTGATTATTCTGTAATTTATAATTTATATATATATATATATATATATATATATATATATATATATATATATATATAATATAATATTATATATATATATATATATATATATATATATATATAATATTATATTATATATATATTATATTATATATATATATATAATATACACATTATATATATATAATATACACATTACTATATGATGTATTTCCTTTGAAAACAATAGTCGCATGAGGCAAGTTCTAAAACAGAGATGTTTGCGGTCTTGGCGTAGCCATTGTTGTTGAATATCTTTTTTTTTCCCTTATTTTTTTCTATTTCCCAAACACTGTTGTTGTTTCGTCACAATTTTGGGCTGGTCTATTGCAGCTTTAGACACACACACACACACACACACACACACACACACACACACACACACACACACACACACACACACACAAAATCACACACACACACAAAATCACACACACGTTTACAAATATTTAGAGTGAGAGTTAACTAACTGCACACAAAATGCGTGGACATTTAAAAGTAGAATAATTTTTTTTTTTACCAATAATGTGTTTTAAATTATTATAGGTTTTGAAAATATGTTACCTGGAAATTGAAGAAAAAATATCTGAGAGACATATTTTCAAAATCTGAAAAAAAAAAAAAAAGTATTAGTAAAAAAAAATTCTTACTAATAGCCATTTATAGCCATTTGTGTGTGTATGTATGTATATAGGGAAGCCTATAAATGGCTATTAGTAACAATTTTTTTTCACTAATACTTTTCATTTTTCATTTCAGATTTTGAAAATATGTTTCTCAGATATTTTTTCATAAATTTCCAGGTGACAAATTTTTAAAATCTATAATAATTAAAAATACATTATTGGTATAAAAAAAAATGCTATTTCTAAATGTCCACGCATTGTGTGTGTACTTAGTTAACTCTCACTCTATAAATTTGTACACGTGTGTGTGTGTGTGTGTGTGTGTGTGTGTGTGTGTCCAAAGTTACAATGACCCAACCCAAAATGACAAAACAATAACAGTGTTTGGGAAATAGAAAAAATAAGGGAAAATAAAGATATTCAACAACAATGGCTACGCAAGACCACAAACATCTCTGTTTTAGAACTTGCCTCATGCGACTATTGTTTTCAAAGAAAATACATCATATAGTAATGTGTCATTGTTAGCTAAGATGAGTCATGTTGGTAACATATATAAATAGACTTGATTTATTGACCAATCGTTTTTCTTTGTTGATTGAGTAATCAGGTAAGCAAGGTGTATTCTCATACACTGACAGTTAGACTTTAACATTATTATTACTGATTGCATTTGGATGTATATATATATATATATATATATATATATATATATATATATATACATATTAGATGCGTATATATGAGATCATATGTTTTACGTTTATCTATATTAAATATACTTAACTCAATATAGGTGTTTCAGGCTTTCATTCTGTCACAGTAAATATTTTGTGTATGCTTTCATACTCCTCTATTATGAAGCAAGCTATGTTAATGCTTCTGCTAAATACACACACAGACACAGATGATCCTGTTTATGGTGAAACTAGAAATTGTTCACTTAATTTTATAATCTGAGGCTCAACTCTGAGCAAGAGCTGTTTGTGGAAAACCAGCAGTCACCCATGCATACCAGCCTTCCCTCTCTACGCCACTGATGTTGTCCAAGGGAAAGGCAATGGCCGATACAGTTTGCACTAGTGGTGTTGCAACTTATTTCTACAGATCAGTGAAGTAGAGCAATGAGAAATAAAGTATCTTGCTCAAGGACTCAACGCACCAGCGGGTCCGAGAATCGAACTCACAACCTCTGAATTGCAAGCCCAACGCTCTAACCACATGGTGGTAAGAAACTCGCAGTAGGGCTGGAAAGCAGAAGGTCTTTAGAGAGAAACCCCTCCCACAAGCAAATATTTCGGCCCTTAAACTCTATATGTGTAGGTTTTTATAGGTATGTGTGTGCACAGTATTTATGGGAGAGGACAGCTTTACTTGTGTGGTGATTTCTTGTACGTTTTCCAAGCCAGTTTGTTTGATTCCAATCTGTTATATGCCTATTACGTTACATGTCTCTTCAAATATTTATTTGCATGGGGCGATACATTATGCCCGGGAAACCACTAAAGTGGGTGGGCTTCGGCAGTGAACTTTGAAATGTGTGATGAGTTATGGACTTGCTCACTCAGTTCACAAACGTTGATTCGTTTGATCAAATATATGAAATCCTATAGTATTACTTTGTGCTGGAATACACTGGACTGTTTTAAGAAAAACGACAGCTGAAAGGTGTCTGTTGGTAATCAATTGTGCCTGAGCTCTTTCATATTACTAAATCCTGAAAGTTTGGACTGAGAGAGTAGGATTGCTCTCCTTTGGTAGCTTCATAACTCTATTAATAATTTCTAGTTCAGGAACAAGGCCAGTAATTTATTGGGTTGGAAAAATCGATTATATAAAACCCAGTTTTTTATGGTACTATTTTATCGACCTCAGAAAGATAACATTTAAAGTTTAACTCAACGGGATATGAAACCTGAACTTAGCCGTAACTAAATAATTGTTTCTAGTATTGGCACAAGGGTAGCAATTATCCCAGTGCATTACTGGAACTTTATTTTATCAACCTCGTAAGGATGAAAGGCAAAGTTAACCTCGGCAGGATTTGAACTCAGACTGTGAAGGGACGTAATTCTATGCCGGAAGGCATGGCGTCCGACCCTCTACCGATACTGCCAATTCACCGTAACTAAATAATGCTATGAGTTTCATCTAAAACATTAACAATTCTGCCAATCAATCACCCTTTCTAACACTATGGATAAAATATCTTGTAGAGATGTTTGTGTAATCTATCGATCGATCAGATTGTTATTCATTTCATTTTTCCAGTAGGATATTCAACAGAGAGGCGAAGTTCCCATGGCTTTGCTGGCACCTTAACATTACTGACATTAATGTTTTTAATGCTTACTTTGAAACTGTGAGTAGTAGATCTACTCCAACAGCAGTTTATCACATAGGTCCAGGTTTCTGAAGTGAAGTTAACTGAAATGAATCATGGGCGCTGCCTTTTGTTTCTCATCTGACTAAACCAGTGCTTGTCAACCTGGGCGGTATCACTGACTAGTGAGCAATTAGAAATTTTTGAGGGCGGCAGAATTCTCCCGTATACTGAAAGAAGACTATAAACGTGTAAACAATAACATAGTTGTTTAGCTTATTGCCGTACAGTTAGAAAATAGGTTTTGAACCGGGTTTAAATTCTGTAGCTGTCATTGGACCCAAACAGTATCAGTTTTCATTGACAGCCGCATCCTTTTCCTTTTGTGCGGAAATTAAAAACTTTGCAAAGTTAGACAAACACATGCATATAACATATTCTCTACAACGTTTGCTTTTGATTTTTAATTCTAGAGGCTTACCTTTCTCCCCAAACCTACATTCATTGTGCTTTATAAGCGGAAAAACATTTTTTTAATGAAATTTGTTGTCTTATTGAACTTTGTAAGTACAATTAAATCTGGTATGTAATTGAACATATAATTTTAAAGTTTTTTTTTATCTGCCGTGAAAACCTATCAAACACACACACACACACACACACACACACACACACACACACACACACACACACACACACACACACACACACACAGCAATACATAAAAATGTATGTGTGTATGCGAAGGGCACACACGCATATATATATATATATATATATATAATTAGGTCATTCAGTAGATTTGTGGTTTACTGAGGAAGGTACTAATATTTGAAGGTACAAAATCTATACTAGTACTAAGTTACAGAGTACTAATAGAGATTTTGATTAACAGGTCTGATGATTTGATTAGGGCTGGAGTCGGGTCTATAGCACAAATATTGATCCTGAGCCACCCATCTGAGAAACGTTCGTAACTGAGCCTAATCAATAAAAACCTTAATGTGACACTTTGTTTTGTTCGTAATATATATAAATATATATAAACATGCAGGTGTGTATGTTTACGTAGGATGTCAATGGTTGGTATTTTATGATGAATTAAAGATAAATTCAGTTTCACTATCAACCGGAATATACTGATATGTTGAGTTGCAGTGACGACGGATAAATCTCTTAACATTGGCACTCTAACAATTGTTTTGTTTAATATTCACTAATGTACTTATTTACACACACAAGCATGCATATGTATATGTATGTGTATGTATATATATTTAGAGAGCGATAAAGGTTACTGCTTCAAATAATTGAGAGAGGATTGGTTAATGAATGACTGTTACAATGGTTTATTGTGACATATTGCAAGCATATAAACATGCCTGTGGTCGAGTTGCGGAACTACTTGAATACATTTAGAATCTAAGCTCGAATCATGATGTGATCGACTTCCGGGATAAATAAAATGAAATCATGGAATCGATTAAACAAACCATACTGGCTCTATAAAATAACAGTATTATTTATATAATCTACCACCGCAAAAATATATTTGGTGCCCTGTTTTAATGAAAGCAACAATCGTGTGCAGTAAATGGCTAAAATGGTGTATCAACAGATTATCTACCCTCAAAGTTGAAGTTGACCTCAGTGGGAATTTAACTTAGTCGAAACATAGTGAAACATAATTATCTACTCTACCATGATTGAAAGAACACAACCAACATGGACGTTTTGTTGTTGTTGCTGTTATTTTTCTTTAGCCACAAGTCAGACTTCATCGAGCATATCTATGATCAAAAGGAATCCAGTCGTGATCAGCCCTATATTTCTATGTGCAAAACATCTAGTACTACATTATCCAATGGTAGGCTGCTAATTTCAGGAAAATTTGACTGCAGAGAAAGCGGCAAAATTGAGATTCTTTCGATAGCTTGACAACAATGATGTCATTTCCACTGGTCAACGTATTTACTATGTGATTTTAAAATTGTTTCTTCTCTTCCCTGGATCATCCTCTTTTAAGTCCAGCTCTGCTATTTTAAAGGAGTGTCTTGTTATTACCACTTCCAATCTTAACAATAATGATGATTTCAAATTTATGATCAAGGCCAGCAATTTAGGAGGAGGGAAATGTCAATTGAATTGAATCCAGTACAGGAGTGTTGCTTATTTTATTCATCCAGAAAAGATGAAAGGTATAGTTGGCTTAGGCGAGATTTGAAAACAGAACGTAAGCAGCTGTAACTAAACAGCGTAAAGTATTTTGTCCGAAGCTCTAATAATTTTGCCAGTTCACCCCTGTCCCTTTAGAACAGCAAGAACAACAAGTAATTTAAAAAAGATATTATCTGATTTAAATACTGGCTGAGTGAGAGAGGGAGTGCGTAGTTGTGTGAATGGGTGATTGGGTGAGAGAATGAATCAGTGGTTTAGGGAATACTGGGATCGTTGAGTGAATGATGAATAAGGATTTTTCGCATTAGCTTATTGTCATATACAAGGTGAGGGGAAATCTTTTATTTGATCTAATACATACCACTGCAAGGATAGTTTTATAGGTATACTTGATTCAATTGTAAACAGTACATGAATAGTATTTATTTTGTCGATCACAGATTTTGTTCAGAAAGACTAAATCGAATTTAAACTACTACGACAAAAATATCTATCAGAACAAATGGTTCTATTATTTTCTTATGAATGCGGGAGATTGGCAGAATCGTTAGAGCGTCGGACAAAATGCTAAGCATATTTGATCTGAATTTTTACGTTCTGAATTCAAATCCCGCAGAAGGTAGTTTTGCCTTTCATCCTTGCACCGGTGATTAATCGACATTACTCGACTTTACTCACTCCAAAAATTGCTGGCCTTGTGCCAAAATCATAAACCATTATTCTCTTACTTCTTACTTGGTATGTCTCTTATTCAATGCCCCACAAAAGACGAAAAAAAAATAAAAAATTCCCTTCCACCCGCCGTGATGGAACAAACGTAATATATAGTGTATATAGCATAGTATAAACAGCTCGTTTGGAAGTCCAAAATATTGCTACGTTGCACTTTGATGAACACTGGTCTAGGGGAAGGGGCAGTGCCATGGCTTTAACAAGCCCTCCATACAGCTGAAGTAAAGTTCAAGTAGAACCAATAATCTCCACGTAATTCTGAGACACAGCATTGGTCTTGTCAACACAATCTTTATATTTATATGCTTCTAATTTTCTATTAATATTTTTTACATGAAATAAGTCACGTATAAACAATTTATCTCCTGTTTTTAATATGATTGTAAGCTGGGTTTAGAAAACCAACTGGAATGTCAAGTACTCAAGATTACAGGTAGTAACATTTAGATCTATTTGCTTTGATTACGAACACTCGCATACACACACGCATTCATATATATATATATATTTGTGTGTGTGTATATGTGTGTGTGTGTGTATGTGTGCGTGTCTATGGACATTCCTGGTGTTTTCATTCGAATGAAACAGTTCTAGTCGTGTAGATGTCATTTCTCTATACATAATATAGATGCCTATACTCTACCAATGTATTGAGTAACTTTTGTCATTGGGGATGATCCCGGACACAACTCAGGAATCTCTCTGTCTCACTCTGTCTCTCTCTCTCTCTCTATATATATATATATATGTGTGTGTGTGTGTGTGTGTGTGTGTGTGTGTGTGTGTGTGTGTGTGTGTGTGTGTGTAATAGGTGGTTCAGTATATTCATGGTTTACTGAGGAAGGTACAAAAATCAGCAGTCTATGCCAAGGCAGAGTGTATTTTTGGCTTTGCTTAATTAAAAGTTTGATGAACAGATCGGACTGGAGTCGGCTCTATAACTTTTACATAGATCTTGAGCCTTCCTTCTGTGAAACGGTCGTAACTGTGTATAATCAATAAAATCTCAATAGCAAACCTCACTTTGTTTTTAATATATATATATATATATATATATATATATATATATATATATATATATATATATAACTTCGATAACTTTCGGTCAGTATTGGCTCAACCAATATCTAACTTAATAACACCACCAGTTGAGGTCTTTCAATTCATCCGTTACCAGTCATATTTCGGACACCATGGCCTGTTCCAGTGTTATCGGAGATATATCTGGATATAGGGAGTTTGTCTGGAACTTCTTGGAAGAATTTATCCAAAGTCCTTTTAAATTTTATGGGATTTTTTTCTGTCTTGATGTCAGATATTAAAGATAATAGGTCCAATTTAGATTACATAATTGTGTTGTAATGTTGTTATGAGATGTGAGGGCGAATTCTGCAGGGAACGAATAGCAAAGCGGGTAAGTCGTGGGTAGATTTCAAAGTTGATGCTAACATCATTTGAACAATGTTGATGGAATATTTTTCACATTACACAAATGAAGTAGCGCTCACATCAGCGATGGAGAGAGTACAGTTTGTGTTTTTCTAGTCAACTCCAGTACTCAGGGTCTGTCTATCCTTTTTGTAATTGGTCTCTGTGGTGCTCCAATGTTCATAATATTTTGTTACGTATTAAAAGTGGGAACGGGAATATGTAGAGAATAGAAGGATAACTGAATGGATATCTCTAGACCGGAAAGTTCTTAGAATTCAGAAATTCATCATGTTGGACATGTCAACTTGATATGGGTTCACCAGCTTATGCTATTATCGACAACCTCTCCCAGATCTCTGAAGTTGCTGGATGCTACGAGCGTTTTGCCTAGGGGAAGAGAATATGGTAACTTATGACCATCCTCTTTTTCAAAATGGATTAACTCAATTTTATCCTCGTTTAATAGTATGATTTTACCAGGCAATTAAATAACAAAAAGCAGATACGTTTGAAGGAATGTCCGGTTTCCCATTTAGCTAATGACCTATAGCTTGCAATCATCTGTGATGCTTCATATTTTTCTGTACTTACTAACGTCTATAATAGTATTGATGTAAATAATAAAGAGAAGACGGGCCAACACACTGCCTTGTGGGACACCACTAATGATTTAGCTGAGCTTCATCGTACTCCTTCAACCCTAACAAGCTGGGTTCTGTTCACTAGGAAACATTCATTTAACCGTAGTAGATTTTCACAAACTCTAATGTAGGATAGTTTCCTCAACATGATGCAGTCATCAATCTTGTCAAATGCCTCTTTGAAGTTAAGGTATATGACATATCTGTCGGAGCCCGTTCTGAAAGCCTATAATATGTCATCAAAGTGATACAGAAGCTCCCTTGAGCAATCCCTCCTATCGCAGAAATCATTCAGGTGATTGTTGCTTTCCAGGATGTTATTCGTGATCACACCCACATCTCAGTTAGTTCAGGGTTATGAGAAGTAAATGAGATTGGACGGTAATTTACTGTAATTTGAACGAAAGATTGGGAGATATTCCAGAGATTAGCTAAAGAGGGGATATAATTTGATATCGACACTATTTCAGGACTCTAGTAGGGAAAATATCGGGCCTATTTCTGATATATATATATGGTTTTTCAGTATGTGAATCCACTATTGAGATGACTCACTCATGTTCAAAATAAACAAAACTTTTATCGATATACGTACTAATCGATAGCAGTTATGCAACTCATTGTATTAGCCCCGACAAAATACATTCAGTTGTCCAGCATTTGTGTGTCTGCATTGATCTCTCGCTCTCGTCCACCACATTTTTACTCTTTTTCTTTCACTCTTTCTCTTATTTTCTCTCTAAATATATAACCCAGCGGAGTATATTATGAACACGCTGACGTTTTTCTCCGTTGTCCAACTCAAAAAACTATAGGGAAGCATCTTTGTATGCAACAGATCTTATTTATTTATTTAAACGTCCCTATAAAGTTGGTAATCTATGACAGACTAGGAGATGTGTCTAAGAACCTTTATAATTAAAAAAACAAATAAACAAGAGGGATAGACAGAGAATAAAAAAGAAAAAGAAAAATACGCCAAAAGAATTAGAAATAGAAAAATAAGGACAACTATAAATCAACGACATATTTCTGTTGTCAAATATTTTCATAAACTCCATGTAATAGACAATTTGGTTTAGTGTTGGTAGATCTTTACAATATATTGTACTTCCAGTCTTGGTAGTTGTTTTACAAACCAGCTTCAAGATATCCTCTCTCCGACTGATAGTTTTTACATCGGAAGAAATAGTGCCATACAATTTCTAGATCCTAACTTGCATGTTCTGACCCGTGTGTGGGCGAGTAACCCTAAATGATATTTTTTGTTTTACTTTGTTGTTTTTTTGTGTATGTGAGTGTTTGTTACATTTATATCTTGTTTTAATTATTGTGTGTTTTATATTTTGATATTTATTTCGTGTTTTTATTAAACATTAACCTGTCTATTGTATATCGTCCTTGAACCAGTTCCCTCCTTTTTATTAAAACTTGTCATAGCCCCAAACCAACTGTACACCACCGCTCCATATTCTAAACGTTTATTGTATTGTAGGTATGACCCCTTTATAGCTAAGAAAGTGACATTTATAATGTTGTTGCTGTAAGGGCAGTCAATTGGCAGTATTGGTAAATCTTCGGACAATATACTTGACAGCAGAGAGTTACGGTAACTTACGTTCTGAGTTCACTTTCCGCTGAGGTTAGCTTTGCCTTTCATCCTTACAGAGTCAATAAAATAAAGTACGCACTAGGGTCCATTTCATTGACTTTCCTCTCCCCAAAAATTGTGGGCCTTGTGCCTACATCAGAAACCATTATTATTGTTGTCGTTTTTTACTTCGTTTCTCGCTGAAGTCACCTTTGCCTTTCATCGTTTTGGGGGTGCATAAAATAAAGTACCTGTTACATACTGGGGTCAATGTAATCGACTTCTACCAACAGCTTTTTGGCATTGTGCCTATATTAGAAATCATCATTTCTATTACTGTTATCATCATCATCATCATCCCATTAGTGCTATTAGTATTCTTATTGATGTTACTATAATTTTGGCAATTGTTATGATTTTAGTCACTTCAAAATGGTTTAATCACTGAAGGAACAAATAATTGTTTCTACTTTTGGCATAAGGCCAGCAATTACCCAGTGCATTACTGGTACTTTATTTTATCGACCCCGTAAGGATGAAAGGCAAAGTTAACCTCGGCGGGATTTGAACTCAGATCGTAAAGGGACGTAACAATGCTGGAAAGTATGTCCGACCCTCTACGGATACTGCCAATTCACCGCAAATAATGAAGATGGCATTACAACAAAGTTTTATAGTTGTTGGCGGTGTTACTTGTGGTGGTAGTATATTGTTGTTGGTGGTGTTGTCTTTGGTGGTGTTGTTAATGTTGCTGTAGAGCGATGGCAGTGTTGGGTTTTGTTGTTATTGATGATAGTGTTTGAAATG
This sequence comes from Eledone cirrhosa, assembly GCA_964016885.1. Lineage (NCBI taxonomy): Eukaryota > Metazoa > Mollusca > Cephalopoda > Octopoda > Eledonidae > Eledone > Eledone cirrhosa. The sequence continues at coordinate 91,786,661 of OZ024742.1, read as the reverse complement.
TTGTTGTTGTTAATGGTGGTGGTGATAGTGTTGTTGTTGGTGGTGGTAGTAGTAGTGATGTAACGTTGTATAAAGTGCAGTGTTCGCAGCATCCTTGACGGTTAACGAAACAATGAAGCGCGCAAAAACCTCCATCACTGTGTGTGGTCGTATATCTGCCCTGTAGATGTTTCTTACTCTCTCTCTCTCCCTCTCTCTCAATGGTCGTCACGTACACGAAGGTAAACAAACGAATGGTTTATCAAGATACAATGCCTCGTGGCGATAGTTGCCACTGTCGCATTATTGTCAACTTTAAGTACACACATACATACACAAATACATATACCTATATATATATATATATATATATATATTTATATATATATTTACACATACATATATATATATATATATATATATATATATATGTAGGAGGTGAGTTTTATTGTAGTACAATAAAGCAATGCAGATATCGGATAAGAAGCACTCTACAATTTGTAGGACTGGAGTATACATAATATAAGATCAAAAGATGGTTAAAGGAGTTCCATGTATTTTATTATGCGCATTTCAAAAACAAACATCATCATGCAATAATATTTGTGTTTTCATCAGATAAAACAGGAGAACACAAATATTATTGCATGATGATGTTTGTTTTTGAAATGCGCATAATAAAATACATGGAACTCCTTTAACCATCTTTTGATCTTATATTATATATATATATATATATATATATATATATATATATATATATATATATATATATATATATATATATATATATATATATATATTTATATATATTTATATATATATTTACACACATATATATATATATATATATATATATATATATATATATATATATATATATATATATATATATATATATATATATTTATATATATATTTACACATACATATATATATATATATATATATATATATATATATATATATATATATATATATATATATATATATGTATATATAAATTAGAATTGCTGCTCTGAAATAGCGATATATATATGAATGTATATACAGTGTATTTTGCAATACACTGTATGCTTAATTAAAAAAAGCATTTCGAAGACCTTACGCTATTGTTTTAGAGTAGTGACAGTCTCACTTACTTTAAATTTTCAGCAAACAGGGGAGATAAAGCTCTGTTTCGTACTGAAAATTTAAAGTAAGTGAGACTGTCACTACTCTAAAACAATAGCGTAAGGTCTTCGAAATGCTTTTAATTAAGCATACAGTGTATTGCAAAATACACTATATATACATATATATATATATATATATATATATATATATATATAAATATATATATATATATATATATATATATATATATATATATATATATATATATATGTGTGTGTGTGTGTGTGTGTGTGTGTGTGTGTGTGTGTGTGTGTGTGATTACTTAAATACATGTACATCAACACATTGTAGAGCTTGTGGAATTGATAACGACGATGTTACAACCATCATATGTAGCTGTTTGAAAATATCCCTATGATATTATCTATCTAAATATCTTCCAAAATATAATATAATGCGGTATGCATATAGGATAGCCTGAATATATAAATATACGAAGGGAGAACAATATCGAAGGCATATTTCTTCATAATAGGAAAGAATCCTGGTAGAATATTCTTCTACAAAATATAAAAGGAGACCAAACATTATTGACCCAGGAGAGAAAAGAAAGTGTGTAAAATAACGGAAATTAGTTGTCCAGCATGTATTAACATAATATTTAAAATAAGTGAGTTATTCAGGCTCACTTACTTTAGTTCAAATCATATTGAGCTGAATTTTGCCATTCATCTTTTCGAGGTCGATAAATAAAGCATATGTTGAAAACTTGTATTCTCTCTCTCTCTCTCTCTCTCTCTCTCTCTCTCTCTCTCTCTCTCTCTCTCTCTCTCTCTCTCTCTCTCTCCCCTCTCTCTCTCTCTCATCTTCTCTTCTCTTCTCTCGCTCTCTCTCTTTCTCTCTCTCTCTCTTTCTCTCTTTCTCTCTCTTTCTCTCTCTTTCTCTCTCAGTAATAAATTGACTGTGTTCTCACTCAACGGAAATTTTAACTGAAATCGCTGCCGATTCTGCCACCCCATCACATTCGCCTTAGATTAAGTTTGGTACCTTACAACTAATAATTATATACGAAATCTTGATTGACAATTAATCCGTTAGTGTGAAACTTTAACTAGAATCAAACACTGTTGTATATAGTGAGGATTGATCTCATATTTAACTCTCAAGATTTATAATATATTCCCATTAATTCATATAATTAATATACATCTTCATATTCACATTAATTAATATATATCTTCATTAATTCCAAGATATTGATGTAAATTCCAGGAATCCTGTTTTCTTTTAAAATCTTCACGGTGATATCGTCATGGGAAATGAATTTCTGTTTTATAATTACATCTGCTTATAATGTTCACTGAATACGTGAATTATTTTTATAGACAATTTCTCAGAGTAGACACGACTGAAAGACTTTAACATTGCTTTATATTCTAATTAGTATAATTGGATGAGGTGTAGTTTATTATCTCTAACACATGTTGTTTAAGAGTAATTGATTCGCTAAACAGTCTTAAGTAAATCTACAATTAAAATAGCAAAGCAATCATCCTCAACACACACACACCGCCTTAAAAAAGATAGCAGGATTTCGATAATGTAATCATTATTATATACGGTGGATCGGCAGTATCGGTAGAGGGTCGGATGCCATGCTTTCCAGCATAGTTACGTCTGAGTTCAAATCCCGCTGAGGTTGACTTTGCCTTTCATCATTACGGGGTCGATAAAATAAAGTACCAGTAATGCACTGGGTAATTGCTGGCCTTGTGCCAAAATGTAGAAACAATTATTATACACTAAAGATGGGATGGTCACGAGTGGATCACTTTTGACCATAGGCCTGCTCGATCATGGCTGATCTCGGCTTAATGACAACTATAATTGTTGAAGTTTCGTTATAACTAGCTGAAAATACTCCCCCCCTTAACCCTCCAAACGGAACCCACCAGAACCACCCAAACAGATACGTAGTTACATCAATGATTACTTAACAATCTACCTACACTAACATGGGCTCCATAAAACACACGTTTTTAAACATAAACGCATAGACATACAGTCGACACTCCTAACACTTTAGTTAACGGATTATATCACAAAAACAAAATATACGAAATGGGTAAAGATAAGTTATCCCAGTGAAAAATATTTGGCAGTATTGGGGGTCAATTGTTTACGTAACTGAAATATTGCTGTTGGTGTTGTTGTTGTTGTTGTTGTTGTTCTTGTTTTTGTTGTTGTTGTTGTTGTTGTTGTTGTTGTTGTTATTAAAGGGCGGTGGATTAGCAGTATCGGTAGAGGGTCAGACGCTATGCTTTCCAACATAGAGTTACGTCCCTTTACGACTGAGTTCAGATCTCGTCGAGGTTAACTTTCCCTTTCATCCTTACGGGGTCGATAGAATAAAGTACCAGTAATGTACTTGGTAATTGCTGTTCTTGTGCCAAAAGTAGAAAAAAAAATTAGTATGGTGGATTGGCAGTATCGGTAGAACGTCGGACACCATGCTTCATGGCATAGAGTTACGGTCCTTTACGTTTTTAGTTCAAATCCCACCGAGGTTAACTTTGCCTTTCATCCTTACGAGGTCGATAAAATAAAGCACCAGTAACGTACTGGGGTCGATTTAATCGACTTTCACCTCCCCCAAATTACTTGCCTTGTGCCTATACTATAATCATCATTATTATTATTATTACTATTATTATTGTTCTTTGAGTCTCAGTCATTGATTTAACTGGAAAGTTTGTTGAAATGAATATCAAGCCGCTATCTGCAGCCTCAGATATTCAGGACGTATCGGAGGGTTCTTGCTATTCCCAGCAAGCATGCCTTTTGAAGTGTTCCAAAAAGCGTGGCTAGACTAATCTTCTTTAACCATCCTTGGAAACTCTTTGAGATAGTAACTAGTGCGCCTATAACAATCGGGGCGACCTTGATTCTCCAGGTCAGACCTATTGTGTTCTAATTTCTTGTCCATTATTATTGTTATTGTTATTCCTTGAATCTCAGTCATTGAAGTTGGTTAACTGGAAAGTCCGTTGGATTGAATATCAAGCCACTACCTGCAGCCTCAGATATTCAGGACGTATCGGAGGGTTCTTGCTGTTCCAAGCAAGCATGCCTTTTGAAGCGTTCCAAAAAGCGTGAAGGGGCCGATTTTCTTTAACCATCCCTGGAAACTTTTGGAGATAGTCCCCAGTGCGCCTATGACAATCGGGATCACTTTGACTTCATGGCAGTTCCAAATCCTTTTCACCTCCCACTTTAGGTCCTGGTATCGGTTAATTTTCTCCCTCTCCTTCTCTTGCACTCTCGTGTCGAACGGGCAGGCCACATCCACAATCAGGCACGATCTTTTTTCTTTGTCCACAACCACCAGGTCAGGTCTATTGTGTTCCAGTTTTTTGTCCGTCTGTATCCTAAAATCCCACAGCACCTTCACCTGATTGTTCTCCATCACCGCCTCTGGCCTATGCTCATACCATTTCTCAGAATGTCGTAGATTGTTTACTTTGCACAGGTGCCAGTGGATCACCCTGCCCATCACATCGTGTCTCCAGCCCTTATAGTGGGTCTGGGCTAGGTGTTTACACTCGGACACAATGTGAGCCACAGTCTCCTCTCTCTCTCCACAGATCCTGCACAGTGGGCTGGCCTCCTCCTTGTAGATATGGTGCTTCAACCACTTCGTTTTGAGGGCCTGCTCCTGCGCAGCCATTAGCATTCCTTCTGTAGCCTTTTTGAGGTCTCCTCTTCTCAACCAGTTCCATGTCTGTGGATCTCTAAATTCAGTTTTCTCAAAGAAGGTACTATGAAGGGGTTTTCCCTTAAGGCTGCTCTTCCTCCTTGATGTTATTTCCTCCCTGGACATCCCCTGGCCTACTGTCCCCTCCTTCAGTACAGCTCTGAGCATTGGCTCCTTACTATAGGTCACGTATTTGTATAGGTTGTTTTTCTCCATCTGAACACAGTCCTCTATGCTGATAACACCTCTTCCACCCTCAGATCTCCTTAGGTAGAGTCTATCGACATCACTCCTCTTGTGGAACATGTTGTAGATAGTCAATAGCTTCCTAGTCTTCCTATCCATTTCTTTCTGTTCAGCAACATTCCATCTCAGAATTTCCCGCACTGTACCTAATAATAGACACAGCTCGGGAATTTACTGCGCTTATGGCATTTCTGCTGTTCAGATGTGACTTCAATACGCTCCTTACTCTCCGAATGTATTCAGTTCTTAACAATTCCTTCATTTTTTTGTTCTTTATGCCATCAGCCTCCAGAACTTGTATCCTTCCTCAGAGTCAATTTCCTTTATCATCTCACCTGTTGGTATCTGGATCCCGTTACTTCTGCTCAACCTACCCCTCTTCATCACAATGACTCCACATTTACCAATACCAAACTGCATACATATATCACTGCTGAAAATACGGACAGTGTCAACAAGCACATCCAACTCCTTCTCACTTTTCCCGAAGAGCTTAAGATCGTCCATGAAGAGGAGGTGATTGATGGTAAGCTCTCCCCTTCCCAACTTGTATCCTGCTCTCACTTTTCGCGGCATAATGGTCAAGGGCATCAGGGCAAGGACAAACAACAGAGGGGACAGGCTATCTCCCTGGAAGATACCTCTCTTGATCTTCACGCTTCCCAAGGATACTCCAGTTGATGTCAACTCTGTCTCCCAGGACCCCATACTCCTGCCTAGCAACTGTCTGATGTTATCTGCCACCCTGAAGATCTCCAGGCTTTTGGTGATCCAGGAATGAGGCACCATGTCAAATGCCTTTCTGTAGTCTATCCATCCCATGGCAAGATCAGTGTGTCTCCTCCTGCAATTCCCCATTACCATCTTATCAATAAGCAACTGGTCCTTTGTACCACGTGACTTCTTTCGGCATCCTTTCTGTTCGTCCGGTAACAAGTTGTTTGTGTGGAGGTGATGGTAGATTTCCTCAGACACAATGCTCGTCAACAGTTTCCACATTACGGGCAGACATGTGATAGGTCTATAGTTGGTAGCATCATTACCCTTGATTCGGTCTTTCATTATCAGAACTGTGGTACCTTTTGTCAACCACTCTGGCACCTCACCCGACACCAAGCAGTCATTGAACATGGCCGTCAGCTTCGGGTGGAGGGATGTTAGATGTTTAATCCAATACCCCTGCACACCATCTGGGCCTGGTGATTTCCAGTTGGTTAGTTTTTTGGCTTGCCCCTTAAGAGTTTCAACTGTGATACTCAAATCAGTCTGTTGCTGTGCCTGCTCACCGATCTCCCTCTGTACTGTCTCAATCCACCCTGCCTGGGCATTGTGTCTAACATCCTGCTCCCATATTCCTCTCCAGAATGTTTTAGTTTGCTCCGCCCCAGGGATCAAGTCGTTGCCTCTTTCTTTGCCCTCAAGCTGTCCAAACAGCATCTTCTGGTTGTTGTCGAACATGCGGTTCTGTTTATACTGACTGACTCTGTTCTCGTATCGCCTGATTTTTGCACTCTTTGCTACAATGCGTTGCTTCAATTCCTCTATGATAATATTTAGCTTTTTACTCCTAGTTTTGTATTTTATTTCCAGTCTATTTTTAGTGCCTATGTTTTTTAGTGTCCCATTCAGTAGTGACTCAAGCTTTCCTATGTCATTTCTCATTTCCCCGATTTGCCCACTCAGTCGCTTCTTCCACCACGGCTCTGCTCTTTCTTGTCTGTTGTTTCCTCTCGCTTTTATACCAAGTAGTTTCCTCACCGTATTTGCTGTTGCTCTGAGGATATTGTTGCACTGGTGAAGGCTCCTCGCCTCAAGGTATGGGATGACTTTGTTTACCTTAGCTGTTGTTTCTTTTAACTTTTTCCTGTCTACAAATCTTAGGTTCATAGGTCTCCCACTATCATTGTTCAATTCATCTACCACTAAATTTAGGATGTCAACCGAATCTTGTCCTAGCCCGTCAGCATTCATCTCCTCAGTGGCCGTATCTCTGTTCCAGGTATTATTTATCTCAGTACTCAGATCATTGTCTGCTTCGGGTGGTTCCTCCGTTCTCAGGACCTCCTCACCTTCATTTCCCACCGGCTCGCTTGTCTGGCATACTACACCCGCCATCTCCAAGCCATTCTCTCTGCTCAGTTCCTCCAGTTCCAGCTCGCTTATCCACCCATTAGTTCTTATTACCCGAGCCTGCCCGGCCAATTTTTGTTCATCTAATTTAAATAAACCAATCTCGTTCCAGATGTTATGCATCCGTCTCCTGTAGCCCCTCTCCTTGGGGTTACTTTTCAGGTAGCATTGCATAACAGTTCTATTCAATTCTTTCGTCCAGTTGGTTCTGGCCCCTTTCCTTCTTCTCCTTCCTCCAACATCAGCAGTATTTGGTTGACAGTCAGGTTCCTGCTGCTGAGCCAGGGGGCACCTGTTGGGTGAGAGTCTGTCACATGACGTTCTAGTCTCCATTTCACCGTTATTCGAACTGTTTATGTTCGATATTTAAACACTCTTATCGAGGATTGGCGAATGTATGTTTACATAGCCATCTGTGGATCCGCCATCCCACTTGGCCCTTGTGTGGCATTATCACCACGCTGTATACGAACACACATAAACAAACAACAAACACACAGGCAGAAAGGGCCCCAGAAATGAATAAGCATAAGTTTCATTGTAATGTAGTGTTCGAATGTCTGACTTAGTTTTAGTTTTTTAAGTTTTACTTTTTCCCCCCTCTTCTCTGTCCGTCCGCCTGCTTCTCTCTTCATTCTTATTTTCTTTACGTTTTTGGGGTTTCTTTTTTTTGTTTTTGTTTTTCTCTGTTTGTTTTTCTCGTTTTTTGCTGTTGTTGCTGTGCTGCTTTGGTTTTGTTGTTTGTTTTTTCTTTTTTCTTTTGGGTCTATCTATATATTTTGATGCCTTCCTCTTTGTTAGTAGTAGGAATTCTATAATGTGGAAGTGGCAGCCAGCAGGGAAGTGGGAGACTGGCGGCGTTAGCGATACTGAGACAGTGGTGGTGGTGATGTCGATACCGAGGCAGTGGTGGCGGTGATGTGACCGTATTACTGTAGTGATGGTGCTGTAGCGGAGTCAAGGGGTGGTGGCGGCGGTGATGGGATAGTGGTGGTAATGATGGCCGTAGTGAGCGGTGGCGGTGAAGGTGAAAATGTGTCGTTATCTGGCTGTTGTGTTTAGTGTACACAGATGATGGGGTGGGTGGTGTATCTAGTTTCTGGTGTTGGTGAGTTTAGCTGTCCTATATAGTGTAGCCAGAGGAGAGGAGGGGAGGGGTTCTTCTTCCATTTATAGCCATTTTTTTTTTTTTTTTGGATATACAGTGTACAATACAAAGTTGAATATTTGAATATTTGAGCCTTATAACAATATATTTTCTTTACGTTTTGAGCCTTATAACAATATATTTTCTTTACGTTTTTGGGGTTTCTTTTTTTTGTTTTTGTTTTTCTCTGTTTGTTTTTCTCGTTTTTTGCTGTTGTTGCTGTGCTGCTTTGGTTTTGTTGTTTGTTTTTTCTTTTTTCTTTTGGGTCTATCTATATATTTTGATGCCTTCCTCTTTGTTAGTAGTAGGAATTCTATAATGTGGAAGTGGCAGCCAGCAGGGAAGTGGGAGACTGGCGGCGTTAGCGATACTGAGACAGTGGTGGTGGTGATGTCGATACCGAGGCAGTGGTGGCGGTGATGTGACCGTATTACTGTAGTGATGGTGCTGTAGCGGAGTCAAGGGGTGGTGGCGGCGGTGATGGGATAGTGGTGGTAATGATGGCCGTAGTGAGCGGTGGCGGTGAAGGTGAAAATGTGTCGTTATCTGGCTGTTGTGTTTAGTGTACACAGATGATGGGGTGGGTGGTGTATCTAGTTTCTGGTGTTGGTGAGTTTAGCTGTCCTATATAGTGTAGCCAGAGGAGAGGAGGGGAGGGGTTCTTCTTCCATTTATAGCCATTTTTTTTTTTTTTTTTTTTTTTTTGGATATACAGTGTACAATACAAAGTTGAATATTTGAATATTTGAGCCTTATAACAATATATTTTGGGTCCGAAATTATTATTATTATTATTATTATTATTATTATTATTATTAAGGGCGGTGGATTGGCAGGATCGGTAGAGGGTCGAACGCCATGCTTTGACGCATAGAGTTAAGGCCCTTGCCATTTTGAGTTCAAATGGCACCGAGGTTAACTTTGCCTTTCATCATTAAGCGGTCGATAAAATGAAGTACCAGTAATGCACTGGAATAATTGCTGGCCTTGTGCCAAAAGTAGAAACAATTATTATTCCTTGAATCTCAGTCATTGATGTTAGTTAACTGGAAAGTCCGTTGGAATGAATATCAAGCCACTACCTGCAGCCTCAGATATTCAGGACGTATCGGAGGGTTCTTGCTGTTCCCAGCAAGCATGCCTTTTGAAGCGTTCCAAAAAGCGTGAAGGGGCCGATTTTCTTTAACCATCCCTGGAAACTTTTGGAGATAGTCCCCAGTGCGCCTATGACAATCGGGATCACTTTGACTTCATGGCAGTTCCAAATCCTTTTTACCTCCCACTTTAAGTCCTGGTATCGGTTAATTTTCTCCCTCTCCTTCTCTTGCACTCTCGTGTCGAATGGGCAGGCCACATCCACAATCAGACACGATCTTTTTTCTTTGTCCACAACCACCAGGTCAGGTCTATTGTGTTCCAGTTTCTTGTCCATCTGTATCCTAAAATCCCACAGCACCTTCACCTGATCGTTCTCCATCACCGCCTCTGGCTTATGCTCATACCATTTCTCAGTATGTGGTAAATTGTTTACTTTGCACAGGTGCCAGTGGATCACCCTGCCCATCACATCATGTCTCCAGCCCTTATAGTGGGTCTGGGCTAGGTGTTTACACTCGGATACAATGTGAGCCACAGTCTCCTCTCTCTCTCCACAGATCCTGCACAGTGGGCTAGCCTCCTCCTTGTGAATATGCTGTTTCAACCACTTCGTTTTGAGGGCCTGCTCCTGCACAGCCATTAACATTCCTTCTGTAGCCTTTTTAAGGTCTCCTCTTCTCAACCAGTCCCATGTCTGTGGATCTCTAAATAGAAGGTACTATGAAGGGATTTTTCCTGAAGGCTGCTCTTTCTCCTTGATGTTATTTCCTCCTTGGACATCCCCTGGCCTATTGTCCCCTCCTTCAGTACAGTTCTGAGCATTGGCTCCTTACTATCAGTCACGTATTTGTGTAGGTTGTTTTTCTCCATCTGAACACAGTCCTCTATGCTGATAAGACCTCTTCCACCCTCAGATCTCCTTAGGTAGAGTCTATCGACATCACTCCTCTTGTGGAACATGTTGTAGATAGTCAATAGCTTCCTAGTCTTCCTATCCATTTCTTTTTGTTCAGCAACATTCCATCTCAGAATTCCCGCACTGTACCTAATAACAGACACAGCTCGGGAATTTACTGCGCTTATGGCATTTCTGCTGTTCAGATGTGACTTCAATACGCTCCTTACTCTCCGAATGTATTCATTTCTTAAGAATTCCTTCATTTTTTTGTTCTTCATGCCATCAGCCTCCAGAACGCCCAAATACTTGTATCCTTCCTCAGAGTCAATTTCCTTTATCATCTCACCTGTTGGTATCTGGATTCCGTTACTTCTGCTCAACCTACCCCTCCTCATCACAATGACTCCACACTTACTAATACCAAACTGCATACATATATCATTGTTGAAAATACGGACAATGTCAACAAACACATCCAACTCCTTCTCACTCTACCCGAAGAGCTTAAGATCGTCCATGAAGAGGAGGTGATTGATGGTAAGCCCTCCCTTTCCCAACCCGTTATTATTATTATTATTATTATTATTATTATTATTATTATTGTTATTACTCTTTGAGTCTCAGTCATTGATGTTAGTTAACTGGAAAGTTTGTTGAAATAAATATCAACCCACTACCTGCAGCCTCAGATATTCAGGACGTATCGGAGGGCTCTTGCTGTTCCCAGCAAGCATGCCTTTTGAAGCTTTCCAAAAAGCGTGAAGGGGCCAATTTTCTTTAACCATCTCTGGAAACTTTTTGAGATAGTCCCTAGTGCGCCTATGACAATCGGGATCACTTTGACTTCATGGCAGTTCCAAATCCTTTTTACCTCCTACTTTAAGTCCTGGTATCGGTTAATTTTCTCCCTCTCCTTCTCTTGCACTCTCGTGTCGAATGGGCAGGCCACATCCACAATCAGACACGATCTTTTTTCTTTGTCCAAAACCACCAGGTCAGGTCTATTGTGTTCCAGTTTCTTGTCCGTCTGTATCCTAAAATCCCACAGCACCTTCACCTGATCGTTTTCTATCACCGCCTCTGGCATATGCTCATACCACTTCTCAGAATGTGGTAAATTGTTTACTTTGCATAGGTGCCAGTGGATCACCCTGCCCATCACATCATGTCTCCAGCCCTTATAGTGAGTGTGGGCTAGGTGTTTACACTCGGATACAATGTGAGCCACAGTCTCCTCTCTCTCTCCACAGGTCCTGCACAGTGGGCTAGCCTCCTCCTTGTAAATGTGGTGTTTCAACCACTTCGTTTTGAGGGCCTGCTCCTGCGCAGCCATTAACATTCCTTCTGTAGCCTTTTTAAGGTCTCCTCTTTTCAACCAGTTCCATGTCTGTGGATCTCTAAATTCAGTTCTCTCAAAGAAGGTACTATGAAGGGATTTTTCCTGAAGGCTGCTCTTTCTCCTTGATGTTATTTCCTCCTTGGACATCCCCTGGCCTATTGTCCCCTCCTTCAGTACAGTTCTGAGCATTGGCTCCTTACTATCAGTCACGTATTTGTGTAGGTTGTTTTTCTCCATCTGAACACAGTCCTCTATGCTGATAAGACCTCTTCCACCCTCAGATCTCCTTAAGTAGAGTCTATCGACATCACTCCTCTTGTGAAACATGTTGTAGATAGTCAATAGCTTCCTAGTCTTCCTATCCATTTCTTTTTGTTCAGCATTATTATTATTATTATTATTATTATTATTATTATTATTATTATTATTATTATTACAGTTGCATTTATCTTGCTTTATGTTCATACGAGTTATCACCAAGTCACAACCAGTGACCTCAAGAGACAACAAGATCCGCCATGTTCAAGAAAGAACATACATACTCACACATGCATCTTTAGTGTTTAGACTTGTGATGTACTTATATTGACAGAATCTTCCTTAGTATATGGGCAGTTCCCATTAGTACTATCTTTTGTATTTCTCCTATACGCGGGTTTCCTGGGATTTGCGATAAGTAATCAATAGACCCCTTAGGTATCATTCCCAGAGCGCCTATTGTTTTAGTTCTCAATTTCCACATTTTTCCAATTTCTATCTCCAGGTCCTTATACTTGCTCAATTTTTCAAATGTTTTTATAGATACATTCTTGTCTATTGGAACAGACATATCAATTAGCAGGTATACCCTCTTTTTAAAGTCCTTCAATATTATATCAGGTCTACTTGCATCTATTTTTCGGTCTGTTTGGATGCTAAAGTTCCACAGGATTGAGATGTGATCTTTTTCAAGTATGGGAGGTGGTTGATGCTCCCACCAATTCTTTTGATGGGGCAGGTCAAAATGCTTACACATTATCCATGTATGTATTGTGCAGCTCTGTCATGACTGTTTAGGTATTCGGTTGGAGCTATAGGACTGCACATTGAAATTATATGGTCAATTGTCTCTGGTTGTTTTTTGCATACACGGCATAATGGGCTGCATCCATTTTTTATTATGTTGGCTTGGCAATTTTTTGTTGGCAGACACTGATCTTGTGCTGATATAATCAGTCCTTCAGTCTCCGAATTCAGTCCAGAGGATGCCAACCACTAATGGGTTAAAGTTTTGTCAACATCAGGATTGTTAGCTCGTTCTGGGTATTTTCCATACAGAGGCTTTTCTTGCCATTTCTTAGCCAGTTTCTGTAGCAGTTCTTTCTTTGCAGTTACTTTTACCTGCTTTGCTTTTTCTGTGTTTTCCATTTCAGCAGTAAATGGGACTTCTGAAATTTGTAGTCCATTACTGTATCTTTGTGCATCTTTTGTAATGGAATATGATCTTTTGATGCTTTCGTGTTTCAAAACGAGTTTGATCATCCAATCATGTGATTCCCTTAGATATGTAGATAATCCAATTGTTGCAGTTTTCAACGCAATGTCTAACTGGATTAACCCACGTCCTCCTTCTTTCCTAGGGAGATATATTCTATCTATATCTGCCTTAGGGTGATGCATTCTGTGCATGGTTAAGAATTTTCGAATTTTTGTATCGAGCCTACGGATCTCTGTTCTTGACCAGTTGATGACATTGTAACTGTAGGTTACTACTGGTATGGCAAGCGTGTTTATGGCATCGATCCTATTCCTTGCATTCAATTCCGTTCTTAAGAATCCTCTTACTCTGCGGTAACATTCCTTCCTTATCCTTTCCCTCATTGTCGAGTGCTTGATTCCGTCTCCTTCACAAACACCTAGATATTTGTAAGTTTTTTCTTCATCAAGTTCTCTTATCACGTTCCCCCGATCAAGATTAATGTCTGAACTCTTCAGCAGCTTTCCTCTGGTGAACGTTGCTTTGGCGCATTTATCTAGTCCAAACTCCATTATTATTATTATTATTATTATTATTATTATTTGCATTTATCTTGCTTTATGTTTATACGAGTTATCACCAAGTCACAACCAGTGACCTCAAGAGACAACAAGGTCCGCCATGTTCAAGAAAGAACATACATATTCACACATGCATCCTTAGTGTTTAGACTTGTGATGTACTTATATTGACAGGATCTTCTTTAGTATATGGGCAGTTCCCATTAGTACTATCTTTTGTATTTCTCCTATACGCGGGTTTCCTGGGATTTGCGATAAGTAGTCGTTAGACCCCTTAGGTATCATTCCCAGAGCGCCTACAACCACTGGTATTGTTTTAGTTCTCAATTTCCACATTTTTCCAATTTCTATCTCCAGGTCCTTATACTTGCTCAATTTTTCAAATGTTTTTATAGTTACATTCTTGTCTATTGGAACAGA
>OZ024742.1:91754997-91764997 GCA_964016885.1 Eledone cirrhosa | reverse complement strand
TTCAAAACACAACAGAATACTCTGTGTTCAGAGAACGTGAGGCCACCTGTAAGACGTGGGACCGGCTGGGACTTAGCCCAGTAGACGTTCCTCCTCCTTCTTCACCTGTTGACGTCAAGTCCCCCCAAACTACTTGGGATGCCATCCAGTGCAGCCTGGCCTCAGACAGGCTGATGCACCAGCTCGACCAGCACCGCGTTGCTTGTTTTCGTGCGGCCTCCAAACTCCACAGTGGTGCCTGGCTCCTTGCCCTGCCCTCCTTCTCCACTGGCACGCAGCTAGACAACCATAGCAACGCATCGGCGTTTCTCTGAGGCTCGGCCTCCGGATCTGCCAGCCACACCAATGTCGCTGCGGTTCCACTGTGAAATCTTTCGGCCTCCACCCGCTTTCTTGTCGCCACAGTGCCGGCCGCATTCCACGCCATACTGCCCTCAACGAGGTCATTAAGCATGGCTTGGACGTTACAGGCTTCCCTTCCCAGCCGATGGGGCTGGATCGAGGGGACGGCAGAAGGCCAGATGGCACGTCCATCTTCCCGTTCCGCGGTGGCAAACCCATCGTCTGGGATGCCACTTGTACCGACACTTTCTGCAACCGCAACCTGGTGCAGTTTGCAACTGACCCAGGTTCTGCTGCACGTCGGGCTGAGGGGGCCAAACTCCTCAAATACCGGTCGCTCTCCGACAGGTTTGCGGTCGTACCCCTGGCAGTGGAGACTTCTGGTGTCCTCGGCCCCAGGGCTACCTCCTTACTCACCACCATAGAAGCCGAGCTGGTCAGCCGCAGGTGTGTGCCCCGCGAGTTGGAGTGGCTCTTCCAGTGCGTCTCCCTCGCCGTCCTCCGGGGAAACGCCTTTTCCATTCTGTCCGCCGGGGCTGTGGGTGGGCCCCATCGCGTACCGTTGTAGTTGTTGTAGAGACCCTTCTAATTAAATACACTTTCTGAATTCAATTATATTTAGCAAGCTGTGATTGTAAGACTTTCTATTGAAATAAAGAAAGTAGAGATATGTATGGTTGTTTGTGTGTGTGTAGGAAGATGATTCTATTGGTAGAAATGGGGGAGGGGTTGTGTGTGTATGGGTGTTATGTGTGTGTGGGAGTATGGTTAGCATGTTAAGATGGAGAGAATATATATATTTGTGTGTGAGTGTGTGTGTGCGTAGGAAAATGATTCCGTTAGTAGAAATGGTGGAGGGAGTTATGTGTGTGTGTGTGTGTGTGGGTGGGGGGGTTTAACATGTTAAGGTGTTAGAGTATTAACGTATGTTAAGGTTTATTTAGTTCTGGTTTTTATTTTCTAAAATAGAAGGTGTTATGTGTGTGTGTGTGTATGTATGTGTCTGTTTGGATGGTTAGCATGTTATGGTGTTGACATAATGTATATTAAACTATATTTAATGCTGGTCTATATTTTTGAATAAACATATTTTCCTTATTTATTCGTATTTGTTCTGTTGCCTTTTTTTAAGGCAAATATAATAAGAACTTTGTAATGCGAACTGGCGCAAAATTTATTATACTTATTCACCAACCAACCAAATTACTTCTCTAAAAACCTAGCATTTCGAGCGACTTTTTTCCATATAAAACAGAAGTAACATTCAAACACCAACTAGATGTGAGAAAAACCACAAACCCTCCATCTCAATTCTACTTTTGAAAAGCAGAAGAACTGCGAAACCGGTAAAGGAACCAAATAAATATATATTTTTATAAAAAAAGACTCCAGTTGCATTTTCGATTTCATCTTTTTTCCTTATTTATATATATATACATATATATATATATATATATATATATATATATATATATATATATATATATATATGTGTGTGTGTGTGTGTGTGTGTGTGTGTGTGTGTGTGTGTGTGTGTGTGTGTGAGTGTGTGATATATATATGTGTGTGAGTGTGTGTGTGTGTGTGAAACGAAAGGAGCTGTGTGGTTACTAAAAACAAGGTTTAGGATGGTGGTTAGGACAGAACAGGAGGAGAAAGGAAGAAAGGAGTTTCCATCGTCAGCTGTAAATGTTTCCCGAACCGATGTTTCGGTGCTGAATTACAGGACATCGGTGTAGTTCGGGTGCGCCTGAGGCCTTTTATTAATCACAAGGCCAGGTGGAAAAGGAAAGAGAAAGAGAGAAAAAAGGGGGAGAAAAAAGGAGAGAGAAAAAGAAAGAGAGGGAAAGGGGGAAGAACAGAGGGGAAAAGATGAGGAGAGAGGAAGAAGGGGAAAGGTACAGGTCCCATCGTGGGAAATATATATATATACACACACACACACACACACACACACACATACACATACATAAATCTCTCTCTCTATATATATACACATATATATACGTATTTATAAAATTAGGTAGTAACATGTACTTACGCCGTCATTGACTAAATAGAATTAGTCTGTTAGTTGGGATTTTAAAAAACCCCTCTGAATGGAAAAAAGGATGAGTATTGACGTACTTGGGACAGGATCCCACATCTTTGGTTTGTCGGACCAATGGGTTATCATTGTGTAGCCATTTAGTAATGTTACACATTGGTCCGGCAAACCAAAGACGTGGGTTCGTGTCCCATCTACGTCAATACTCATCATTTATTTCCATTCAAAGTTTTTTTTTTAAATGCCAACTAACAGATTAATTCTATTTAGTCAAATACGCCGTAAGCACATGTTACTACCTAATTTTCAAATTCGCTAGCCGTTTCTAAACAAAGCCTGCTTTGTGTATCCCTATTTATACACACACACACACACACACACACACACATATATATATATATATATATATATATATATCCTGTATGGACAGACTGTTAGACGGACCACTGTCTCTTAAGAGCAACTATCTGTGTCCGTGTTCGGAAGAAGATGACACATGGCAGTGTCAAGGTATAGATATTTTACAGTTCACCGGCCCAGAAAAGACCCCCCCCCCCCCCAAAAAAAAAAGAGAACCCAAAAGATCTTCAAAACTCAGTTCAGCAAATTGAAGTAATAAACATTGGTGATGCTTGTCCGTCTTTCAACAAACAACTTTTTGAGTTAACGGTCACTCCTAGAACCTTTCTCAGTTGAGACGGCTGTAAACAGAGTAACCTGCTCGCTCTCAATTTGGTTGCCATCTTCTTTGCGGTTGTTGTTTTAAATGCATTCAGCAACACCGATTATGGCTTATATCTATGTTATCGAACTACAGAATGAAATCATTCAACTTTTGATGGGCTGCTTCTCGGCTGATGTACTAACATGCACTTAGAAAGCCATATATTCTAACATCAATTCAAAGGGAAAATATTGACGGTTGTGGATAGGTTCGTATAATTGGGTATTACTCTCACTAGAACCAGTACCATTGAGGAAGAGGTCGGCTGCCAGCTGTCTAAAGCTCTAGGTGTTTTTATTATGCTGGAAAGCGATGTGGTCACAGTCTGATGTACGTGTGCGCACGAAAGTTGAAATATACCAAGCAAGTGTGCTTACAGGCTTGCTATAGGGATGTGAGACATGGACGAAATTCTGTGTGCATATCCAGCGCCTCAAACGTTTCCATCAACAATGCTTGCACTTCATTCTCATTATCACATGGAGGTTTCATACACCAGATACTGATCTACTATAGTGGGCCTGTCTGCTAAGCACCGATACCATGATCATGAAACAACGTCTCCGTTAGCCAGGTCACACATACAGAGCGAGAGAGAGAGTAAAAGAGAGGGAGATTAGTTTGATAGATAGGGATTTTTTATGCATCCATTTATAATATAGATTTATTTTATATTACATTCATGTATACATCAATTAATAAATATATCAATTCCATCTATGTTCCTGTTGCTCGTAAAACGTATAGAAATATTTTCTTTTGTTTTGAGCCTTGGTCACATGGGTATTCCGATGGATTTTTAATATAGGTTCTGCCAATTAATTCGCTACTTATTTCTGCCTAATTAGTGCAACGAAAGTTCAGTCAATAACATAATGGACATTAATTAGAAAAACTAAATAAAGTTGCTTCTCTTTTCCGATCATCCTGTAGAATAGAATGGAAGGCAACCGATTAGCAGATCGGACCAAAGGAACGACGTTTTCGTTGATCTTTCCATCGATGAAACAATCTGCTGGACGCAACTCATGGCAAACAAATGGAGTGATTTGAGCTCAAAACACAGAGTTGGGTAACATTCTACAAAGTATCTCCTTGGCTCATTAAGGATTCCGCCAACCCACTTCCTACGGAATTTCATTTTATTCATCAAACCCGAATGAAGACAAAGTTGACCTTTGTATGAATTGAAATTAGGACACACAGTGCTGAGTCAGATGCCGCAAAGCATCGAACTCTACTTTTTAACAATTCCGCAAATCCATCCTCTCTTGACTGATACTTTATTTATCTATCCCGAAAGTATGAAAGGCATAGTGAACCTTGGCGATATTTGAAGGTAGAGATCGAAACAAATACCGAAGAAATTAATCTGACGTTCTGAGGAGTCCATTCGTATTAGATCTTAATACACAAACTTCTAACAACCTCCATGTAAGCAAGCCTGTTACACTAAAGTCACGATCTCTCACCAAACCCATATCTCATCCCCAGCATAATAACAAACACTTTCTACAATCCTCCCTACACGAATCAACAAGAGACCCTTTCCTAGACAAGCCAGCGTGGACGTCTTTATGTAGTAACTCGAATTGATAGAAATATCATTCAAATCTCCCTGAAATAACACCCTACTCTCATAAAAGGGGGAGACTTTGGATGAAGTAATACTAGTTACACTATATTTGAATAAAAGATGACATAGTCGTAGCTGGAATACAAGGGATCATAGATCTGGTAGATTAGAGCTAAATAATAACCTTTCTGTACAGCGTATCGGAGGAAAGCAAACATAGTGGCGCCCATTACTTTCCAGCCGAACATCCAGAGTTTGGCAGCTGGAAGGAGATAAGGCGACATCAACAGTGGGCTGGTACTTTTTTTATGGGCTCCGAGAGGATGACATGACCTTGGCGGGATTTGAACTCAGAATGCAACAATGCGGAACAAATCTCCAACGTACAATCGACTCGTGAGAGGATATAATGTATTATATCTTTTTTATTGTTGGTGCAAAAGTTTCCAGTTCATCGACACAACCAAAGAAATCCCCGGGGATGTAAACCTTCACACTGTTTTCTGTACATGCTTCGAGTCAGGTAGTCACGGCACGGTGAGGATCAATCTTGTCAATCACATCAGTTATAACTCTTCCTCATGATTAAACCATTCAAACAACACATGATGTGGTCGAGCCTGCAAACCAGTTTCGATCTCCAAATGACGAGAACATGGAAGCCAATAGTCAGATCGGACAATATTTTCATTGGTTTTCTATTGTCTCACAGAGCTGGATCAGATATCACAAAGTTTCTCGTTCTACTTTTTAACAATTTGCTAATCGAACAACTCCTTGAACTGATACTATATTTACCAACCTCAAAACGAATTGACCTCAGAGCATATTGAGCCAGAATGAATACCGAGATGTTTAATCCTATGTCATGACGACTCTGCTAATTCACCGCCTATGATGACGTAATTTCACTTTATTACTTGGGAACTACATAGAATTTCTATAAGGTTTATTTCGTCTCTTCTTTGTTATTAGGACAAATAGTTTACTTTTACTTTTAAAAGATTAGTCATAAGAGGAAGGGCAGTTTCCATGACATATTGTTTGTAATTGTAATATGACTTTTGAAAGGTCGACAAAAGTTTATATATATTCAAACAAAAGATTGAATTCAAAATTTTCGTTTCTGACAACACAACATACAGATTTCAAATCTCAGCAGAGCCACAAACTCGGGCTGCAATGTCAGAATATTCATCATATCAAATCGGGGGCTTTTCATTTCTTGAGAAATTTCCCCATGTAAAGTTCAAGTTCTCACGACTCCTTAAACTAACTATGTAGAAATATAAATACAATGAAATTTATAAATAATTATATTTGCCCAACTTCTCTTGAAATATCTTACAAGTTGTTGATCCGATTGAAACGCTTCTGTGGCAATTGAGTAATATATATATAATTTATACACCGAAACGTGTATACACACACACACACACACACACACACACACACACACACACACACACACACACACACACACACACACACACACACACACATATATATATATATATATATATATATATATATATATATATATATGTATATATATATATATATATATACATATATATTAGAATTGGTGCTCTGAAATAGCGATATATATATGAATGTATATATAGTGTATTTTGCAATACACTGTATGCTTAATTAAAAGCATTTTTAAGACCTTACACTATTGTTTTAAAGTAGTGACTATGTCACTTGCTTCTATTTTCAGCAAACAAGGGGAGATAAGCTGACAGAGCTCTGTTTCGTACTGTTGGTACTTTCAGCAAACAGGAGGAGTGCTAGGCTTTGATAAATACCAACAGTACGAAACAGAGCTCTGTCAGCTCATCTCCCCTTGTTTGCTGAAAATAAAAGTAAGTGACATAGTCACTACTTTAAAACAATAGCGTAAGGTCTTCAAAATGCTTTTAATTAAACATACAATGTATTGCAAAATACACTATATATGCATTTATATATATATCGCTATTTCAGAGCACCAATTCTAATTTTCAATTTTTGCCGGACCGGCAACCGCTCTGAATGATCAGTTCTTGATTATTACTGGAATTCGATAAGAATCCAACATTCATAATTTTTAGCAAACAGGAGGAGTGCTAGGCTTTCATAAGTACCAACAGTACGAAAAAGAGCTCTGTCAGCTTATCTCCCCTTGTTTGCTGAAAATAGAAGTAAGTGACATAGTCGCTACTTTAAAACAATAGCGTAAGGTCTTCAAAATGCTTTTAATTAAGCATACAGTATATTGCAAAATACACTATATATACATTCATATATATAAGTATGTATGTATATATATATACACGTTTTGGTGTATATATTATATATATATTACTCAATATATATATATGTACACATACACATATATATATATATAATTCGGTTTTGAATTTGTTTTGCGGGATTTCTTATCTGAAAACGTGTGTTGTAACATATATTATTATAATTTGGGAGGGTCATGTTGCCAATAAAACACACGCA
Organism: Eledone cirrhosa; assembly: GCA_964016885.1. Taxonomy (NCBI): domain Eukaryota; kingdom Metazoa; phylum Mollusca; class Cephalopoda; order Octopoda; family Eledonidae; genus Eledone; species Eledone cirrhosa. The sequence continues at coordinate 91,757,812 of OZ024742.1, read as the reverse complement.
CCTGTTGGTTTTCACTTGTTGGTATTATAAATTTCCGGCTGGTTGGTTGGTTCGATAACCGGAAGGTTGTTTATATATTGTCAAAGCTCTTTCGTCACACATTCTGTGACCTCCTCAGTGACTAGGTTTTTATTTTGTGTGTCTCTCCTTTTTTCTGTCCTACACCATCTTGTGTTTGTGTGTTGTGTGCTTTGTTTGCGCATGCATTACATGTCTTTTATTCATTTATGTGTTTATTTATTTGGCTGTTTGTTCTAACCGTGTGAGTCTGTTGTGTTTTGTTAGTTTGGTTTTTGTGTGTGTCGGTAGTCTTCATTTTGTCCTTAATTACTAGTTGTGATGCTACTATTTCATTCATGTTTTATGTTTAATTTTCGTTGGAGTTCGTTTATATTTGTTGCCTCTGTGATTTTCTTGAGCATTGCATATTTTCTACGTGTGGATATAATGTTTATCTCTATGTTCTCTAATGTGCCCCTATGTTCTATTTTGGCATGTTGGGGGAGTACTGATGAGTTTTTCCCATCCTGGAGTTCTCGCCAGTATTCACTTATCCTTTCTCCTATTCTACGGGCTGTTTCACCTATGTATGTTATATTCTAATTCCTACACTGTCCCTCAGTACATCTTATGCTATATACTACGTTCCTAGTTTTGCAGTTAATTTGCAGGCTTAGCTTGCAGAATATGTATTTCCTATCAGCACAGGGGGATCTTTGAAATGGGTATGTTTTGCTAATTAGGGTTTTTATGGGAATACCTGGTCTTTCAACTAGCTTAATCTTTAATTTGAGCTTGTCTAGGGCCCTTCTAAATTTATAAGCTAGTTCGCGTCTAGGGGTTGTATCATACCATGAGTTTATTTTATTTGCCTTATTCCTAATTCTTTCTATTCTGTTCCAAAATGTGTTCCTATACATGGGGAAAGTTCTATTTGCATCATTTTCTACCATCTTTGCCCATTTGGTTCTAGCTCCTTTATATACCCTGATAATGTTTTTGTGATTGTAGAAAATGATGCAACACCACCAAGCTTGCTTGGCGAAAAGGGTGATTTTGGACACCATGCGGGGTAAAAAAACAAAACCTGACAAAGGGCGGAGGAACACAGGAGAGTCAACGGCCATCCAATAAATATTTTTTGGGGTGGGGGTGAGAGACTCTTAGTCATCATTAAAACATCTCTATAGAACAAGCCCACTCTGATATAAAACCTGCGTCTTCGTTTGCATCCAATGATGTAAACCAGTTCTACGTTTTGGGGAAATGTATTCAATGTTCAGAGAGTGGGATTGGCCTCGTGCAAAGCCATTCCTCACCTAAAAATCTCCAAGCACAGGCATCGCTTGACATTTATTTGCGATGCATGGCTGGGCACGTCAGTGATGTTTATGCTTAAGTATCAAGTGATGGCATTACTCCAAATTGGGTTGCAGCCACCATCATCATTATGTATGTATGTATTTATGTATGTCTCCGGGAGAAATGACCCCTTAGCCGTTGTCAAGGCAGAATTCTAGGAGAAGGAAAATTCTGATATAACACCTGCAATCCTGATGGTATCCAATGATATTGACTTGTTCTTCTTTTTGGTAAATATCATCTTGGTTAAGAGAGTGGGACTGGCTTTGTGCAGTGCCTTTGCTCACTATAAAAGCTTCACGGCACAGGCATTGTTTTATATCTGGAGATCTCTCTGCACTTGTCGTCACATGGTACCATGGGCCCAGCCCTATGTGTCATTAATTGTCACAAGTGTAGTGTTTGTACCAGAGTTTTCATGTCGCTGGCTGGAGTAAAAAGTCACACTCGTTCAGCGCATCGGTAGGGGTTCTCCTACATGGATATAAAGTAGTGGCCGTACTCGAAAACGAGTTGGCAGCCACCATGTATGTATGTACGTATACATTTATGTATGTATGTCTCCTACTCATTATTTCATTATTTCCGCCGAGGTTAACTTTGCCTTTCACCCTTACGGGGTCGATAAAATAAAGTACCAGTAATACACTGAGAAAATTGGTGGCCTTGTGCCAAAAGTAGAAACAATTATTTCCGTTAGTAGCAGGAAAAAGAAAACATCATGATAATATTTCAAAATGAGCAGCTTTTGGCCAGTTACACTTCTTGAGATGTCTGTCCAGCCTTCAGGGGGAACAGGATTTGAACTTAGCTTTGTACATATATATATATATATATATATATATACATGTGTGTGTGTGTGGGGGTGTTTTGGTTTGTGTGAATACGTCTGTGTGTATATATATATGTGTATATATCTATATGTGTATATATGTGTATATCTATGTGTATATCTATATGTGTATATATGTATGTATATATATATATATATATATATATATATATATATATATATATATATATATATATATATATATATATATATATATATATATATATATATAGTGGTAGAACACTGGAAGGTAATATCCGTAGTGGTAGAGCACTCAGTCCATGGGACGAGTTAGGTAGAAGTGGTTACACAACAGTTAGTTCACCATACCGAGAACAATTGTTTCACCTTAGCGGATCCTTAGCGATTACGAGCTGAGGATCCGCTAAGGTGAAACAATTGTTCTCGGTATGGTGAACTAACTGTTGTAACCATTTCTATATATATATATATATATATATATAAATAAATGAGTGTGTGTGTGTGTGTGTGTGTGTGTGTGTGTGTGTGTGTGTGTGTGTGTGTGTGTGTGTGTGTGTGTGTGTGTGTGTGTGTTTACTCTTTTACCTGTTCCAACCATGCAGGTGAGGTCATGCTGGGGCACTAGTACATAGAACAGTA
>OZ024742.1:91664997-91749997 GCA_964016885.1 Eledone cirrhosa | reverse complement strand
CCCCATACACACACATACACACACACATATATATATATATATATATATATATATATATATATATATATATATATATTGTTTAGAATCACAAGTGAAGTCATTCTTTTTCTTTATATATATATATATATATATATATATATATATATATATACACCCCCCCCCATATATATATATATATACACCCCCCCCCATATATATATATATATATATATATATATATATATATATATATATATATATATATATATATATACAGACATATTTCTTCCCTAATCTCCCCGAAAAATTTCCAATAAACGGAAGAGTTTATTTCTATGATAATGTTGGTATGATGATCTAATCATACCATTAATCTTTTGCTGGAAGTTCCAAAATGATGTACCAAAATATCGTTTTATACGAAAAGTCCTGAAGTTATTAGTAATATATTGATAATGATAAATATAGATTTAATCCGTCGCCCGGTTTAACAGCACTACTTAGCCCTTGGCTAGTTTTAGCAGAGTACAATTTGTTGTAAGCATTCCCTCCACGTCTCCGGTTTGAGGTTACCTTCTTCCATTCTAACAGCCACAGAGGCTCTGAAAAGGACCATTGGTACAGTTTTTTTCATTTCTGGCGAAACATTAATTAGTGAAAGTAGCCATATAGTTTCGGAACGACACGACTCACCCTCAGATTATAGGTTAGCCACCGAAATGCATTTTGTTTCATTTTACACGTGTGTAAAAAATTGAGGCTATGGAAATAGTCACATTTTACTTTAATATGATCAAAATATGGTAATTTATTTAAAACACGTAGAAACTTATATCTATAAAAATGAGAGAGAGAGAGAGCAACGAAACGATTAAGTCCTGGTTTAAAACTCATCACAAGTGTAACATATGTCTGTGATTTTATTTCCAGATGAATATTTATCTATTTATTTATCTAAAGAAAATACAAGTCCAGAGCTGAATATTTAAAGAAAGAGGATGTTTTGGGGTATCTGATCCGACCCTAAGTTCAAATCGCATCGAGGTCAACTTTGACTTTCATATTTTCTATTCCATAGGTATAGGTGGATTGGTGAGATTGTTAAAGAGTTGGACATGTGCTTTATGGTATCTGATTCGACCTCGTGCTTTCTGAGATCATGTCCCATCGCCACCTAACAGGAGTTGCAACAGACTGAGAGTATCAACACGGGAAAGAACGACTAATACATTATTTCTTTAGTTCGATCAGACGATTTTTTTCCCTCTCGGAGGAGTTGGATACAAATCATGATAAGTTTGTATGGCTATAATCATTACTTCATAGAGTCAATGTTTAAGAAATTGATTATATTCTTTAGAATATTTTAGTCAATAGTAATTTTGGTGGGTTGATATTTATGAATAATTATTTTCTTTAAGATATTTTTCTAAAAATTGATATATATTTTGAAACACATCTTTAAAAAAGCGATTAATATATTTCAAAGTATATTTTTTAATAAAAAACCGTAAAAAATAAAATAAAAAAAAACGATTATATATGTTTGAAACTATATTTTTGGAAAATAAATATCTTATGGAAAGTGATTGCATGAATAGTAATTCAAAGAAATGTCTACTGAAATATATATTAAAATATTTTAAAGAATGCAATCGATTACTTGGACATTAACTCTCGGAAGAAACAATTGTAGGCTAATAATGATTTCTGGTATAGGCACAAGGTGCTTTATTTTATTGACCCCGTAAGGATGAAAGACAAAGTTAACCCCAGCGGGATTTGAACACAGAACGTAAAGGGCCGTAAGGCTAATAATAACCATACAAAATTACTACTGCACAGCAGCAATTGTGTCCAACCTATCCGTAATCGTTCATTTGAATGCGATACTTTGAAATGGCATTTAACCCCTTCGTTATCATATTTCTTATGAAAATCACTGCCTATGACTTTCAAATAGTCATGAGTTTAGAACGATTTAATAACATAACTAAATTTTTCGAAGTTAAACTGATGTTTGGAACATAACTTAACAAAGGTTCATGTATATATTTATGATGAACAGGTTATAAATAAATAAACACATTAAGAATCAAACAGCTTTGTACCGTAGAACTATGTTAATTTGCTGGTGATTTGGCATCAAAAGGGTTAATCCTCATCAGAATAGTACACATGTAAAATTAAACCATATTATTGTACCGGTAGAGGGTCGGGCATGCTTTCCAGCATAGTTACGTCCCTTTACGATATAAGTTCAAATCCCGCCGAGGTTAACTTTGCCTTTCATCCTTACGGGGTCGATAAAATAAAGTACCAGTAATGTATTGGATAATTGCTGGCCTTGTGCCAAAAGTAGAAACACTTATTATATTAGTGTTAACCTCGGCGGATTTGAACTCAGATGCCCCTTTGCGTTCTAAGTTCAAATCCGCCGAGGTTGACTTTGCTTTTCATCCTTACGGGGTTGATTAAATAAAGTATCAGTAATGCACTGAGGTAATCGCTGGCCTTGTGCTAAAAGTAGAAACTCTGAAGGCGGTAGATAGGCAGTATCGGTAGAGAGTTGGACGCCATGTTTTCCAGCATATAGTTATGTCCCTTTATGATCTGAGTTCAAATCCCACCGAGGTTAACTTCACCTTTTATCCTTACGGGGTCAATGAAATAAAGTGCCAGTGATACACTAGGGTAATTGCTGGCGAAAAATAGAAACAATTATTATATTAGTGTTCAACATTATGAGTACTATGGGGCCACTCATGGATAACTAAACCCGATTTCGAAACACACACACATACATACACATAAAGCCATATATATATATATATATATATATATATATATATATATATATATATATATATATATATATATATATATATATATATATCAAAAGTATTAATAAATGGAAACTATCTTTATAAAATCATATTTATTTTATTATATATATTTCAAGGGTACCAACATTTTTGGTACGCTCTCATCAGATAAAATATAAAAGTTGTTTTACAGATAGTGACATATTCAAAACAAGAACTTATCGTTTTAAGTTCTGTTTATATATATATATATATATATATATATATATATATATATATATGCGTGTGTGTACCTTAATACAGGGGATTTACTCATACGTTTTCACGAATACTTAAGTTTCATGGGGTTTTGTTTATATATATAAATTGGCAGGGAAATAAGAAATTATGACATTCATTCTTAATTAGTGGTATAAGGAAGGAGAATTTAAGTACCTCCACAAGGTTGAGTCGACTCAGTATCTGCACTTGCACATGTGGTCCTTTATCTTGTTAGTGAGGTATTTTGTTTATTGATAACTTTGATATAATGGTTTATAATTATAGGGGATGCAATATATGCGATTGAACTGGGCCTGGTACTTTATTGGTATGTATTTTGTATGTATGGATGGAATAATTGTAACTCCTGGTTGAATCGTACGGGCGCCGTGATGACATACGGAATGTCTTAAGCATTTTAAACGTATCGGAGCCCATTCAACTCCAGGTGTGAATACGGCGGATTTCTTCTAGAGAAAGGGAAGAAATGTGAGAAGAGAGAAAGAGGCATTGGACTGGTACTTTTTTTATTGACATCGGCGAGATTTAAACTCATAGCACAAAAATCCGGAACGAATACCGAGAAGCATAATATCGGATTTTCCCACAACGCTGTTATTTCGTTAGTTTTATATTTAATTTATCGACCATAGAATGACAAAAAGGCAAAAGTTTCTCTTTGAGTGATTTGAACTCAGAATGGAAAGCACCGTAAATAAATATCGCAATGCATTTAGCCCACCATTTACTGTTAGAACAACTCCACTGCCATTAGATGAAGATTATTATTACAACCCCCTCTAATGATAGTAAACACCTTGATATATTTCCAATTGATATTGATAATACGTTTTTAGATTAGCTTCGCCTGCCATAATATAAACTTTATTTTCTTAATTTTTAATTTTAGTACTTCGTGATTTCATTTGCAATCTATGCGATATGTATATTTGTCTTCAACGTGCACAGATTAAGCGGACTGAGAAGAAAAACAAGTGAATATACATATATATATACAAAATAAATATGTGGACGTGCATAATGAAGCGAAATAATATTCAAGAATTTACTAACATCACATAAGCCATGATGTTTGATCAAACGTAAATAAATAACCCGAATCCGAAAGAAGACAAAAAATTAGAATAAAATTAAAAAAATAAATCTGTGTGATTACGTGTGGCATTTATATACATGTATATATATGTGTGTATATGTAACATAAATAGAACGTGTTGTAATATATATATATATATATATATATATATATATATATATATATATATATATATACCACACACACACACACAGACACAAACATACACGCAGACAGACACACACACACACAGACACACACACACACACACACACACACACACACACATATCTCTCTCTCTCTCTCTCTCTCTCTCTCTCTCTCTCTATATATATATATATATATATATATATATATATATATATATATATAATGAGTCTTGCTTCTAGGAGAAACACAGTTGATGGGATGCATCCGGTGAATTAAAAAAAAATATTACAAAAAAACATGGCGTAGCTGTTTGTTATCGGCTGAATCTATGTCGGTTATAATCTAGCATGGAAGGGGAAAAGTGATGAAAGATGGCGGAATGTTTTTTGTGGTACTTATTGAATAAAGAAGAAGTTACTTGTCTTAGTGGTTAAGGGGTTTAGCTCCTAATAAGACCGTGAGTTCGATCCTGGGCGGCATGTTGAGTCCCTGAGCTGAACATGTTATTTCCTATTGCTCTAGTTCTTTCAAGAATTAAAAAAAACATGAACTGTCTTGTCACACATTGTGCCACGTTGAATATCCCTGAGAACGACGTTAAGAGTGAAGTGCACGCGTCTGTAGAATGCTCAGTCACTTGCACGTAGTCTGTGACCAAGATACTTTATTTCCCGATGCTCCAATCCACTCAACTGTAAACGAAATTAATTTCACTTGTAATTCAAAGGACCAGTTTCGTTACATACTGTTGTGTTATGCTGAATCTCCCTGCGTTAAATTTTAAAATGTTCATATTTAAAACAGGATAGGTCTCATGGACAATAAGACCCGAGGTTTCATCTCCTTTAGACAACAGTGGCTTAATCTTGCATAGGATCCTAGATGAATGTTTAATCGGGGCTCTTGCGTCAAACTGATATTTATATATATATATCATTTATGGTAGCAAAAACAATAATTATTAATTTGGAGCCCTTTAAATATTGTTGGGTCCTGGTTAAAGACCGGTGAATCGATACCCCTTACTTCACCACTGCACTTAGCAAATCTGTAAATCCGATAATAACTCGGGTACATTTCATTCTATCGACTACATTTGGTTATATAAGAATGCGGTTATATGTTCTAATCTGTAGATGTAATAACGTAGTTAATTATATACATACACATAGCAACATATGATACCGAGTGTGTTTTTAGTAACCGCTCATTTTACCTTACTTTGAAAAAGTAAATAATGTGTTTAAACAGAGTACTTTTTCTCTCTCAGGCCAGAAAATGAAATCTATCTGACTAGTTTGATAAAATATTATGGCTTCATTGCAGGGAGAGTAATAGCTTAGAGCTATCATAATCCATGTCCACTTGCACAGAACTCAATTTGTTTGTCGAATTTTCATAACAGTATAATCATTGGGATTGTGAATTAATTAATACAAGAAGCATTACATTATAACGGGACAAACAGAAATGTAAAATAATGTTATTAGCAATATTATGCAAATTAGATAAACCAGTAGCGTTCTGTCTAATTGTGAATGCGCGTGATTTAGTGGGTAGATCGTCCACCTAACGATAGTAAAGGCATGACTTCAATAATATTGACCAAGGCACTTTATTTCACGTTGCTTCAGTCCACTCAGCTAGAAAAAAAAATTACTGCACCTGTAATTCTAATGGCCATCCTCGTCATACACTGTTTCACGAAGAAAATACGTTAAGGGTACAGGTGTCTATCAATTTCAATCATATGTACGTTAATTTCATGATTAGGCTGTTTAATTGCTCAAACAACTGGAACAGTCGTTATCGAACATGATAGAGATTCAACACATTCAAATACTATAAATTAACTATGATCTATTAATCTCTTTGTTGGCCTAAATGAATAATCGAAATTAATAACATCATATCCCCTACATTCACATTAACTACCATACACCCTCTAAAACCACAATTACACAGCAATTAGTATCTCTACCAACACCATCACCTCTAAAATAACCGTCAAGGTTGCCCAGGACTAAACGATAACTATATAACAAGCCAAGGAAAGAGCCTCGACATGGTCATTTGACCCGCTAGAAATAACAGTTAAATCTCATCCAACCGTATTATAGAAAGGAAACTTTGGATAAAGTCGTCATAATTATATAAAAACGAATGGGGTCAACATGATTTTTATGCCTTCTCAAACACAGCTGGTCTAGGGTTAACCATCAGTAACACCTGCTCCCCTACAACTAAAACACACCAACTTCTATGACAACAAACTAGAAATACCACCGTCACCTACATTATTAAAACCAACACCACTCAACCAATGCTCGGTCACCACTACTACCACCAGCATCACTACGACCCAAGCATCACCACCATTAACATCCCTACAATCACCACCAAAATCATCATCTTCACTAACATTCCTATCACCACCACCACCACCGCCATCACAATCATCACTACAACCACTACCATCATCACTACCATTACCACCACGACTACAACCACTACAACCACCACAACCATCACTACCACTACCACCACGACTACAACCACTACTACCACCGCAACCATCACTACCACTACCACCACGACTACAACCACTACAACCACCACAACCATCACTACCACAACAACTACAACCACCACAACCATCACTACCACTACCACCACGACTACAACCACTACAACCACCACAACCATCACTACCACAACCACTACCACCACGACTACAACCACTACAACCACCACAACCATCACTACCACAACCACTACAACCACCACAACCATCACAACCACTACAACCACCACACAACCATCACTACCACTACCACTACCACCACGACTACAACCACTACAACCACCACAACCATCACTACCACAACCACTACAATCACCACAACTATCACTACCACTACCACTACAACGACCTCAACCATCACTACCACTACCAGCAGTACAACCACCACAGCCACCACTACTACTAGCACAACCACCAGCATTAGTTAACGTGACAGTAACAATTAGATAACGGTTAAGACAGGTAAAAGGACAAGAAGTAAGACAAGGTATATCAATATATGACTCACACTGGCAAACACCTTATCACACTGACACACACACACACACACACACACACACACACACACACACACACACACACTCACACACATGCATACAATGGAACACACACACACAGAAATATATGGATACATAGATACATAACTAGTAAAAACGACACAACTAGCCACAGACTAACAGGTAGACAGTCTCATAGTGACACATATTCACACACATATATACACACACACACACACACACACACACACACACACTCACACACATGCATACAATGGAACACATACACACACACACACACACACACACACACACATATATATATATATATATATATATACACACAGCTATAGAAAAACACAAACGTACATACAAACATACCTACGCACACAGGGCGGTGAATGGAACGCACACACACACACACACACACACACACACATATATATATATATATACACACAGCTATAGAAAAACACAAACGTACATACAAACATACCTACGCACACAGGGCGGTGAATGGAACGCACACACACACACACACACACACACACACATATATATATATATATACACACAGCTATAGAAAAACACAAACGTACATACAAACATACCTACGCACACATGGGCGGTGACTCATTCAGGTGACAGAAACAGAGAACAGGTAGGTGTGTGGGGGTGCATGTATGTGTGTATGCGCGGGTGGAGTGGGAAAGGTGGGTGGAGTTACACATGTTAAACTAGGTTAGATGGCGGAGAGATTGTATAAGAGACGTTATGACAATATATATATATATATATATATATATATATATATGTGTGTGTGTGTGTGTGTGTGTGTAAAAGGTAAATATATATACATAGTCGTGCGAATATATATATATATATATATATGTACGTATGTGTGTGTATATATATATATGTATGTATAGGAGGAGTGAAAAAGAAGGGGAGGTTAAGAAGTTAGTCAAACGCTAACAATCCGCTCACACGCTTATACATGCGACTACAGGTTTTAAACCACTTTATTGAACAGAAAACATTGTTCTCACACATGTGCTCTTCAAATTTTCATAGTTTTTACACACAACCGGCATTCGCCTACATACATAACATATACATTAAAATACAAGTGAATAGCTTAAATATAATATATGTCTGTGTAAATATATCATCGCGACCACAGTCGAACATTTCACGATTTTCCATAGCTTCTGGCAACTGCTCACTACTGAGGTTTGTATCATCTGAGAGTTGATCAATGAATGTTCGAGCAGGTCTTCGTCTACTGCATCTCCCTTCAGTTGGTTCGCACAATAGTAACTTGTGTATATACTTCTCCAACAATTACCTGCACATCGTAACCGTCTTTGAGCAATTGTAGTTGTTATCTTGGGCAAGTTTTCGTATAAACTTTAATTTGTAATACGTGGACAACAGCTTGTTTGTACAACCCTAAGCATGTTAGTGTATGCATCATCTAGCTTCTTCTCAAGATCTTGTGTCAGCATCCATGTACCTGCTCCATACATCAATACTGATGCAACAAATGTTCTGAAGTATATTTTATTTTTTTCTGGGAAGATCTGTCTTCCATATCCTTTCCATCTTGTTTTTTGTCTCCCTTGTCTATGTCCGTTTTTTATGAACTCAACCAGCTCTCCAAATATAGAAAATCAACAACTTGATTAAGTATTCATCCATCCAGTGTGACAATATTTGCATCGCCGAGGTTGACTTTGCCTTTCATCCTTACGGGGTCGATAAAATAAAGTACCAGTAATGAACTGGGTAATTGCTGGCCTTGTGCCTAAAGTAGAAACAAATATTTGCATCGTCTTGGTTTCGTGACACTTGTCTTTTCTTGGTAACATATATGTGTAGATCAATTTTCCTGGCAGAGAATTCGACTTCATGAAGAAGCTCTTAAGCGTGACCAGTAGTATTTGATGGAAAAGCTATGTCACCAGCAAAATATGTATCCCATATAACAGTTGGTGTGGTTCACTTACTTCTTGTTTGTGTCAATCTAAGATCTTGCTCATGAACAATGGCTTCCCTCAAGGCATATTTCAGAGGGATTATGAAGAAATATGTTGCCAATGACTCATATTGAACGACACCTGCTAGGATTTAACAGATACTCGATATCAGCATCAGGAGAGGGAAGTTGAGCTTCCGTGCTTATGTAGAGTACATTTATAGCAGAAACTATGGCATCAAATATGCCATATGCAACTAGGAGTGACATAAGCTTTCCTTTATGGGTGGAGTCAAAAGCCTTTTTGTAATCAATGGAAGTTAGTACAGCTTTCGGGTTCTTTGATCTGACAATTTCTAGTAGCCTCCGCATTGTCAATATTTGTGGGAAAGTTGATCTTTTTTTCTCTGGAACCATTTTGATTTAATCAGTTTCAGATGGTCTTATCCTGTTTATTAACATTCTGTTGTAGATTTTGGATGCAACTACTGACAAAGTAATTCCTCTGTAATTTTCTGTATATCCGAGATCACCCTTCTTGGGTAGAGGCACTATTCCTCCTTTTCTCTAAAACTTTGATACATTTCTTTGAAAGTCTTCTGGCAGATTTCAAGCAGCTGCATACATTCCATACTTTTGCTAGTATCCAAGCTTGTAGCTTCGTTGTTTTTTATCGACTTTGTCGACTTTGCATCATTTTTTCTCGACTTTGCATCATTCAACTCATGTCTCATGTATTGTAAAATCACCAACATAAGCAGTTGATCAAATACCTTGTCAATATTTCCTTCAACCATCAAGGGAGGTTATCCAAGTAAGTTAACAAGATTCTTCTTCCACAACTTTACTCTTTCCTCGGGGCTTTCAGTTTTTAACTTAACTTTATTGGATTTCTTTCTTCCAGTTATTTCGTTGATAACGCTCCATGCAACCTTAGCTTTTCGATTTAAGTGAGCATTATGCAGCAGTTCTACCTTCTCCCTAATGTAGATTTCTGTTCTTTGATATAAACATTATCTAGATTCCTTTTAACTTCAACTATAAGCTGTTTATTTCTTTCAGTCGGATAATTCTTTCATTTTCCATTCAGCTTCTTGGTTTTCGCATGGGACCTTCTTGCTTTGCGCAGTTTCAAAGAAATGATTTCTGAAGACAGCATGTATATGTGAAGGTATGTATATTTCCTCTGATAATTTGTAATATTTTTACATAGATCTATATGATATACATACCAACACACATATACATCCTAGAAACGATCGTAAAATGATGAATTTTTTAATATAAAGAACTTGTTCTTTGTTTTTATTTCATTGTTTTTATTAATTTATATATATATATATACTAGCACAGAGTAATAATTTTTTCTCATCTAAAGAATACACGATTATAAATTTTAAAATATTCTAAATCGTATGGATAGTTTAAAATACCTAGTTGCATAGGTGAGCTCAGAAAATGATTTCCTTATTCAGTGGACGATAGCATGTACAACTTGTAATATATTAATCAATGTTTCTACATCCAGCCTTTAAAATCGTTATCTTTAATGCGCTCGTTGAGACAATTTTCTTGAATGGTAAAGAGACGTGGACATTTTCTATAAAGCTTCACAAATGATTTAAATCATTATAAGTATTATACGTAGGGTTAAAAAATATGGAATTTGAAACCTTTGTCTAATATCGTAAATTCGAATGTATTCGATAGGAGTTGTGATTTCTGTGTCAAGTGGTGTCTCCAAATTAAGATGTTGATTCGACATGAGTTTGTACTAAAAACTAATTATCTATCTATTTATTAATTTAATGTATGTATGTATGTATGTATATATGTATGCCTGCATGTATGCCCTAGTTGTTATCACAATACCTTTCTAGGAGATGGAAACTCTGAAAAAAACCTGCGACTCCGGAAGCATCCGATGATGTTGACCAGTTCCCCTTTTCGGGTAGTGTTTTCGATGCTAAGAGAGTTCGATTGGTCAAGTGCAAGGCCTTTTCCCACTTAAACAAACTTCAAAGCACAGGTATTTCTTGTTCAGGTTATGTTACAGGTTTCTGTGGCTGGCGGTAGCCTAAAAGTGCGCCAAACTCTATAATATGACAAGCGATTGCAGTACTCTTAGTAGAGTTTGCAGCTATCATGTATGTAAGTATGCATGTATGTCAAAGAGAAAACGGCAACTGAACATACATTGAATGCATACGAGAGCACGAAAAGTAGAAAAGAATGTTTTCACGCGATCCTATGTGATGAAACGGCAAGCTATATCAATTCAAATTTACCGCGCTTCCGGAAATCTATTATATGTTGTAGTACTATTTCTTTTATTTACCGAAAAAAAAAAAAAACTAGCTTTTATAAAATTTATAGACGAGTGAACACGATGAAAAGTCATCAGGTAAGTAGGGAAATAAGCTGTCAGACAATTAGCTACTGAGGTGTTCGGAGAATTAGAAAAACAAAGAATTTATACGCATATTAATCTATGAATGATTTCTTTTCCTACTTATCTGATGACCTTTCACAGGGTTCGCTCTATATAGAGAGTTCCCGAGACTGCAATATACAGACTAAACTATCATTTCTTTTCAGAGCATCAAAAATATAGTGAGTTGATTCTACATGAAGCAACTATCAGGTTCCTATAACGTATTTTCAACAGCGTGACGAATATAAAGACAACATATATATATATATATACACGTACATATATATATATACATATATATACATACATACATATATATATATATATATATATATATATATATATATATATATATATATATATATATATATATATATATATATATATATATATATATATTAGAAAGTGAGGTTTTTTTACAAAATGAAAAATAACTGAGGTGTCCGACACGAGCGAAAGTATAAAGAAAAAAAGATGAAATCGAAAATGCAACTGGAGTCTTATTTAAAAAAATATATATATATTTATTTGGTTCCTTTACAGGTTTCGCAGTTCTTCTGCTTTTCAAAAGTAGAGTTGAGATGGAGAGTCTGTGGTTTTTCTCATATATATATATATATATATATATATACTTGATGGCTGCCCCCTCGTTATCGAGTATGGCCATTGCACGATATACCATTATTAATAATAATTAATTAATTCTATCACGCAATGCCTGTGCATTAAGATATTTTTTAAAGTGAGGAAAGACTGTGCACTGAGCCAATCCCACTCTCTGAGGGACAGTACCTATAACCCGAAAAGAAGAAAAGATCAACATCATCGGTAACTACTGAGCCGCAGGTTTTATATCGGAGTTATCCCAGCTTCCTGAGTTGCCTTCTCCTAGAAGAATGCCCTGACAAAGTCTAGGGGTCCTTCATTCCCAGTGGTTTAACCGCGCGGTACATGTGTATATACATATTTACACACTTTTGGATGGTCGTTGACTCTTATGAGTTCTTCCGCCCTTTGTCAGGTTTTGTTTTTTGTCCTGCAGGGTGTCCAAAATCACCCTCCTCATCAAGTAAACTTGGTGGGTTGCCGGTATAGTCGCCGACGTCCCGACCATGCGACAGGTTGTACTGGTTTACATGATACCAGTAGCACACAAGAGTGACCCGACATATATATACATACATATATATATACATATATATATGTGTGTGTGTGTGTGTGTGTGTGTGTGTGTGTATCTATCTGTCTCTCTCTATATATTTATTTAATATAGAAATGGTTTCCACAGGACTAGAACTGGTTTATTCGCTTTCCTGCAGAAGCCATTTCTATATTAAATATTCATTCTTGAACTCGGGATACATACATACACACACACACACACACACACACACACATATATATATATATATATATGTTAGGCATTCCTGAGCAAATACTCAAGGTCATTATATCCTTACATACAGACATGAAAGCCTTTGTATACTCTAACGGTGAACAATGGTACAGAACAAGTGCTCTTTATCTTATTCTTCTCAGTCATACTTCAGTATGCTTTCCCAGACGTTATTGTATTTGTCAACAAGAAGTAGTATGGCGTATCAAATGCTACATAATTTGCTCTTTGCAGATGACTGTGTATTACTTGAACATTCCGTACGAGACATGCAGTTCATTGTTCATAAGTTTGCTTCACCAGCTAGAACTTTCGGGCTAATAGCAAACATAAACAGGTCAGCACTCATGCTTATCCCAGGCCAGAAAATGATCTCGAAACTCTGTCACGGATTTATGTTGAAGGCAAACCTCTGAAGCCATTCAGTAGTTTTACCTACCTTGGATCAGCTGTAACTAGTGATGCAAAGACTGAGAAGGAGACTTAAATATGCATAGGAAAGGCAAGTTCAGCTTTTAGTAAATCTTATGGTAAAATATGGAACACACACGATGTGTCAATTAAAACAACTCTATTGCAGAAGACTGGACTCCCTATTGCAAATACAAACATCAAATGAACAGTTACCATATGAGGTGCCTAAGGCAAATCTGTGGTATGAAATGGGGTGATAGAGGGAGAAATAGCGATGTGCTATCGCAATGCAATATTTCAGAAATAGAAACGTCGTATTCGGTCAACTTAAAAAGTTTTGTAGAAAGGTAGGCCGACTCTCTTCGCTCTAAAGACAAGCTTGTGGGCAATTTGAAACGTCTGAACATGAATATTAACAGTTGGGAAAATGTTGACAATAACATGACTAAATGGAGAAAGCAAGGTCATATAAAGCTTGTTAACTTTGAAGAACAATGTATTCGTCAAGAGAAAGTGTATGTAAATCGAAAGCACAATTTTCAACATAAATCCGTTCCTTCAAACAATCAATGTTTTCATTGCAACTTTCAACTAGGTTAAATGCTGGGCTAAAGAATTATCTCAGGACTCATTTTGGAAAACTTGACATGCAGTGTCTGTAAGCATCTGTGTAAAAACTGCTTCAGACCTGAAATTACATGCGAGCTCACCAAATCGAATAACATTAGGAGATTTTCTTTTTGAACACTCATACTACTATAGGCACAAAGCCAGCAATTTTGGGGGAGGGAAATGTCTATTAAATCGACCCCAGTGCGTTAGTGGCTCCTGTAAGGATGAAAGGCAAAGCTAACCTCGTCGGGATTTGAACTTAGAGCGTAAAGGGCCGCAACTCTAAGCCACAAAGCATGGTGTCCGACGTTCTACAGACTGTCAGTCATAATAATGATAAAAATAATAGTAGTTGTAATACTACTACTAATAATTGTTTCTACATTTAGCACAAGGCCAGCAATTATCCCAGTGTATTACTGGTACTTTATTTTATCGACCCCGAAAGGATGAAAGGCAAAGTTAACCGTGGCGGGATTTGAACTCAGACCATAAAGGGCCGTAACTCTTTGCTGCAAAGCATGGCGTCCAACCCTCTACCAATACTACCAATAATAGTAGTAATTATGGTCATAGATAGCATACATTTATCGTAATTGTAGTCCAACACAATCAGGTAGAATACGATATATATATATATATATATATATATATAACGAAGGAAATGTGGTAAGGAACCAGGTGGACCATAACGCACCAAAGTACTCAATACTTGAGGTAGTAGAGTGGGTAATAGGAACCAGTAAGACCCCGACAGCTGAGCTCAAGCCGTTTCGACGGCTAATTCTGGACTAATTTAGTCCAGAATTAGCCGTCGAAACGGCTTGAGCTCAGCTGTCGGGGTCTTACTGGTTCCTATATATATATATATATATATATATATATATATATAAACAAACATGCACACCCATACATATATATATACATAGTATGCATAACTTATTATTAATGAATTAATTAATGCCTGCTGCTAGCTCATTATTGTTATACCAATGTTCCTGACTAGTTTAGCTGAGGTCTAGTTTATATAAATAACTATGAACTAATATCTCTGTGGACAGAAGACGGTTATTCTTTCTCAGATAAGGGTCACTTTTCAGTCTATAGACAAATATATTTCATTGCTAGGTTATAATTATATATTTACTTTAAAAAAACGGTATGCACTAGATTTTGAGATGTATGCATATATGCATACACACTTTTAAAAGGGTGTAGCACCTCCAATTTTAATGAGGAATATACAAACAATGATTGAGTCATATATTTGTCTTACTCTTGTTCTCACAGGTGTACATGTACACAGAGCTGTGAGTAATAATCTACACACACACACATATTTATATATATATATACACGCACACACACGCATATATATATATATATATGTGTGTGTGTGTGTGTGTGTGTGTATTTATATATATATATATATAAAAAAAGAGAGAGAGAGAGAGAGAGAGAGAGGGGGGGGGGGAGAGAGAGAGAAAGGGATAAGAACACCATACACAGACCTGTATTGAATCTTGCACGCGTACATACATCGATACATATATACACACACATACACATGATGTAATACATGACAAACACGGAAGCACTCATAAAAAAAATATTCGCACACGTAGATATGCAGGCGGACACATTCTCACATAATCACACTTATATACATGTTCTCGCTACTTATAGACGTGCATGCGCACACGTGTATAGATTCACTCACACACACACTCAAAAATACACACAGCCCTACAACTACACTCGATTAAAATAATATTTTCACCAACACATTTAATTACATCTACATGGCCCAACACATTCAATCAATATAACCTCCTGCTCATGAGATTAATATATAAGTGGCGGAGCATTCCATATATATCTGTACCCTTAATGTAATTCTCAGGGAGATTCAGCGTGATATAATGTGTGACAATGCTTTGAATCTGAGTTACAATACATCTTTGTCAGCTGATTTGGTTTGAGCAAAATTAAATAAAATACCTCGTTCAAGAACAAAATGCGCCGCCATGAATCGAACTTTTGACTTTACGATCGTTAACAACTACAGGCATTAACGATTTAACCACGTACCTTCCCGTCACGCGCATTACACGCGTAGGATGGTTGGCTGCAAAGTTCATAGGCTGACTATTATTGATGCTAGATCTGTCAAATCTTGCAAGCATTAATTTCAACTCTTTTTATTAGTAACTGCATTGTTTCTTTCCAGTGATTAGGTTGACAAATAAACCTTAATATACGGTTGTTCTATGAGAGCATCTTGGATGTTTCAGCGACCCTCCTGTACACACACACACGCACGCGCGCGCGTGATCGCGCACAGGTACAAATGATACGTGGATTCGACCATGAGTATTTCAGAATTCATTGAATTATACGCGTACCCTTAACGTAATCACAAGGCAGTACCTTCAAAGCTGGTTCGAGGAATAGAACGGATGGTATTATCCTCAAACCAAAGGATTTGTCAGTTTTCTTGCATCGTAGTGAGCCTTTCAGGGCCAGGTGAGAGTATTAAACCGGGCGCTAGTTTTGTTACGGTGGTGGATTAGTAGAATCGTTATAATGTCGGCTGAAATACATTGCAGTAGCTGTACGCGCCCTTTGCATTTTGAGTTCAAATTTCGCTATGCTCAGAATTGCCTTTCATGATTCCGAGCTCGATAAAATAAAGTACCAGTCATATACTGAGTATTATTAATTGACATTCTCTTCCCTCAAAACTTCTGACCTTGAGCCAAAACTTGGTAGTACTATTACTATTTTGTTGTTTAGCCTCAGTTCTATCATCATTAAATCAAGTTGAAATGATTATAATCACAATATATTTATGTTATAAAATTAAAATATGTTGATGTTGTTTTTATTATTGCGGTGGGGGGTTGTTATTTTTGCTGCTTCTGTTGTTGTTGTTCTAATCGGTGCAGCTGCGACTGTTATTATTGTTGTTGTTGTTGTTGTTGTTGGCTGATTATTGAAGCTGTTGTTTTACAGATTGTTGGTAATGTTTCACTGATTGCTATGATAAAAAACCTTGTTGATAGAGAAGTTTTCTTTTAATATTTTTTTTATTAGTTAACCCCAAGTCAACTCTGATCAAACCGACCTATGATTAAAGAATATTCCATTCGTAGCGAAACAGTTACTTTAGTAGGATATATCCCTGGTTAGATTATCCATTATATTATTTGTCTATTGAAGAATACGGAGTGCTATTTCCAGAGAATTTGGTTGCTATACACTGCAGGTTAAGCAACAATGTTACCTAGAGCATGGTATAATGTAGAGATAGACCACATGCGGCTTCTATGTCCTTCAATGGAGACTTTTGATAGAATCCAACATTTCCAACAAATTATTAATTTTTATTAATAGGTTAAGTGTATCTCTCGTTATTTTAAAGTACACTATCGGTAGAGGGTCGGACGCTATACTTTGCAGCATAGAGTTACGCCCCTTTACGGTCTACGTTCAAATCCCGCCTAGGTTAACTTTGCCTTTCATCCTTACGGGGTCGATAAAATAACGTACCAGTAATGCATGGGATAATTGCTGGCCTTATGCCAAAATTAGAAACCATCTAAACTATAATAAAGGAAGGTCTGCGGGATTGCGTACGGTTTTTTTTTTATCCCGTTTGTAAAATAAGTTGGATTACTTTGAATAAATAATTGTTAATAATATTACATAATTCGTGGCTGTTCATTAAATATATTTTATTATTTATTTAAAGATTCACTTCTTTAAATTTTTCAAATGTCAACACTTCCTGTGGCGATCGCTTAAATAAACATATTAATTTTCTGTCACTAATTTTCTCCTAATGCAGTTTACATATAATATCGTCTTTTTTTAATGAATCATGGATTACGTTACTGATTACATAAGACAGTGTAACACAGTCTTCGTTCAATTTCTGTGTATATTGTCCATTACGATTTTATTTGACGTATAATATCAATATACACACTACACATGCTAGCATAAGCGTGGTTTTTCTGCTAGTCATTTTAATGTACACCATAAGATGAACACAATTTAAATAGCAAAGAGTAAAAGAAAATTCAACGAAATAATCCCCACTGACAGACAGCCAGAATAAAAAAGTTAGTAGATTATAAGGCCAAATATCAAAATGCATTCCTACAATAAGCAGTCACAACAAAGTCATTAAAAGCTTTAAAATTAAATTTTTCTGTTTTTAAAATAATTAGTACATAGTAATTAGATTTTTACAAAATCTCGTAAATTTTAAGAATATATAATTATGGCTTCTTGAATGCGGTCTTACTATATTACAACTAACTTAATGCTGCCTTTCAACATGAAAAGTTTTCCCATCTCTGGCATAGTAGTTAATGAGGCTGGCCCTATGAATTACAGGCTCAATCTGTCCGACGGTCTTCTGTACAGTTTCACTCTCCGTGGAAAACAGTAGCAAGGTAACAAAGCTACTCACATGCATAAAGTTACCACAATCATATCGATGCAACAAACTGCAATGCGCCACTGCAAACAAAGGTAGAAAGACAAAGATTATACCTTCCGTTCACACATACCTACAATAGCAAAGCCTATGTAACGTTCTCCCAAACACATACACACACACTGGCAACTATATGCAATTTTATACGCATACACGCATATGGGCATATTAAAACTGTAGTAAACAGTTCAGACACACCCATACACTCACTCATAAAAGTATGCTGCCTTACCCGGCACAAACGCTTTATATATATATATATATATATATATATATATATGTATATGTGTGTGTGTGTGTGTGTGTGTGTGTGTGTGTGTACATACATACACTCATATATAAATATATATATATATATATATATATATATATATATGTATATATATTTATACTTCTAAACCTACATAGCATAGTCACACACAAATACATTAGCAACACTTTACACTACACACACTAACACACACACACACACATATATATATATATATATATATATATATACATAGAGACATGATGTAGATGCACATATAAAAGTGCAACGTCAGACTGTGCTCACATATATGAGACAGTAACTATATTTCTATCCCACGCTGTAAATATGATTCACTCTTTGTCTTAAAGTCTACACAAGTGTGTTGTGTACGCTCTCACTTCACTCACCCCCAGTTGTAGTCCTTGTTGATGATGACGATGATTAAAAAGATATAATAAAATAGATTTTGAAAGAAAACATTATATTTCTTAGATATTAATTAAAGTCTGTAAAGATGAAAGGCAAAGTTAACCTCGGCGGGATTTGAACTCAGTCTGTTACGTCGCTTTACCGACTGAGTTCAATCCCGCCGAGGTTAACTTTGCCTTTCATCCTTACGGGGTCGATAAAATAAAGTACCAGTAATGTACTGTGTAATTGCTAGCTTTGTGCCAAAAGTAGAAACAATTAATTAAAGTCTGTTAATATCAGGCGCATGGAGACACGTGGCCTAGTGTTAAGGGTATTTGACTTACGATCATAATGACATGGTTTCAATTCCTGGATTGGGTTTTGTGTTGTGTTCTTGAGCAAAACACTTCATTCAGTATACTCAGCTGAAAATGAGTACAATTAGAAGCCGCGGGTTTAGCTCTGCGATAGACTGGCGTCCAGGTAAGAGTCTTAAACTCACAGTTGCTTCACGCCACGGAAACCGGCATAAGTATCGGCTTGATGACCTTCCGGGATCACGACAGACTTTAAAATATCAGGAGCATAGTAAAATAATATATATAGGAGCATCAATGGTTGTGTTGGTGAGGAAGTTCGCTTTGCAATACGTGATTTTAGGTGCCTTCAGCAAGTGTCTTCTGCTATATCCTCGAAGTAATTGAGGTTTTGTGAGTAAAACGGGTGATACGTAACCTATGGTTGGAGACTGAAGAAGCAAGCATTGTTTTCAGTTTGTCCGAGTGTCTCATGAATTCTTTTTCCCGTTGTGCTTATTTGGCTATCTTTTCTTGATTGATGTATGTATACATGTTTGTATATATGTATGTATGTATATTTGTATTTACATATGTATGTATATTTTTTCTGTATATATATGCATGTACGCCCCAGATCTAAACTTCTTGTCTGTTATTCTTGCAGTTTATAGAGTATTTCGTAGAATCTCTTTCATACTATAGGAAAATATGGCTACTAACACTGTAAATTATATTTTTGTCATCGGAGCTATCTTTTCTAAAGATTGTGTTGTTTACTATTGTTGCAAAGTCACTAGGTATTATAAGTAGATAGTACCGTGGTGATATTTTTAATCAGCTGCATACGGTAGTCAAAATCGTTGCAGTTAATGAGAGAGGGTGTCACTTAAATGATACATCTACGTGTTTGCCTCCATCTCTGTTCTTTTACTGTATCATGTATTTTGTTAATATTTCTTTTTCATAAATTACAAAAACACCCCTCAAAGTGTGAGCTATTGTATTAGCTGTTATTCCAGGATAGACTACTTTGTTTATCTGTGTTGCTCTCATTGAGAAACTTAGTCCTCAGAACCATGTATAACGTTTTACTGTGAAGCTGAAAACCTTTTAATTAATATTCTATTGCAGTAGAGCTTTACAAATTCTCTGGGTCTGTATCTTTGGTCATCAACTAGAGAATACTTTCCGAGGAGCTCTTCTTCAGCTTTCATGAAGTTTGCCTCATGTGTGATGATTTGATTCATGGTTTCGCCTCGACTCTTGGTGATTAATAGATGTCGAAGGAATATGAATTGACTTTCAATGACTGTTTAAACCGACATTAAGCCTCTGCATCCTTTTTTTTTTCGTTGATATAGAAATTTCTGGTATTGGTTAATAGTTTTCGAGTTTTAACATCAAATGTTTGGATCTCATTCAGATTCTCATGAAGTAGTTCAAATGTTGGGATGATCACTGTTACAGGAAATAATTTATACACCATTGATTTATTTTATGCAGATAACTTTGAAACTATATTTTCTTTTATCCAGATGCTATGTCTCTTGGTTACATGCTGGTTGTTACAACTTCCATCTGAAGATATATTTTCATTCATCATCCGATAGATGTATATTCACGTAATTAATAGAAATATTGTTAGATTGACTTGTAAACTGCTCTCGCTTACTATTAAATCAGAACATCTTCATATGTTTCATGAAGGTTGTAACCAACGGAAGACATTTCATGCGCTTATATTTTTGTCATATGCTTTCAGGCCGTCCACAAGGAAGATGTATGTAAAATTGGGGTTTCTGTCTCCCTTTGCACCAAATATGTACCTTTCCTCATCATGAAGGAAAATGATTTCCTTGCATACATAAACAACATCGCAAAGCAACCGTCCTTTAAGAGGAGGTTTAAAACGAAATTAAATTTTTTTTATGATATCATTAAAGATATTTTAGATTGACAGACAGGGAGTTACGCTGAGGTATAGCAAATTGCTATGTATAAACAGCAATTTGAAGTCTAGTATAGCTCATTAACGAAATATATACATAAAGCCAAACGTAATATTTTTGCTTCTACCAAAATATATGGAGAAATTATTTGACGATTAAACATATCTCAACGTTTCTTGATAACGCTCAACAAAACGAGAGAAGGCTTATAACAGAATCTGGAATATAAGATATAGCGGGTGTCTGTAAGGGCAATATTTACGTCATATGAAGAGAGGGCGGGGTCGTAGATCTGACTTCGATTAATTGAAAACCTTCAACAGACTGAACATAGCTTTTTGGATTTCCTCATCAACGATGATTTCAGACTCATTTTCAGAGGTCGGATACGGTAGCTTCTTCCAGGTGGCCGAGATAAATAAAATAAAAAAAACATATTGGAAATCTTTGACAACATGTAAATAGTACTTCAAAGATGTTGACTTTCTTTGATCCAGTATTCGTTTAGTTCTCGGTAGATGATTTTTTATATTAACAAAGGGACAGAGATGAGCTCACAACTCGATACCTTCAAAACAAAGTCCATTTAGACCATCATTTGTTTCTAGATCATGGGTCTCATTAAACTTTTTGGCGTCTCGTTCAGCAGCGTCTCTCGGAGGGGAAATGAGGACCTGGCTGGCTAATCTCATTGAGAAATATGCTGAGAGGAATATGGAAATATCTAATTAGATTTTATATCTTCTTGTAAAGCTGTTAGCAAGTTCATCTGCTGGTAATACTATTTCCTAAATCGAACGTTTTATGATTCTATAACTCATAATACTTTCCCTTAGGCTAAAATGAAATTCAAATGAAAGAAAAGCAACGAAATATTCCACCACACATTCTTTCAATATCTACGAATTAAAGACTTTTGAAACTATGTTTCACTCATGCAGCAAAGTTCAGAGTTCTACTCTATCCGTAGTTATTATGAATACTGTATCTTCGGGAGCTTTACATTTTCAACCCAAACATCATGAACCTTTTTAAGTACCACTCGTATTGAACTAGCGAATATAGTTTGGATGAAAATACTGGAACTTCAATTTGACTTAAGGGTTAAAAATAAAGGACAGCTTAATACCTGAGTGTGTGTCTATGTTTTGTGTGTGTGTGGGGGTGTCATAGTGTTTTAGAGGCCTGAGCTTTCTCGTGTATCTGTACACCAGTTTTAAGGACTTTATATGTTTGTTTTATATAAAAATATATGCATATATATATATTGTTATATTTGGGGAGGTTTATATATATATATATATATATATATATATATATATGGGGGGGGGGCATATTGTTTTAGAGGCCTGAGCTTTCTCGTGTATCAGTACACCAGTTTTAGGGATTTTATGTGTTTATTTTATATAAAAAAATATATGCATATAATTCGTTTTTCAATGTTTTGCATATATATATATATATATATATATCTGTGTGTATGTGCGTGTGTGTGTGTGTGTTACTATGTCTCCAGATGTGTAAATGGGTGTTTATATTATGCAGTTATACGTTTATATGAATAAATTTATCTGAAGATAGTGACTTTCGTATTATACCTTCTGTACACCTCGAAGTGTTTTTTCTTTGCTGGTGAATTTAAATAATTTGTAGTTGCATCGCCTTGTAATAGATAAAGGCATCATTATTATTAGCATGTTTTACGCTCGTGACACACATATTATACAAGCGCGGCCAGGACAGATTCAAGTCAATTGATTCGGCTAGCCTCGTACCAAAATCTCATTGCATTGTCTTTTTCAGTTTATCCCCTTTCTTTTATGTGATTTCTTCGAGTAATTTTTCTATTTCTTTCGCTAGTTTTCATTTGTTTCACTGTTTCGTTTTAGAATATCATTAACAATTATTTTATATACAATGCGATTAGCATGTTTAAGAAAGCATTAACAGCGATGTTTTGAGAAAAAATTTAAATAGTTCTTAACTACACCTTTACATCATGTTTATTCATGTTTCCTGTCTCTGTGTCTGTTTTTTTAATTAATGAAACTTCAAAGTTCATTCATCAACTGCATAAGACAAAGTATAATATATTTCATTCAGTCCCACCCTACGTGGGTAGATACATTGTAATGCAGTATTGAGATACGTAATAATTAACTTATTTATGGTTGAGAAGTTTACTACACAATTATAAGGTCCAGGGTTCGATTCAGCTGCGTGATCTCTTGGACAAGTGTCTTTACCATAACCTCGCATCGACCAAGGCATCGCGAGGGAAAATGAATAGACGGAAAATGCATAGAAGCTCGTCGGATAGAAAGTATAAGTAATTCAAAGGTCCAGTCTTATCGCATATTCTGTTACGTTGATTTGGCTAAAGAATTACGTAATACTAAGCTATTTACATGGGTCTCCTGTCGGCTGGTTTTGCCCGTAAAATCAGTCCAGCAATTCTTTCCTGAGATATTTTACCCGCATACTTATAATATCAGAGCTGTGATATCTCAATTCGGAGAAGTAACGGCTCTACCTGGAGCGACTCTCTGATCTCCAAACTATGCACTCTATCCGGTAATATTATTCCAAAGACCATTCGGTAGAACCCCCATTTTGGCCGCTTGTATTCTTTCCCCAAGATATATGACCATAAGTAAGTGTTGGCACGGACACCGAATTGAAGATAGCGAATTTGATTTTTTTACCTACCTCCCTTCTTCTGATTATTGAATGCTGAAGCTGGCGCATTACTGCACCAGCTCCTGTAATTCTTGCATTTAATTCAGCCTCCTGCCTCCCATCACTCGTGAAATTAAAATACTATTTTAATTTCTCATTTTAGCAAATGAACATTTATATCAAATTCTCCGGTGAGATGTGTGTGTAAGGAAAAATAAGTATCCACTACGATTTGACTTCAAAACTGGAAGTCTTTTATGTATTGTTCCATTCCGTGCTGTACGGAACATCGATCCGTTCTTGGACGATTTCAAAAGTATATCAGTTTGTTTTTATTCTCTGAGAAGAGATTATTGATAGTTCTTTGCTCAACTCATTCTATATTGAGAGAAAGGAATATTGTGTGCTGTCACCCACAAGCCATTCACTTAGAACAGTGGTTCCCAAATTTGTTTTACTTACGGCACATTTGTAAGAAAAAGTAAAAATATGCTGGCGAACTTTCTACCAACAACCTTCCCGCCCCCTAGCTGTTATTTTCTTTTGTTTTTAATCGAAAGAAGCACTGGATTTTCGGGGATGAAACGAGCGTATGGTGAACCCAGCACTTCGTCTGGTAAAGGAGCAAAGCTTAGACTCTTTTCCATGTAATACAGATTCTTATGAAATTTAAAACAAAAAACAATAATACATGTAACATAATTAGCCAAAATAAACTGAAAGCATAAACCACCTCTCATTCGTAACAGAGTTGACAGATTGAGCTATTTTTCGCGAATCTTTTTACTAAACATTACTTGTTTGCCACTTTGACAGCTGTATATAAAATTTCATTCGAATTTCAGTTTGTATTTTTCACATCTTAAATCTTAATCTTAGTCATTTGCGGCGCACGGTTTTGGTAAAACTATCATAGAAGAATTTAAAGAGATAAAGAGAGAAAGAGAGAGAGATGGTGTAGAAGGGGAGAGAGAAAGGCAGACAAATATACCCCAGCAGTTGACTGCGTTAGTTTATTTAGAGATATCGAAATTATGGAAGGTAAAGGTAACTTCAACACAATTCAAATACAGCAATAACGACTTTGCCAAGTTTCTGCCCTAAAAATTTACACCTTTTGTTACTATATTTCTAAAGGAAAGCAACAATACTTTTCAATAATTTTGGAAATATTCAAGCCTTTGCCTTGATTTAGTAATTCACCTAATTTTCTCATCATTAAACTGATATTTGGAACAGGATTTAAATGCTTTTACATACAATTATGATTGCCAACTTCTAAAAATCGAAACAGGGGAGTACTATGAAAAAAAGTACCCCAAAACAAGGAGAAATTAGGTGAAATGGGAAGATTTTACATAATTGTTTCTATTTTAGGCACAAGGCCAGCAATTATCCAGGGCATTACTGGTACTTTATTTTATCTACCCCGTAAAGATGACAGGCAAAGTCAACCTCGGCGGGATTTGAACTCAGATCGTAAAGGGACGTAACTATGCTGGAAAGCATGGCGTCCGACCCTCTACCGATACTGCCAATCCACCGGGAAGATTTTACATAATGAAAGCTATACCCATTTTCTCATCCACCCCAAAGTGGGTGGGAGATCCCCTCATCAGATGGGGAAAGTTGTCGGTTTGTATCTACAATCAAACATAATGTATCCTAGAAATGCATTATTGAATGTTTCTTTTTGTAAGAGACTCTAGCGGGTTATTTGGGAGAGGTTTGACTGCTCTTTCTAGCAGATCGAGTGTCAACGCAAAGTCTCCCAGTAATGTTGATTTAATTGTCTGCACTATTCTGTCTTGCCTCCCCCTATTTCTGTACGAGTTTTTTTAGTGTGTTAATGAAGTAAAAACAAAGCAATCATCTACAATGCAAACAGTACAATTTACATATTTAATAGGTTAATTAGACAAGAACTAATTTAACGTTAGTCTACTTAATAGATTAATTAGAAAAGAATCAATTAAACCAGAAAAAAGAAATAAAGTTAACTTCTGTTTGAGAAATTTTCTGTTTTTATCAAAGTCTGTGCATAATGTTTGTTGATGTTTCCTGTCTGGTAGACGATTTAATTATCTAACTGTTTAATTAGGGAAACATCACAGCCCATATTACATCAACATAAAGATCGTGACTGGGACTGGACACATTGATACCCAAATAGCATCGGTATACCATGGGATGTGGTGCACTGCTAAGGTAAATAACGAATAATTAATCTAGATTATTGATCTCATGAATATGAGATACAAGACACAATTTCGTTTGGGTGGGAATGTTGGAGTGACATTAATTATATCTCTTTCTCACACTGGCACAAGGACGGTAAAAGCCGCAAAGCATTTTGTCCGATTCTGAAAATTAATCTCAATGCACCACCCTTAATAATACATTCTAATTTAGGTACAAAGCCAGCAAATAATATTCTAACGCGAATTTTAGAAACATTGTAATGTTTTGTTGTTTTTCTCTACGTCTGTGCATAATGTTTATTGATGTTTCCTGTCTGACAGTTAGTTTAAATATCTAACTATTTAATTAGGCAAATTTCACTGCCCATACTTTTGTATATCAACGTAAAGCTATTAACTGGTGTAGGACACATTCATACCCGCCCAGCGTGGGTATAAAGTGGGGTGTGGTACGCCACTAAGGTAAATAAAGAATAATTAATCCAGATTCTTAATTTCTTAAATAAGAGCGCCAAGGACACATCTTTTGTGCGAAGAGACATTGTTAATTATTTCGATTACATTATATCCCTGGCAGCAGACTCGGCAATCATGATGTCCTGAGTTCGATCCTACTGTGAGGCATCTTGAGCAAGTTTCTTTAACATAGTCTGAAATTTGGCAGGCAGATTGTCTGTAGAATCCTGTCGGATAGATTGTACCCATTATTGAAAGGTCTATCATTGTCATATATGTCACTTTAATTCAGCTGAAGAATACTCAAATATTTACACATTAATTCACGTTGGAACATCCATCATTATATCTGTTCTTACAGGGGGTTATATAATCTACTGAATATATTTAAACAGTAACAATATACCTGGCGTCCTATTCCATTAGAAACGATTAGACAAACTGAATATTCATTGGCACACATCAGTTCAGTCTACCTCTCAATTTCTGCTTCAAATCAAATTCAGGCTGATATTTATACAAGTACAGTTCATATTCACCTATGTTTTGAAAACATTCATTTATATGACATACTGTAATTTGTTGATTTAATAATTAACTTTATCTGTTCAAATATATTTTTAAAATTCGTGTGTTTGGAAGTTTCTTCCTTGAATTGTTGGCTAGATCTCTACTCGAAAGCTTCCCAGCTATGACCATCCTATACGTGTTCGTAACTGAATCACTAGAACGCCAAACTAAATAAATTGCGCAGTTATCATTTCAAATCGTACCGAGATCAAATTTGCCTTTCACCCTTCTAAGCTTGATAAAATAAGGTGCTAGTCAATTGCTGAAATCGATTTAATCGATTAATCATTTCTCCAAATGTGTGAACTTATACCTGTTTTAGAAATGATTGATATTATGATTAAGGCAATTGAGATAGAATTGATTGGGTGGTCATACAAAATAACCTTCACAATGCTATTAACGACTTTTTACAACTGAGTCCAAATGCCACTGAGCTCAACTCTGTATTGCAGACTATCGACGTCGAACAAATATGCATACATGTAATGAACACTTATATGCAACACAGTATAATTGCAGTCTACGAACCTCGCCGTGACAATTTAAACATATGTGGAAAAACATTCTTTCATTCTGTTAGGACATCGAGAACATAAATGATTGCCTAAAAATCTTTTGCATCTAATTGGCCGTTCATAAGTAAATAATTACTCTTATCATTCTGTCTACAAACACAACCGTGATCAAACGTTGTTTATAATAAATACAAACTAGGACCGAACAGAACTGTCCAGTCTAATTTATATAATATGCTTTCGTTGCCAACGAAATTAATTAAACTAATAAATATCTATGCAGAGGACAACATATAATAGAAACTCTAAGAATAATTTAATGCAAGTATAACTATAGTTTTTATACGTTACTATTAAAATTGATTACATACGCAAAAAATATGCCTACAGACATCAGATTTGTTACAGGATAGTATTCAATTATAATATACGGCTCGAAAAAATTTCTTTCCTAGAGCTATTTTATTGTAAGAGACTATTTTGAGTTCCTAACTCAATATATACCTTTGATATATTCGGCTCCGTTAATTTGTTGAACTAATTCAAATGTCGAGTAAACCGGGCTGCTATTTTTAGTGGTGTGAGATTGTGAGATACGCTAAGACCAGATACCATGTGCGTTATTATATATACGCACACTATTCAGTTTGTTAATATACTTAGGATAATAATTCTTCATCTACTGATGAACAAGAATTGGTATTCCTCTCCACAATTAATTTTGCGAAACAGCATTACCAAAGATGTCTGGGTGATTGGTAGTTACCACAATTCTGGTGTGTATTTATTTTCTTGATTTATTCTTAAATTGAGTCTGGCAAACCCTATTGTCTATAGTTAGTATTCTTTTCACTTTAGCGAATCTGGTCCCTTACGATTTGAACACATATATGTATATATCTGTGTTCGTTTTTCTTTTATATTCAATTATAGTCCTCTTTCTTTTATATTCATTTATAGTCCTCTAATTTATTATTATTACTATATATATATATATAGTAATAATAATAAATTAGAGGACTAAAATCAAAAGAGGGCTCGATAAGGATAAATATATATCAAATATATAAGAACCGTAGAGCAAATATATATATATATGTATATATTTATATATATATATAAATATGTGTGTGTGTGTGTGTGTGTGTGTGTGTGTGTGTGTGTGTGTGTGTGTGTGTGTGTGTGTGTGAGAAAAACCACAGACCCTCAACTCAACTTTTTTGGAAAGCAGAACTGCGAAACCGGTAAAGGAACCAAATAAATATATATATATATTTTTTTAAATTAGACTCCAGTTGCATTTTTGATTTCAGCTTTTTTTCTTTATACTTTCACTCGTGTAGGACACCTCTATTATTTTTCATTTTGTAAAAAAACCTCACTTTCTAATATATATATATATATATATATATATATATAAATTTATAAATTTATAAAGTTAACTGTCTCTAATACGTCAATATCTCAATGAAAGGATAAGATATATTTATCTATAAGCTAGATCGGCTAAAATACCTCAGTTTTTACTTATCTAATACCCGCACCATGCTTTCTGGATCTCAAGAAACAACATGGCAATAGTAAATATTGGAAGAATTTCAGTTCATACATCTGGAGATAATTCCTTTCTTAGGAATAAGGGGACAAGTTGAATGTATATCATGCATACCATGTGGTTTCTAGTCCACATGGTGAACAACGTGTTGCAACGCTGAATTACTTTATGAATATACCCCACTTAATGTATTAGGACAATACGATAGGCTTATATTTGCGCTGGAAATAACAGTCAAAACCGTCTACATCAGATCTCTCTCTCTCTCTCTCTCTCTCTCTCTCTCTGTGGAAAACATCTGCTGTGATCAGACATTGAGAGGTATTCGGTATTCAATGACAGAGCCCCCTCCTACAACATTAGAAATTGAAAGCTCAACGAAGAAAAATATATTAATAGAGGATCAACCAAGGTACCATGCAGAATTACGTAATTGCGAAGTGAACTTCTTAGCCACACAGTCATATTTGCACCTGCTGTATATGCATATTGTAAACTAAATTAGATGTAAACAAAATGGTTATGTATGCCTATGAGCTTTTATATATATTTATGTACGAATTGAGAGGGAGCGAGATTACATAAATAGAGACATTCATAGTTGCATTCATGCAATGCACATATGGATTATATCGGATTTGAACTAATTTACCTGCCTACAGATGTCGGTAAATCTTTCTAGCGGTTGGTTTCACCAATGGGATATATATATATATATATATACACACACACACATATATATATATAAATATATATATATTTTACAAATAGAGGAAGTATTTGTTTTCGATAATAACACGGTTGTACTTGAAACCCTTAATAACATATTTAACATTGCATGTTACTCATGTTATATTGCAGGGTGGAAAGCATACAACACTGGCAGAAAAAAATCCAGCAGTACCCGCACTAATAACAGTA
The DNA here is from genome assembly GCA_964016885.1 of Eledone cirrhosa. Classification (NCBI taxonomy): domain Eukaryota; kingdom Metazoa; phylum Mollusca; class Cephalopoda; order Octopoda; family Eledonidae; genus Eledone; species Eledone cirrhosa. The sequence continues at coordinate 91,719,452 of OZ024742.1, read as the reverse complement.
AATACAACAACAATAACAATAGAAAAATAACAACACAACAACAGCAGAGATGGAAAATCAACATTAATAGTAATTACATGAACAACAACAACAATAACATCGACTGGGATATTAAGTGTAACAACAATAATTGCTGCAGCATTAACTAGATCTATATTACACACACACACACACACACACACACACACACACACACACACACACACACACACACACACACACATATATATATAGCACGCACACATGCGCATATGACAGAAGTAACAAGATAAGCAGTGGTAAACATTGTAATGTTTCGAATATAAATGTAAACCTAAGTGTATGACCTGTTACGAACATGTGTAGGAACACGTGGCAACAGGAAATGAGACAAAATAAAACGGAATGAGGCGGAGAAAAATACTGCAAACTACCTTATTGTTTATATGATTCATACTGAAGACCTTGTTGTTGTTACCTTGGTAGAAAGGGGCAAGGGTGGAACTGCACTCGTATTACAGATGTTATCAGGGGTCGAAAAGAAGAGGAAAGCAAAAACAAAAAATGAAAATTGTGCGGTGTATGCAACCTAGAATTTATTTAATGTATATGTATGCATTCTGTATTTTTGTATACTCTTTTTCATAATAACAACATTATCACCACCATTGGATTGGCAGTATCGGTAGAGGGTCAGACGCCATGCTTTGCAACAAAGCGTTACGCCCCTTTATGATCTGAGTTCAAATCCCGCCAAGGTTAACTTTGCCTTTCATCCTTACGGGGTCGATAAAAATAAAAGTACCAGTAATGCAAAGGGTAATTGCTGGCCTTGTGCCAAAAGTAAAAACAATTATTATTGGATTGGCAGTATTGGTAGAGTCGGGCGCCATGCTTTGCAGCATAGAGTTACAACCCTTTATCATCTGAGTTCAAATCCCAACGAGGTTAACTTTTCCTTTCATCCATACTGGGGTCAATTTAATTGACTTTCCCCTCCCCCAAAATTGTTACCATTATTATTATCCTCATCATCATCATCATACATATAAGACAGTCCAGAGTGAAAGTTCTTAGCGTAGTTGTTCGTCCTGCTAGAAATAGGAGCAATCTACCCCTTGAAGCTCGCCATACTGTATTTATAAAAGGAAGGGTATATAAGATAATTCTAGACACAGTATATCTGCATATCAGATTTAATAGTCATAGCTGGATCATCTTTGATTAGATGCGTGCTAGCGGTGCAATGATCCACCTTGCCATATATTGTGTGCCGCTGAATACACAGAGGAATTCCTTTTAGTGTGTACGTGTCTATGAAATATTCAACTCCAATTAATGACTTGCACATTCAGGTGAGCGAACAATTGAATGTTCATCGTCAACACTAACGGAGACTGGCCTGCGGTTAGACAGCAACAACAACAACGTAGCTCTGTAGATATTGAAGGGATGCGACAGAAGTTATACTGTATTAAACCTGCAAATATTGGTCACGTTTAACACTTTAGATACTAAACTGCTTCTTTTATTGATATAAACAATTACCACCATCATTTTTTATACACAAATTCGTTAAGTTATGTTCCACACGCCAGCTTTATAAGAATAAAAAAGCTATATTACAAAATCCCGCCAAATTCTATATCATTTTCAAGAGCATTTGAAAATCACTGGCAGTGTTTTTATTGGAAATATGGTACTGAAGAGGTTAAAGAGATGAAAGTAATGACGAAATGGGGTGGGTGGGAACATAAATTGTACTTTGCTTTTGCTTTTATTTGATCTCATTTCTTTACTTAATGTTCAAATATCGCTGAAGTCAAATTTGCTTTCATTCGTAACTAAATCTCAAAGTAAAATATATTGGTAACTAAGGACAAGACAATAAAACACTTGTTGGTAGAATGACTAATATATGTGTTATATAGATGGATGTATGAATATTTGTGTGTGTATTTTTGGAAGGAGGGGTGGTTAGATGGGTGTGTATGCATCTACATATGTGCGTGCGTGTGTATGCTTGAGTGTGTATATTTTTGTATGTATGCATGTATTTATGGATTGATGGTGTGTGTGTGTGTGCGCGCGCGCGCGCGCGTGTGTGTGTGTGTGTGTGTGTGTGTGTGTGTGTGTGTGTGTGTGTGTGTTTGTGTGTGTTTGTATGCATGTGAGAATATATGTAGTTATGGATGGATGGATATTTGGTTGGGTGGGCAGATAGATGTGCAAATACATTAATTGTTTCTACTTTTGTCACAAGGCCAGCAATTTCCCAGTGTATTACTGGTACTTTATTTTATCGAGCCCATAAGGATGAAAGGCAAAGTTAACCTCGGCGGGATTTGAACTCAGAATGGCAAGGGCCGTAACTCTATGCGTCAAAGCATGGCGCCCGACCCTCCACCGATACTGCCAATCCACAAATACATTAATGTGTTTATCTATGTATGTGCGCGTGTATATATGTATTTCTACCTATGTGTGTGTGTATGTACGTACGTACGTTTTTATGTACTTATGTACGCATCTATGAGTGTATATATGTACGTATGTATGTATAAATTCCTCTCTCTATATATATATTTATATATGTTTGTGTATATACGTGTTGCGTCTGTTTGTGTCCATGTGTGCACGGGGAAGGGTAGTGAGATTTTACATGGGCCTTGTTTCCAAACAGAACATAACTTCCTTCCATTTTTTTCCACAAAGACCGTGAAAATGCTCATGGACTATACTACTCCACTTCATTTTATGAACCATTACAAACATAGGCCTGAAAACAAACACAAATAAAAAATAAAATAAAAAGATAAGGCTAAAAATGTTGAACTGTTGACTGATCAAGCTAGTGGTACATAACATTTTTTTTTACTCACATCCCTCTTTAGAACATACTTCGAAATTAATTCGAAAATTTATACAAGAGTGTATCTATAACTTTAGCATAAAATAAAGTGGAAATATAGATAACTAAATATATAGAACAATTGTATGAACTTCCTTCTTTAATCTATATGTGTGTATAAATCTGTAACACTTAATGAAGATGCAGGGAGGCCGTCGTGACATGAAACACATTTAAACTCGTCGGAGCGCATCCACTTTCCATGTCGGAACACATCTCCAATTTCATACAAGGAAAGATAAAAAAAAAAGAATCAGTGATAGATAGAGAGAGAGAAAAAGGGGGTGATAAAGGAAGAGTCTATCCAAGTACTAGAGTGGCACATTGTTTTATCGACCTCTGAATGAGGAAATTTGAACACGGCGAAATGTCGACTCAGAGAATGATAGGAGGCGGAACAAATAACGCAAAGCATTTTATCTGACGTTCTAATGACTCAAATCGCTTCAAATTTAGATCATACGCTATTGAATGTGAGTAAAGCTCACATTCAATAGCGTATTCCTTGAAAATAATGTTCTACATTTAGCACAAGGCCAGCAATTATTCCTGCATTACTGGTACTTTATTTTATTGACCCCGTAAGGATGAAAGGCAAAGTTAACCTTTATTTATGTTGGTATTTATGTTGGTATTTTTTTTATTTTTTTTTAGACACAACAACCTCTATAATTATTAATATGTGTGTATATATATATATATATATATATATATATATATATATATATATATATATATATATATATGTCTATATATGTGTGTGTAAGTGTGTGTATATATGTGTATTTATGTGTGTGTATATATGTGTGTATATATATATCGTGTGTATATATGTGTGTATATATGTGTGTTGAATCATTACCTTCTTACGGACAACTGACGCTGCACACCAGGTTCGAACACAGCAGAGCCGAACTCCCACAGTAATAGCCTCCATCTCTCTCGCCATCCTCATCTAGTATAAGACAATGGAGTCCCACGTGCTGGCCGCCCCACCGCCCCGCCGGACAGAATAGAGAAGGCGTTTCCCCGGAGGATGGTAAGGGAGATGCGCTGGAAGAGTCATTCCACCTTGTGGGGCTCACACCTGAGGCTAGCCAGCTCAACACCTATGATGGTAAGTGGGGAGCTAGCCCTAGGGCCAAGGACACCAGAAGTCTCCACAATGAACCACCGTCTACGAATTCATTTATACCATAAATGTGGTTTTGTCTTTGCGTCTAATTGTTTTCACCGCACCAAATAATGACCTATTATCTTTGTTGTTTTCCGTGCTTTGCCCGGGAACGTTTCCATGAACCAAAGTATCGTCTTCCTGTCTTCCTTCGGCTGCAACGTTTTTTTTTATTTTTACTTCTGCGTTCACAGATTGACTTTGTTAGTTTCAGAAGATCCCGTTAAGGGTGAAAGCAGCGATTCTTTGCTTAAACTTTAATCTGTTATTTTAATAAATATATATAGAGAGAGATTTTGAGTATATTTTGGTTGTATACTAACATATACTCAACATTTCCTCAGTGAAATAACAACCCAACCAAGAACTGGACATATCAGAGTATTGACAAAATTATACACCTCAACAACATATGTACTTGTCTATACCACACCAATTCGGACTGCCTGAAGAGGTCACAGCCAAAGATGGTTGTCACTGAAATATATATAGCAGTAATAAACGAAGCTAAATTTTAAATATTTGACTTTCTATTTAACTTTATTTTATATATATATATATATATTTCGTTTCTGAATTTGTTTAGCAAGATTCTTTATCTGAAATCGTGTGTTGAAACCGATATTGTTATACTTTGGGAGGGTCATGTTGCCAATAAGAAACACACGCACCAGAAGAGGTCACAGAGTGTGTGACGAAAGGACTATGACTATATATAAACAACTATCTGGTTGTGGAACCAACCAACCAACCAGAAATTTATAAGTTTGTAAATTTATAAATTTATAAATATATAATAAATTGAAGTGAAAGCAACTGGTGCGTGTGTTTCTTATTGGCAACATGACCCTCCCAAAGTATAACAATATATATATATATATATATATATATATTCACATACATTACATGTGCACACACAGCCGCATCCACACACACTATCCCTATAGTCATCCCCACCACGACTTTTATAGTGATCATCTCCAACAGATGCTGTATATATAATAATAATAATAACTGTCGATAGCTGAATCTTTCTACATTATTTCAAGCAACTGACAATAATTCAAAACAATCAATAACATTTGAATCTACTTGTGCGATGTTAAATAAAAAAAATTACTGAAAAATTAAGTATTAGGAGAGACATCAAAATATGACGTTATTAGTTACAGAGGATACTTGACGTCATCTTTGCAGAATATTTCACAAATTACGCATAAAAAATGTACAGAAAAATATACAATAAACCAATAAACGCAGGCATGGCTGTGTGGTTCAAACGTTCATTCGCGCCTACATGGTATAGGCTTAACTCTCACAACTTGACATTTTGGCTATGTGTCTTCTATTATAGTCTATTATGTTAACCAATGCATTGTTAGTGAAATGTAATTAATGGGAACTGTACAGTCTGTCGTATCTCTCTTTCCCTCGATCTATATATACACACACACACCTATACTCACACACACACGTACACACACACACACACATATATGCAGGGTGTCCCAAAAAATGTATACACACTTCAACAGCATTCTAATAAACATGTGTATACATTTTGGGGAGATACCCTGTATATATGTGTGTGTGTGTGTGTGTGTACGTGTACATATATATATATAATTGTTTCTACTTTTGGCACAAGGCCAGCAATTAGCCAGTACATTACTGGTACTTTATTTTATCGACCCCGTAAGGATGAAAGGCAAAGTTAACCTCCGCGGGATTTGAACTCAGATCATAAAGGGACGTAATTCTATGCTTCAAAGCATGGTGCCCGACTCTCTACCGATACTGCCAATCCACCGCCCTTATATTATTATATATATACTAATATATATATATATATAATAATATATATATATATATAATACAATTTAAGTTTCTTCATAAAAGACCCTTCTTTACTTAAACCTCGCAACCAAAACCTTAAAAATGTTAAACTATTTAATTTTCAATTTTCTAATTTCTTTAATTTTATAATGTTAATATTAAATATTAAATTTTTGTAACTTCATCCTATAAATCTAAACAAAAATTTAACGTTCCAATCTTCTGCTCACACATTGTAACATGCAGACCCCAACTATATTGACCTCTGTTATAATATATATCTCTGTTAAGATACGGGTCCTTTAGAATAAATTTTTTTCGCGCCATTCCTGGCCTGATTGTAGCTTGACATAAGTACTGACTTTTCTTCCTCTTTCTTTCTGTCTTTCTTCTTGTAGCTCGACATTAACGCTGACATTTCTTCTTCTTCCTTTTCTTCCCCCTCCTTTCTGTCTTTTTTCTTGTAGCATGATATTAACGCTGACTTATCTTCCTCTCCCTTTCTGTTTTTCTTCTTTTTGACCGGGAGGGTAGTAGCACACTATAAGCTTTAGCCACCTCACCAGATAGCCTCAAGTAGACCGAATAGCCAGCACTTGAGGGCGACCGGCTAAAGTGGAAGATGCTAGATGGTCGGTCGTCCTCCGGTCTTTGATTTTCAGCCCCATGGATTTTATCTATTACATTCATTTATTATATTTCGAATGCCTGATGATATCACCGGATTTATACGGAACCCGGTCATGGAAATGATCATAGTATAATAAACCTTTCAAGGATTTACACAAGTCCAGCCTCCTGTCATTTTATTATAATATAATATTTAACTCCGTACTAGCACCACCAACTACAAAAACGAAGACAGTTGAACTGCTTTACGTTGAATACTCTCCATATTATTACATTAAGATTGACCATACGGAATTGACCAGCTCTATCCAGTGGTGAATCTTCAAACCTGAAAATATATATATATATATATATATATATATTGAGTTAAGAACTCAGGGTAGTCTCTTACAATTAATATTTAAAGTTAAGGATAACAAACTATATTGCTGTAGTTAGTATTTTTTCACCCTAGCAAATGTTGGTCCTTACGATTCGAACACATGTATGTTTATATTAGTGTTCATCTCTCTTGTTTATTCAATTATATATATATATATATATATATATATATATATATGGGATCAATCAGATTCTCTGATGATTCTGTGAGGAACAGGCGAAACTCCAGAATATATACATATAAATATATATATATAAATATATATATGTATATATATATATGTATATATATATATATATATATATATATATATATATATATATATATATATATATATATATATATATATATATATATATAATTGAATAAACAAGAGATATATATATTTATTAAATATTTGCTCTACGGTTGATATATTTGATATATATTTATCCTTATCGAGCCCTCTTTGGATTTTAGTCTTCAAATTTATTATTATTACTATATATATATATATATATATATATATATATATATATATATATTATAGAAGTGGATGGATACTTCAACAGGTACAATGTACTTGTAGAAATATTCAAGTTGTTTATAATACGTGTGGTTCAATGGCACTAGTTCGAGATACCAGAACAATATAAAAGTAGCGAAACAAACGGTTATTAAACAATTTTCTAAATAAATTAAAAAATGATTAAATAATCACTTGGAAATTCGTTGGATTTCCAATCTTTCGGAATGATGAAACCGTCGGTAACAGCATCTGAACAGATGATTATTTAATCATTTTTTAATTTATTTAGAAAATTGTTTAATAACCGTTTGTTTCGCTACTTTTATATATATATATATATATATATATATATATATATATACATACATACATACATGAACGAGTACTGGTGGAATGTTCCAGTAAAGACCCCAATAAAATGCAGGCATAACAAACCAGATATAATGATAAGGGACAGGGAAAAGAAGGCATGCAGAGTAGTGGAAGTTAGCTGCCCAGCAGATGCCAATATAATATTAAAGATTAGCTAAAGGGAGAATATTTATGCAGAACTAATGAGAAATCTGCAGATACTCCACCCTGACTATACCTTCAGATTTATGCCTGTGATTATTGGGGCACTGGGGTATGTTAGTAACTGCCTCAATACAAATCTTGAGAAGCTGGGCTTCACAGAAACAGAAATAACACAATTAGTTGGTAAATTACAATTACAATCCATTAATCGAACAATAAAAATATGTAAAATATTCCAGAAATTTTGCATCTAATAACTGCATATACACATGTACAGATACAAAGCGTATGCACATACACACATACAACTCAAAACATCCACATCCATACATACAATAACATCCATACCTGCACATACATGCATGCATACATATATACCTAGTTGATGTTGTATAAATTCCAATGAGAGAGTCTTGTGTCTATGTTAGAAACCGACTCTCTCTGTATTGGCAAACATTTGTGAAATTATAAAACCAGAAGAACATGCATATATATATATATATATATATATATAGAGAGAGAGAGAGAGAGGGGGGGGGAGCGATGTATTTGTCTGGTTATAGTGTCTACTATTTGTAGTCCGTAACATAACGATTCGACAAAGATTTCAAAAAATAAATAAGTAGACACAGCTGTGTGGCTAATGATGTCTGCTTCGTAACCACGTGCTTTCAAGTTCAGTCCCGCTGCATGACACTTTGGGCAAGGGCATTTTAGTATAGTCTAGGGTTGACCGATGCTTCGCATAGGAAATTTGATGGTCGGAAGTTTGACAGCACTTGGAGTTGATATAATAAATTAAATCCCTATTCCCAAGGCTGTGATCCAGCATGACCCCAATCCAATGATTGAAATCTGAAAACATAAGTAAGTAAAAGATAAAATAGGCACAACTGCGTAGTGTTCGCTTCGTAACTACATAATTTCGAATTCAGTCCCAATGCATGGTATCTTGGACCAGTACATGTTACTGTAGCCTTGGGGTGACCAAAATCTCGTGTGAGAAATTAGATTGACGGCAAGTGGGATCGATATGATCAACTAACTCCTCACAAAGCATTATCTCTGGATGATTGCAGTCTAATGACTGAAACCAATCCAAATATAAAAGGATAAAAACCTAAAAGAAGTAATCAAAATATAAAATTGCGTGTCAAATCTTTTAACAGTTTACACTTCTAGAAAATTCCTTAGAAAAAAGAATAACGCAAGACAAAGGGAAAGAAGAAAATTGAAGGTTATATAACGATAAAGTCGGGAAATACTTTCTCTAATCATTTAAGATATGCTGTTGTTTACGATATGCTATTGTCTTGCTGACTTTTTCTGTGATTTTTTAATCATTCCTCTGTGTCTTTTCCTCTTGTATATTGTGTCTTTGAAGCCTATCTTTTGTTTGATGAAAACATTCTGCTTGCTCAAGGTGAAGAGGTAAACTTCAGTAGCAAACAGAAAGCCAGATAAGTGTTGAAGTGACTTTAAGCTCGCTATTATCCACGAACATCATAAAGAATTTTTGTTTTGTTCATTCTTTTCCCTTTTTCTTCGTTAACGCCAGGCGATTTGTAGAGGATTTACTGAATGTTTGTGTGTATATGCACATATTATACACACAAATACACTCACATACACATACACACACAACACACACACACACATATATATATATATATATATATATATATGTGTGTATATATGTGTATATATATATATATATATATATACAGATATGCACAAATACAGTGGCGGACTGGCCAGGTTGCCCAATCGCAAGTGGGGCCCCCTGGGGCCTTCCACGGGCCCAGAGTAGCATTGCAGGGCCCACTGTAGTATTTTAGGGGCCAATGCTTTGCTTTCAAAAAATACCTGAAGTCTAAGTGACAAACGTACATATATAGACACAAACAAGCATATATATATGTATATATATATGCTTGTGTGTATCTATATAAGTATGTTTGCATGCATTAAATATAGTAGAATGCACAACTGATTCCAGCTATTTGCACTATCATATATTTTGGTTTCTATTAATTTCCTGGGGTTTTGGTTGACCAAATGCTTTGCTTAATTGTTTTTTGGGGTTTTTTTTTTAAAGCCAAGCATTGGCTCCGAAAATACTACCGTGGGCCCTGCAATGCTACCGTGAGCAACCTGGTAACCCGGCTAGTCCACCACTGTGGTGATCCTGAAGATCGATCCTGGTCGGCAGTAGGGCTCCCGGTAAACCTTTTACGTTTTTTTTCTTCTATGGGATGTAAAATAAAATCTGAAAAAAAGATTACATGCTCCTCCCGACCAGGATTGAACCCAATACCAGGATCTCCACAGTCTCTAGTACCTACTGCTATTCCACAGAGAGAACTACGAAAATTCTACAAAAATTCATACTTATATACCTACTTTCAAAACTTTCAAAGCAAAATCATGTGGTGTCGTTCATTTATATTTATGTTAATAGAAATACAGACGTCCAGGCAGTTTTCTGCTAATGTATGCCAGAGCGCCTGTTTCGGAACGTGTCTATTAAAGTAAGAAAAGGAATATAACTGCTTCTTTTCAACGCTTCCATCACAGTTCTGTGATTGGGGGGAGGAGAGGGGCTTAATTATATATACTGTACGTTTATTATTATTATTAGCTCACGCTATTCTATCACCAATACAAGACACAGAAGAAAATTAAAAACATGAACGTACTAACATTTGTATGTGCGCGCGCGCCTGCGTGTGTGTGTGTGTGTGTTTGTGTGCCTCTATGCGTGTGTGCGTGTGTATGAATGTATCTATGTGTTTTTGTTTTTGTGTGTAAATTAGGGATCAGCAGTTCCGCCTGTAGGTGCCAAAACTGTGGAAGTTCACTTCGACGGCCGGTGACCACGAAGTTGTGTATCTGTTGATAATATTGCAAAATTATCTGTGACGCACGTGACTCCCTCTCCTTTTATATATATATATATGTATATATATACATATATATATATATATATATATATGATAAAGAACACAAGAGCGTCTACAACATCAAAAGATTTTTATTGGCTTACAATGTTTCTTCCTTACGTAATCGTAGGATTCTTCAGAGCTATAAAAGGGGTTTGATTGGTGTTATGGACTCTACCAACCAAACATTCAAGAACAAAGAGTTTAGAGAGTAAAGAGCAAAAGCAGGGGACGATAAGTCTAATTTTGGTGCGGGAGGGTGGGGTGTGGGTCCTTGTTTACTAGCTGTGGTCATATTCATTCCCGGGAGTCGAGTGGTTAGTGGAGCCATAGATGGGGTGGCGTCGATAGTAGGGTGCAGAGGGTGTGCAGAGGCTACACACACACAAAGGGCATACAATATATATATAACGGAGGAGAAAGTACATGAGGTAATTAGAAATGAGATAAGAGTAATAATAATAATCTATAATTAATAATGTATAATAAGGCATGGGGAAGATTACACTATAATAAGGTATAAAAGTAAGAATAAGGTAAAATATAAAGGAGGAAAACAGTGAAAATAAGAATAAAGATAAAAAAATATATATAAAAGATATATAGAGAATATATAAAAAAATATAAGCAAGTATTAGAAGGGAAAAACACAATGTAAAAAAACCGATTTTGTCAAATAAAAATATTATAAATATGGGGGGAAAAACGGGATAGAGAAATAAAATTAAATGTGATTAGTTGAGAGAATATAAGATGATAATAGTTATGTCAAGTTTATACATCTTAATAATAAATAATCTGTATATCAGAATTACACATCCTTCAATCACTTGCAAGTTCAACCCACGTGGCATGGTCCATTGCTCATCTGTGCGGTCGTGTGCGTTTGTGTTTGACACCACAGCAGATGCACAAGTTCGTAAATTTCAATGCAGATAGAAATCTATTTTTGCTCACCCAGACATTGACGGAGGATCCAATATTCCTAGTTTATTGCCGACCCAATATGTGTGTGGTGTTATTTTGGTCGCACAAATCAATCACTTAGTTCAATATTATGGAGTATGGTTTTCAGGTCTTCGTTACACTATCAGTGGTTGTATATCTCGAAATCACAAGGATCACAGTACTCCGGTTTGGTGTGATTATCGGTCATCCAACTATGTTGTCGGTGGTTGGATTCAATTCTATTGCCCAGAACGTATATATCTAGGGCGGATAAAATTCCCGAGATCCATGGACTAGTTCTCTCCAGCGGTCTCTGTCCCTCATTATCGCTGCCATGTCCTGCGTCTCCAACAGACCAGTGTCTGTCCTTAGAGCATCAACATATATATATATATATATATATATATATATATATATATATATATATATATATATATATATATATATATATATATAGAGAGAGAGAGAGAGAGAGAGAGAGAGAGAGAAATATACACGGGTGTGTATGATTGTGTATAGAAGATTATATTAATAAGAGGAATTCCAACTTTGTCTGATTTACTCGTTTTATTTACAATCCTTTAAAATTTATAATGGTATTATAATGAAATAGTATGATAGAATATTAAATTCTAAGTGTTAATTGAACAAGTACTTTCATGCTTTCGCAATCTTCAGGTTCATAATATGTGGTGAAAGTCAAGTTTGCAATTTTCAAAATTTATCACACATACACTCACACACACATACATTCTTACATACACACATACACGTACACTCTCACATACACTCACATACATATACTGAGACAGACATACATTCACGCACACCTGTCTGTCATCACATATGTATCTGTATGTATAGATGTGTCTGTGTGTGTGTGTTTACTTCTCTGATGCCTAACGTAAGCAACGAACTCGCAAACACACAACACTCACAGACACATACATACTCATATACAAAATGTGACGGTCGTCGTCGTAGTCGTAGTGGTGGTTTACTATAGTTCACTATAGAAATATTATTTTAGATAAAATGTCATATTGTTTTAATCCAAATGAAAATGAAAATTACATGCTGACACTCCCGGGTCTAATACTATTACCTTGTAAAATTCGATTAGGTCCAGCCGTTTGAGAATGAATATGGATAGACAGACAGACACAGAGAGACAAAGAATTATATATATATATATATATATATATATATATATATATATATATATATATATATATATATATATATATATATATATATATATATATATATATATATGTTCCCTTCTCTTTTTCCTCGGTCTTCAAAATATTTTCTCTCTCCCCACTCTTATATTCCTCAATTCGGCCTCATACCCCATCTTCACTCCCTTTCACCCCCACAAACCACTATTGCTATTCATATCAATCAAAACTCAGCAGCGCAATACGTTACACTTCAAACTCAATTTCTTTCGCAATAGTTACTTCTTCGGTTACTATAGAAAGCTTTTGAATCATCCGTTCCATTATCTGGTTGGCACTTCGAAAACTAGGAGTAGATGAGTGTCTTGTGAAGGCAGTGCAAGCTATGTATAGAGTAACAGTCAGAAAGACATGAATTAACAATGGCTATAGTGTGGAATTTAGCATGAAGCTAGGTATTCGTCATGGCTTGGTCCTTAACACTCCCCAGTTTATTATCGTCCTGCAGGCTATAACAGAAGGGTTTAAGACTAGTTGCCCATGGGAACGTTTGTATGCAGATGATCTAACCATTATAGCTGAAAGTGCGGGAGAATTAGAGCAGAAATTCTAAACCTGGAAACATTGACTAGAATCAAAAGCTCACAAATTTAACTTGTCAAATACTAAAGTCCTCATATGTAGAAAGGAAATCAGGGCCCAGATCCCCTCACGGAAATGACCTTGCTCAGAAGGCAAGAAAGAAGTTCCATCCTATGCTCTAAATGCAAGCTATGGCTACACAAGATATGTAGTAGGAATTCGGGGGGGGGGGGGGACTAACAAAGAACGTAGGTTTTACATGTGGTTGATGCACAGGTGCCGTAAATAGCAAGATCCCACAGGGTACTAGTTCCCTCAAATGCTCAGAGGGCTCTGTAGAAATAGTCGAGATTTTCTGTAACCCACCTAGATGGCACTAACAGTAGAGCGGGATGTTCCGAAAGTATAGTAACTAGAGTGGTTTTTCCCTCAAAATGAAGAGCAGATTGTGTGATACATATATACGAACAGCAAAGTTGCATGGTATTGAGACCTGGGCGCTGTGTACAGAGAACCTGCGAAGTTTGGAAAGAAATGAAGCCTGCATGCTCCAAAAGATATGTAATAGTAATATACATGAACGGCAAATTGATAATATACTGAGAGAGAAACTGGACATACGAGGGTCAGATGCCGTATGCAGGAGAGGATATGGTGTTGGTATGGCTATGTGAAGCGTATGAAGGATGACAGCCTTATAAACAGTGCAAGGTGATCAAAGTTCATGGAAGCTATGGAGTAGGAAGACTTAAGAAAACCTGGGATGAAGTAATACAAGCTGGCCTTGCAAAATTGCACATCTCAAGACGAGGACACAGTATCGAGATCTTTGACACTATGCAGTAATACAGAAGACCCGCCTTCCCATGCGCACGGTTTGAAGCATATATTCTAGTATGCACCACTTGAACCATATCCTCCCATCTTCCATATACCAACCACGCCCTAACACTCCGCCCACGTCCTATCACCCCACCATTCACACACGAATTTACATCCCCACCCACCCCAGGCCTTGCCCACTCTATGAAGAGGTCATTTTTATGCCACGACAAAAATCACCCAGTCCACACTGTTAAATGGTTGTTACGGTGTTACGATAAAAAGCACCCGGTACCACATTGTAAAGTGGCTCTGTAGTTGTCACGAGAAAATACACCCCGTCTACTTTGTAAATGTGATTGGCGTTAGAAAGGATAGCCAGCCGTAGAAACCAAGTTATGTATGAGAAAGCCATGGTCATCTGACCTGCTTTGCCTTAAATGGAACAACTTGTCTAACCTACGCTAGCGTGGAAAATAGCGCTAAATGATGATGATGATGATGATGATGATGATATATATATATATATATATGAGCTTTCGCCGTATTTTTTGACTAAATACATTTTAGCCTGATAGTGGAAATGGAAAGAGATGAGTATTGACGTCAATACTAATCTTTTTCCATTTCTTATGGGGTTCTAAATAACACTATAAGGCTAAAATTTCTCAAGCGAAAGCTTCCATTTCTATATTCAACTCGCTTGGTATTTCAAAAGAAACATATCTATCTATCTATCTATCTATCTATCTATCTATCTATCTATCTATCTATCTATCTATCTATCTATATATCTATATATCTATATATATTTCAGGCCCATAACTCTGCTAAATACAGAGTTACAGATTTTGGCCAAGGTGCTAGCAAAGAGGTTGGCGCTTGTCGTGGGCAACCTGGTGGGAGATGCGCAGACATGTGCTATCCCGTCCAGGTCCATCCACGACAACCTCCACCTCATGCGATACATCATAGAGAGGGTTGGGAACTAACCCGGCTTTGTTGGGGCCCTGATCAACTTGGATCAATCTAAGGCATTCGATAGGGTCGACCATGGTTACCTGGATGCGGTGCTAGCGGCGGTAGGCTTCGGACCCGTTTTCAGGGGCTGGATCAATGCCATGCACAGCAGCCGCATCTGCTCTAGGGTCAAGGTGAACGGCTACCTCTCGGAGCCGTTCGAAATCGCGCGGTCCATCCGACAGGGGTGCCCTCTCTCATCCCTTCTGTATGTAATGACTCTAGAGCCACTACTGCGGAAGTTGGAGTTGTTGCAGGGCATCCCTTTGGAACCGGGATTGCGGAAAGCGGTGTCGGCCTACGCCGACGACGTAACAGTAATGGTGTCTACGGCCTCGGAAATCGGGGCGATCGGCACCTTACTGGAGGAGTACGAAAGGTTTACAGGGGCTAAGCTGAACCGGGACAAGTCGATCGGTCTGCAACTCGGCACGTGGAGGGGCAGATCGATGCCCTCCGATGGCGTCGTCGGGCGCTGGACGGAGGGCCCGGTGAAGTTGCTCGGGGTCTGGTTCGGACCAGACCTCCAGGTGGAGAAGAACTGGGGTGAGGTAACGAACAGGGTGTTTGCACTGACCCAGAAGTGGGCCGAGTGCAAACTGTCCCTGAAAGGTCGGGTGGAGGTGGCGAACACTTATATAGCGTCCGTCATCTACTACCGCCTGACCGTTGTGCCTTGCCCAAGGGAAACGCTCGCCAAAATGGAGCGCGCACTCTTCCAATTCCTTTGGAAGAAGCGGGCTCCTATGGAGAGGAGATCCATCTGCTGTCAACACCCTTCGAAAGGAGGGGTGGGGATGCCGTGGCTAATGATACGTAAACACGCATTAAGGCTACGGCACCTCCAGGTATTCCTCTCCGGTCAACCGGTGTGGGCCCCGTTTGTGAGGCGAGCCTTTCCCAGACTCGTCTCACTCACCGAGCTGCAATCCTGGGTCAAGTAAAGACCCAGAAAACTGGGCGCCTGGCACACCGAGTGTGCCCAGTCGCTCACGGCTCTCTGGCAGGCGGACCCGACTGTCAGTGGAGAATCCACCTCGTCATTCTATAGAGGGCTGGTGGTTAGCAGGTGCGACGACGCCCTCGGAGAAGCCCTAGGCATGGAGGAAGACGAACTGGCCAACTGTTCGGTAGGACATTCAGCCCGGGACCCATGGATAACTTCGAGAGGTCCCTGGCCTGGCAGTGCTACAGAAGGGCTCTGCCCGTTCGAGAAAGGCTCTACAGACACGGGCTCCCGGGTAGGGACCCTTCGAAAAAGATCTGTCCCAGATGCGTGTGCGACGAGGAAACCGTTGCACACGCATTGGTACACTGATCGGGCATTGCTGATCTTTGGGGGTATGTCGAACAACTGCTGTCAAGGGTGGGACCGATCCGGTTGACCACCGAGTCTATTGTAAAGATCAAGCCTCCTCCCCTCTTCAAAAACGAAGGAGAGGCGGTGTTTCTGTGCGTAATAGCCATAGCGAAAGAGGTTGTATGGTGGACGCGTCTGAAAGGACTGAGGTCAGACACCTTTCTCTCTGGCCAACAACTGGTCCGTTTCTTCCGATATCATTTCGGAAGAAGGATCAGGATGGAGAGAAAGGTGCTGCACCCCAGCCGTTTTTATGAAAGATGGGTGAAAGTGGCGAGAATGGCCCGTGTGAATGGGCCGTCACTCTACATCAGACTATAGGTGAGGAAGATGAAAGACCAAGGGAGCACCCCTTCTCTGTGCTCCTGAGGAAAATGGTTGCATACTTTTTTTCGGGGGTGTGTGCGACCCCCCAAGGCGCCTCCTCTCTATTGAGGATTTTGTTATAAATTTTATTCTGTTATATTTTATTTTATTTTTATATTTTGTTATTGCCTCCTCCTTATTGAGGACGCCTTGTTTTGTAAACTCCCCCATTGTACTTGTCCCACTTTTGATGCCCTGGTGGCAAATAAAAGAAACATATCTATATATATATATAGAAGTGGTTACACAACAGTTAGTTCACCATACCGAGAACAATTGTTTCACCTTAGCGGATTCTCAGCTCGGATTACGAGCTGAGGATCCGCTAAGGTGAAACAATTGTTCTCGGTATGGTGAACTAACTGTTGTGTAACCACTTCTACCTAACTCGTCCCATGGACTGAGTGCTCTACCACTGCGGATATTACCTTCCAGTGTTCTACCACTATATATATATATATATATATATTGCTCTCCATCTGTATAACTACTTGTCGGTGAAGCTCGTCATTTATCTGTCTGTCTATCTGTTTATCTCTCAGAAAACTTCCCCCTCTTTCCTTCTTCCTAGTTCTGTTCTACTCATGTCATTGTTACCTCTTCGACATCTAACCAATTTATTTAGTTAAAAAAAAGAACCCTTCATATGACAGTATAAAAAATCACATACGTAAAGAAGCGTATATACACGCGAACACACAAACAGGCATACGTAGATCTAGATACAAATACACCCAAATATGTATACAATATACACCCATCTATATATATATATATATATATATATATATATATATATATATATATATATATATATTATAAGACATATGCACACATACATGCTTACAAACCCCACACTTATGTATATATAATTGCAAATATATGAAAGCATACAGGCCCACATAAATACTTATCCGCATATACACATAGACATAAATCCGAATACACGATCATGTTCGGAACCAAAAGCACATTATATATAGTGCACAGATTTAATATGGAAGCAATAAAAAAAAATAATTTTCGTTTGATCTCAGTTTGAATTTCATTAACATGGTCGTTAATGTCCTACCTAAAAGTATCGTTTGATACAAGTGTTTGCGGTATAGAGAATAAACCAAACTGTGAGGTGTAGTATTTGCTATGTTGTGTGAGCTGACGGAAATGAACGGACATCTTCGAGAATGTTAGCCATTTGTAATATGATGAAGAGAATAAAAGGCACAGAAAAATGTTTTGTAGATTTAAGTAGGTTGAAGGAAATATTTAATGCTTCGAACATTAAAAATGTTGAAGTAGGATCAAGTATCTGAACTGAGAACAAAACAAACAATAATATTTATAGCCGATGATTAATATTGTTGTTTTCGCTGATAGTTTGATTTTCTTTTTGACTTCTGGAAAGTACGGGAGCCAACTTCATGTTCAAAGATTTGTATGTAAGTATAGACCTGTAACTCCTGAATAAATTGTAAGGGTACCTTAATGACATAAATGGTTTCTTGAACATCTTAAACCTTGCGTAGCCTATCCTTTCTCTAGATCTTAATACAGACGATTGCTTCGAGAGGAGAGAGAGGAAATGCAAAAGTGATATAGAAGAAGAATCGATCCCGATACTGGGTCGAAAGGATAAAAGACAAAGTTTTTCTCAGCGAATTTTAAATTCAGAGCGCAGAGACGGCCTTCTTGTGTGCAGTTCTTTCCCTTTCTCCCCTCGGACTCCACCTCTCTCCGCACATATTCTCGCCCCCACTGTAACACCTGCCCCTTCATTTCCAGCCGCACCAATTTCACAGGTACTAACGTTTCTGTCAGTAGCTACCAATCCTTCACCTGCCTATCCACCGACGTTGCCTATGCCCTCCTGTGTTCCATTTGCGGGTCCTTATACATCAGAAAAAACTGGACGGCGGCTGGCGGACGGATTCGCTGAACACTTGAGGGACATACGACTTGGCAGGGATACCCCCGTCGCCCAACAATTCCGTTCCACAGGCCATACTACTATCTATAACTACATACATACTACATATCTATAAATCAGAGAATGACAAAGTGCATATACGAAGTAGATATATCTATTCATAAACATATACGCATACATAAACACACCCACACAGACCCCCCCCCCCCCCACACACACACAGATCTAAGCAAATCAGTTGGATATTGTCATCAAGCACCACCAGGAAAGAAAGTGTATTCTGATATACTTATCTGTCTCAACAGCCAATAATATGTCTCTAACGTTGGTGGAGTAACTTTAACACATTTAAGAGTTGTAACCTTTCTGTAATGTGACCTCTTCTGCGACTTTATTTTAAAACAAAAGTAATAATATTGTGGAAATGTCATTTTAGCGTTTCACATAAACACAAACACTATTAAATTCACTTTGAATATATTTCTTGGTGTCAAAATTATTTAACACACTGGTATTGTATCGCTGTCCAGTTAGCGAAAAGTGTGATGGAAATTTTCACACAAGGAAATAAAAGATAAATGTAAATTTAATAGTATGTGTGTGTGTCTTTTTTTAAAATGGTTAACGTTTGTCTTTCACGATGCATTCAAATGTAACAACCTGAGAATAGAAATAAATATAATGGGTAGCATGAAAATAAAAACAATTCCTATAGTAATAGCTGCCTTGCGAAAGATGATAAAATCGATGCCGGTAAATGATAAAAGTCAAAAATTCAAATCAAACCTGCACATATCCGGCTTTGTTTTGGCGTTTAAGTGAATGAGAATACAAGACAAGACGTTAATCGATCGCAGGGTTAACCCCCAGCTACTACTGTGTGTCATTGTGAGCCGATTTGATTTAAGTAACGTCAAATGAAATGCTTTGCTCAAGAACACTACTCACCAACCTCTCCTGGAATTGAATCAATGACATTATGATCATAACTCCAACACCCTAAGCGCTATTCTGCCTGCCTTCACTAAAATGAGTAATCAGAAGTGGGATCCGAACCGACGCCAGGAAGTCTTGACTCAGACCTGACCATAGTAGTTTAAACCCTTCAGCCATGCTGACAGAAATCTAAAGACAGATGCAACATATCGTAAATAATACTACAAAGACTGCATATATAGTACATACTGCACTGTCTACCAAGCACCAAACATATATTACATAGAGCACAGTTTATTAGGTACTACATATATTACATAGAGTGCTGTCTACTAAGTGTTGTAGACATATTACATACTGTACTATTTACTCCGTACTACACACATATAAAAGAGTACTCTCTACGAAGTACTAAACACGCATTAAGATACATCTTTGTCTATATTCACGGCTGGAATACCTACATTCATAGATTTGCTCGATAAAGACTGAACTAATGTTAAAGAACAAAACCAACTACTTATGGGTTCGATAAAATAAAGCACCAGTAATAAACTGGGATAATTGCTGGCCTTGTGCCAAAAGTAGAAACAATTATACTGTTAGCGTAGGCGTGAATGTATTTTGCCTGTATGAGTGTGCGCAGGTACGCATCCGTGTGTGTGTGCGCGCGCGCGCATGTGTATGTGTGCGTGTGTGTGTGTGTGTGTGTGCGTTTAAACCTATCTATATATATATATATAAAATTCTTTATCTCTCTGTCCGTCTGTCTTTTACTTATGCATACTCAAATGACTCGACCAAATTAAATCAAATTTTACAAGGTGTGTGAGTATACATACATTTCTGTGACGACTGGCATAACAAACGCTGAGGGTGAAATTGTGTGTTTGTATTAATGTGTGTGTGTGTGTGTGTGTGTGTGTGTGTGTGTGTGTGTGTTTATAAGTTTGTGTGGATGTATGTGTGCCTGTTCGTTTATATTTATATTCTCATACCGTTAGCAGTTAATACATTAGCTTATATTTTGTTAATTTACACTGCATACAAAAATAGAGATTAATATATATTTCTTTTGGATGTTGATACTTATTTGTTTACAATATTGAAAAAAAAGGTCTTTATTCTAAAAATTCCTCTCAAACCTACATCTGTTCCATTTGAATTTAAGAGGCTTCAGTTTCCAGTCAAACTAAGTTTTGTTATTTCAATTAACAAATCTCAGGGCCAATCCCTCAAAGTAGTTGGACACATGTTTCTCCCATGGTCAACTCTATGTTAGTTGCTCATGAGTTGGAAGCAGCAAAAATTTATTCATTTGGACACCAACAAAAAATTACACAATGAATATTGTTCACCCAGAGGTGCTTCAAGATTGACAGATTTTCATTTCTAAATTCTATTATTATTATAATTTTGATATTTTAAAAATAAAATATAGATATTTTGAAATAATTATGAAAAAAGAACAGGTCTTCAAATTTATTGTTTACTAATCTGAATATGTATAGCAGTAACCCGGGCAATGCCGGGTCATTCAACTAGTATATTATATATAGGTTGTTAGAGCGAAGGATATTTGTTTCGACTCTCTGCTTTTCTTCGCATTTCATTATTTCAGGATCGATAGAGAAGCTAGCAGCCCAATGAGGGCTTAGCTGTCTCTTTCAATCCAGATATCATATTCTTTATTTTCTGCTGGATAGAGAGGGAGAATCTAAAAGGTATCTGTATTTACACACGACTGCATGGGTTCCAAATACTACTTGCATATTACCAAGTCACACTCGATTGCGCAGACGACCGTAGTTTTATACACACATACATACAAACCCACTCTCTCTCTCTGTCTCACACACACACACACACACACACACACACACACACACACACACACACACACACACCACACACACACACACACACACACACACACACACACACACACACACACACACACACACACACACACACACACACACACGAATAATCTGAAATATGACTCTTGTGAATTTCTATGATATTTGCTACTCCTTAAATGTTAAATTAATAGACGGTTTGTGCTGGCTGTTATTTCTTGTGGCAATTTATTGATGAAAGGGCCCTCTGGCAGAATGGACCACCTTAATCTATTGGGATGGTCAATACAGTTCTTTAAAACTGCAGTTAGGGAACTTAGCTGAGCCTTCTAGCTTTAGGTTGCTTAACTAAGACACTACCCCTTGTGGAAGATGCTTGTGAAGTTTTATTTGTTTTAGATTACTTTACTGGGATCTACACGTTGATGATTTTGTATTTTTGTTCTATATGTAATATATATATATATATATATATATATATATATATATATATATATATATATATATATATATATATATATATATATATATATAACATATATTTATAATATAGCATAGGCAATCAAGAATTACGCTGATGCTACTCTCTTACAAAGAGATGTGGATGCCATATACAGATTGGCCAACGAAGAACACTATGTAGTTTTATGCCGGAAAATATGAAGCCCTCTGGTATCAATCCGCTAAAACAAGTCAATTAAATCAAAATTACTCTAGACCAAGGGGAATTGAAATTTCCTGAGTCCAAATCAATGGGGGATGTAGTTACTGATCTGATATGAGAAACAATTATGCGTTGTTTCAAGTGCATATCTCCTGGATTGATGCTGAAGTCATTCATGACAAGAAACCTGGAAACCATGTTAGTCTGCTGGAGGACATTTGTCTCCAGACGGCTTCTAGCTATGTTAACCTCATAAGATCAAATTAACCGTGGAATTTGACGCAGTTCAACGAAGGTACACAAAGCAGATTGCCTCATTGAATGAGATGAGCTACAGGGAATCCCTGGAGAAAAGACGGAAGAGATATGCAGTGATATATTTATATGGAAGGGCTAGCACCAAATTTTTGTATTGGGAGCTGGATCAAACCCCGAGTAGGACGTCACTGCATAGTGTCAAATATCCCATGCTCCACACCCATAGTAATGACCATATACAACAATAGTTTGGAGTTCAAAGGCCCCGTACCTCTCTAATATGCTGTCCTAAAACCTGACGAATCTACATGAAGTGGACATAGATGCTTTCAAGAAACATCTCGACATCATGCTATCTAAGATCCCAGCCGAAAAAGTGCAAATGGGTACGGCAGTTTTAAAATCCCCCATACATCAATGGTTAACTAATGAAGGACTGCTATATAAAATATAACGAGATGGGTGCTGCTCTAGAATGACCTCAGCCCGTCGGCTGGAGTGGATAAATATAAAATTACATATATACATGCGTACATATATTCATACATACATACATACATACATACATACATACATACATACATACATACATACATACATACATACATACATACATACATACACACATGCACACATATATGATATACATATATAGTGCATATGTGTGTGTTTGTGTACATTCGTGTTAAATAAATACAGAACGAGGAAATTAAAAGCAAAGAACGTCAAATAAAAACCAATAAACGTGCATATTCTCAGATTAAAGTACATAGTAAGATGCAAAAACGTGAGCTTGTATGTGTTGTGCTATCAGAACATACTTCAAAGGTCTAGGAGAGAAAATAGATATAATGAAAACTGATAAAATTTAATCAATTATGAAAGTTGAATATCATGGACCTCCATCAGTTCCGACGATTTAACGTGGCAGAGTGCGTGACAAGGTTGACTCTTTGAATTACAGATACAACTCATTTTTGCCAGTTGAGTGAAATAGAGCAAGGTGAAATAAAGCGTCTGGCTCATCGTGCAAGGGAAGGGATATACTATCTGAAGGTTGTAATTTCTGGCAGAAGCGATATCGCTTTTACGTCGACAGAAGACAGGATTTGAACTCAGAAAGGACAGAGCTGCAATAGATACCACATAATATCCCTCCCGACTCCTTAATGATTCCGCCAATCCAACGATTTGTACTTTATTTATCGACCCTGAAAGAACGAAAACCAAATTTGATCGTGATGGAATTTTAAACAAAAAGCTGAGAGCCAGAAATAATGCTGAGACATTTAATCCAAAGCGCTAATTTACAATTTTAGTGTCATTTAGTTAAGTTGAACGGCGGACCAGTTCGTAAAAGCTCTTTGATATCTTAAGATCAGTATATTTTATATAGACAGGAGTTGAACGAAACATTGTAAAACAACAAAACAGCCGTCAAATTTTAGTACGACCACTGCTTGCAACAGTGGTATCTATAGCATAATGTATCTATAGCATATTGTAGGCTTTGTTAAAGTTAAAGTGCCTTAGTCATGGAGGCATGCAGTGCCTATGACAGGATGCGAATTGGTTTTCCTGAACTCTACCGATGAGGCTATCAACAGCTCTCAATTGTTAATTAGTGATCCATATTTTTTGACAGGAGGGTTAATTGGAAATGTGAAACCAGCTGTAAAATGAGAACAAAACAATTAACCATCAATCTTTTATTTTTATTTTTAGCTACAAATTTTAGCAATGAATGTGTTTTCTTTTTCTTTTGCTTTTTTCTGCATGTTTTATTTAGAGTTGGATAGCGTCAAGCTGTCTTCCGGCAATAACTTTGTGTGCTTAAAAATGTCTGCGGGTTGTATACCTCTTAGCCATTGACATATCATTGAAGCAGCAGAAATACATGTTTTCTGCTATTGTTATTGCTGTTCATGTTGTTTTTAGTATTATTGTTACTGTTTGGTTTTGATTGTCATTCTGTTATTGATGCAAATAATATTTTGATTTTTGTTTTAAATACATTTTCTTCTTGATTTATTTATTATCCCCTCTGTTGTCCCGCTGGCTACTGATACCATAAAACTATGACGTCAATAGTGATATAGCGGTTAGTCAATAATGATGATATAATGGCTCTTTCAATGAACGAATGTTTTATTTTTTGGCGTGGGGAACGCTGTAAGGTTGTTTTTCGTTGTTAAGTCAACTTTGTTAAAAGCATAATAAATTACCAATTGACTCTATAATGGAAAAACAAAAGTAAAAGTAGACTTACTACTTAGAAAAAATGGTAGTTATTGATCTGACAATATATTGTATGAGGAGAGCCACAGCTGTCCGAATAGCTTCGCTGGCCGTGCACCACCAGAAGAATTCATGGTCCGAATCTTGTTGCGGGCGCTAGACTGAACTAGGGGTTTAACAAATATGGTTTTCATTAACTATAGCTGGGTAACTATAGCTGGGTCAATCACTTCGATCTCCCTCTATTGCCAAAAGCGTTCACGATCCGCAATTCATAATAAGCACTAAACTAAAGTTTGAACCAAACACAAATGGTTTTCATTATACGGTATTTTACCCGTAACGTTAGAGTGGGTTGCGTCGTTTTGGTGACCGTATACCGTCAGAAGCGTTCAGGGTTTGAATCGCATTGCAAGCTTCAGACTAAAATTGAAGCATTGTAAATATAGTTGGCAATTGGTGCATTGGATTTGCCACAGAGATAAATATATTGCAAACTCCATTTCGTGCTGCAAAAACTGGTGATGGGCCTGGGAAGCATTGTATGGACGCACAAAGATTGCATATCCCGAGACTCCAAAGAAGGCAAAAAACCATGGCAATCGGAATCTATAAGATCACAACCCTTACAAGTAAGGAGCAGGAACTAGTGGAGGAGGCTAGATGCTACTGGTTAGATATAGTCCGCGTTTCCCAAGCAAAATTCCGTGGCTCTGATACTGTAGATTTGGATGAAAGATGGAAACTCCACTATTCATGTGTGGCGCCAGAAATGACTGCACAAGAGGAAGTGGGGATACTCACAAGCCCCCGGCTGTTAGAATGTGTTATGGACTGGATCACATTTGGAGGGAGGATTTTCTTCCTGAAGCTTAAGCTGAAAGATGGGTCTCTGTACGTGGTGCAAGTTTATACACCAAACAACGAGTCGGAACACAGATCCTTGCTCGAAGTCACTCCAACGTTAGCTGTAGTTAAGCCTGAGTCATATATCCTGATGGGAGACTTCAATGCACCTGTTAGCAATGAGCACCTAACTTGGAAAGGAGTGATTGGGAGGAATGGCGAACCCGATCTAAATACGAATAGAAAGATCTTATTAGACTTATGTTCTAGCAATGGACTCTCCAAAAATATACATGATATAAAGGGAATCAGGGACACAGATCAATAACCGATTTTGTTATTGTCTCTGATCTCTTTGATCTGTGTTGGATGTTCGTGTTAAGAGAGGGGCTGAGCTGTTCATTGATCAAGATCTAGTTATCTGCAACTTGAGACTACCTAATGTCAAAGAAACCCACAAAACCGACAGGTTTACGTCGACCTACAAGATGAAGTGGAAAACATTGGTTGATAAAGAAGTCAGGAACAGGTATGCAGATACTATTGCATTCAAATTCAGAGAATTCCCTGGGCAAACTGAGGACGTTTAGACAGAGTGGAGATGGTTCAGCTTAGTAGTTTCTGCTTCAGCTATTAAACGCTGCGAGCGAAAGAGGCTTGGTTTAGCAGGGAGTCCCCTTGTTTCAATCAAGAGGTCAAAGATGCCATCCGACACCAAGAAGGAGGCTTATAAAGCTTGGCTAGGAAATAAGTCCTCTTTCTTGAACTTACTGTACAAACAGGCAAGAAAAGTCGCAGCAGAGACAATAAAGGCGTCTAAAGTTAAGACATGGGAGGACTTTGGGGTTAAGCTGGAATCCGACTACAGATCAGCAAATAAAGAGTTCTGGGAAACAATCCGTCGACTTGGTAAGAAAAAGCCCTCCTCCACACCTGCTATCAAGAACGCGTCTGGGGTTCTCCTCTCTTCAGAAAAGTGCATCCTCGCGAGATGGAGAGAATACGTTGCTGATCTCCTAAACCCGATCACAACAATATTCTCTGATGTACATGAGGTGGATGTGGGAGGGAAGACTAATGTCTCGGAGACTGAAGTAAAAATCTAATTAAAGAGCTAAAATGTGGCAATCCGGACCGAAATATTAAAATCCTTAAATAGATAGGTATTCTCTTGATGACTCGTGTGTACCGAGTGGCTTCGATCACTAGAAAGGCACCTAAAGCAATGGCAATCAGGAGTGAAAATAACAATTTTCCAAAAGGGAGACAAGAGATAGTATTCCAATTACAATTGGATCTCCTTGTTAAGCCTCCCCGGTAAAATTTATGCTATGTGTCTTGCAAAGACATGAAGGGTGACTATTGAGCCCAAGCTAGCTGTGGCCGGTCTTCGAGACCACTGTGGCAGGTCTTCGAGAAATTGAGTATATTCTTGATTTGTCGGCCTTGAAAGGGCATAGGGCCGCGTTCCTCTGGATATGCTATGGAAGGTTCCGCAAGAGTATGGGATTGATGGTCAGTTTCTTGCTGCTCTGATGTCTCTATGTGAATGTCCGAGTATTTGTGTTTGGAGAAAAGGTGCTCAATCAAAACTATTCAATATGATTGTCGGACCCCGCCAAGGGTGCGTTTTGTCATCTCTCATGTTCACTATTTACATTGACGGGATTGACATGCGCAGCAGGGTTGGAAGTGGTATCCCCACTGGCGGGTGTAAAATCAGTCGGCTGGAATTTACAGACCACGCGGTGTTACTAAACTCGACAGAAGGTGTCTCCAACTTGCACTTGATAGGTTTAATACTGCATGGCTGGAAAGAAAATCAGTGCTGCGAACACTCGTCCTTTCAATGAAGCCTGTGTAGGACACTCTACATATGAATGGAGTACTACTGAAGCAGGTAGAGAAATTCAAGTATCTCGCAGCCGTGTTCAAGACAGATGGAAGGCCGGAGGCTGAATTAAGGGCAGTAATTGCAAGAGCTGGTGCAATAATGCACCAGAGCCAACATTCGGTAATCAGAAGGGGGGGGGGGGGTAGACGTGAAAGCCAAATTTACTATCTTTAATTCGGTATTCATGCCAATCCTTGCTTATCACGAATCCTGGGTAATGACCCAAATAATATGATCGTGAATTGAAGCAGCCGAAATGGGGTTTCACCAAAGGGTCTTTGGAGTAATGTTAGTCGAGAGAGTGTGTAGCTCGGAGATCAGAGAGTCACTTCAGGTAGCGCCGCTACCTCTCCGACTTGAGAGATCCCAGCTCCGATACGGTGGGCATGTGGTTAGATGGTCTCAGGAAAGAAACACTGGACAGATGTTGCGGGCAAAACCAACCGACAGGAGACCCAGGGGTAGACCACGAGTAAGATGGTTGGATAATATCCATGAGCTTGGCTCGTCTCGGTTGGGGATCCATCCGGATCATTTGGAGACGGTTGCTTCTGACAGGACCCACTGGAAGGAGTGTTTGAGGACTCTGCCTCCACGATCCCCTCAATAAGAAGAAGAAGAAGAAGAAGAAGAAGAAGAAGAAGAAGAAGAAGAAGAAGAAGAAGAAGAAGAAGAAGAAGAAGAAGTGGTAAAGATATCCAAGGAATACAGTACGCTCTCTATGGGCCAAGTTTTTTTTAATATATTATTAAATTCGTTACTACAACGAAGACATAACGCAGAGAAACGCAGGAACACGCGTTTTATTGAACGAACTCAATTAATTGCAGCTGCAGTGTTTCAGTGAAAACGAGAACTTCTATTAGGCGAAAACACAGGAGAGTTCTGAGATTTAGGGGGAAGTAATATACAGAGAAGTAAAATTACGGAAACATTATTTATTGTAAAGGGGGTTAACTGTGAGAAGGGTAATATGCATACTGGACGAGGAGATCTTTTAGTAAACGGACGAGTAGATATTTTAGTAAGCTCAAAATTAGGGAATTTCTAATCAAATATAGAGGTTCTTGAATATTGGCCAGTTTGCGTCCCCATTTTCCTGCACGTGTATGAGACATCGGCATGCAAGAACAAAAATAAATACATCAATAAAAACAACAATATGTATATTAATAATATCAACAATAATATCAACCACGGTATTTTTAAAATACTTTTACTGGTCTCAGTCACTATACTGCGACCATCCTAGAGCACTGACTTGAAGGGATGTAGTTGACCATATTGAGCATAGTACTTAATTTTGTCAAGTCTGATTCTTATTTTATCGATCTTCTTTTGCCGAACGACTACGTTAGAGGACATAAAGAAACAACAAACCTAAATATACGATGAAACAGACACATATATTTTAAGTTTCCGTCACATATATATTGAGTTTCCGTCACATATATATTAAGTTTCCGTCACATATATATTAAGTTTCCGTCTACAAATATATAACTCACAGGACATTGGTTAACCTAAGGCAACAGTACTGAACCCGAGATCACGTGGTTGCGAAGCGAACTCCTTAACCACACAGCCAACACCTACCTCAGCAAGAAATAGTATTTTTTCCCCCAACAATGTCAGGTGTTTATTTCTTTAAAAAGCTTTTAAACGGTTCAACATTAAGAAATGAATGCTACAAATATAAATCAAATACTGTTCAATCAAACAATGGGACCTCGTCAACAAACAAAACCTTGTCCTTCACAAATATGAGGAACCTTTCAAATAGGATTGCTTCGGGATTGTTGGGATTGTTACGGGACTGGCATCTCCTCCCTTGGTATGTCCCTAATAAAACTACCACCTTTCCATATGGTATCTCTCTATCGATTTTGTTTGTTTGATTGTTTGTTTGCTTGTTTGTTTATTTATCTTCCTGGAATTATCTAGAATGTTGAGGAATGATGTGGAAGTGGAAATAGAGGAGTTGTAATTGTATGTCAAGGCTGGATAAGACTGATACAGTAGGAAGGGTGTGAAAAGAATAGAGAAAGAATGACAAGGAAAATGATGTTTTCTAATTTAAGCACAACGTCAATAAATTTGATAAAGAGGAAAGTCAAATTCATCGACCTCAGTACTTTACAGGTATTTTATTTTATTGAATTCAGAAGGATGAAAGGCAAAGTTGACCTCGGTAGGAACCGACCACACTACGTAGAAATCGTAAGTAAATACCACAGGGCATTTTTCCGGTAAGGGAGAGAGTTTCTGCATATAGAAGAAGAAGAAGAAGAAGAAGAAGAAGAAGAAGAAGAAGAAGAAGAAGAAGAAGAAGAAAGTGAAGGAGAGAAAACAGTTAAGATGTGCAACGAAAAGGTAAAGAAGTGAAAAAGGGTCGAAAAAAAGAAACTTATGAAGTGGAAGATAGAGTAGTGAGAGAGATGAAAATGAATAAAAAGATTATTACTACAATTACGATCAACAGCACCAACATTACCAAGACATCATCACCATCAATAAAATCACTGACGATTTCCCCACCACACCATCAGCATCATCATCAACATCATCACCATCACTCTTACCAAACAGCGCCCCAAACGCCAGCAATACCGACACCAGCATTATCACCCCTACAATCATTAGTATCACCAATTTCTTCACCAATATTACTATCATTAATGCTACCATCATTACTACCCCCTTCAGCATAATTCATAACAATTATAACAAAAACTATCTAAATAGATAAAATATTTCGAGGAATTAAACTTCAGCATTTACAAGTGACAAAAATAAAACAATTTCATAATTAAAGTAAATTCTATAAGTGAAAAAAAAAGGTTTGGAAATAATTGTTTCTACTTTAGGCACAAGGCCAGCAATAACCCAGTGCATTACTGGTACTTTATTAATGCACTGGGTAATTGCTGGCCTTGTGCCTAAAGTAGAAACAATTATTTCTTAAAGGTACTGAAGTGTTATAGATTTCATTTAAAATGTTAAAGTAATTTAAAAAAATAAAAATTAGATTTAAATTAAATTTGAAAATCAATATATACTTTTTAATTTGTAAAAAAATACTAAATTTAAAATAAATCTATAAATATAATAAAAGTTAGAATAAATCCAAAAATATTTTTAAAATATAAAATAATATAAAATCAAAATAATTTTGCAAATTATTGTAAAATTGGGATAATAGTTATGCTAAAGGAAAAAATTCCTACAAAATATTATTTAAAAATATATTATTATATTCAAATGAAAATAAGAACAAATTAAGTTGTTTCTTTTTTACATTGGCACAAGGTTTACAAATGCAAGAAGATTGATTGAATTGGTTTATTATTTTATTTGTACTAATATTATCAATGCCGCATGCATTAAAGCCAAACTCACCCTCGGCGAGATTTCAAAGTCCTTAGATATAAACCCTGTTATGTAAAACATGCTTTTGTTGTGTTTAGTAATCATTCTTGTTATGTTGAATAATGACGCATTACTTCAGAATTTTAATTACTAATTTTGCTACCACAAGGCAACATATTTGTAGACGAGAGTTTTGGTTTACGCCTGATGCATATTTCTATTAACTCTGGAAAGATTGAAGTGGAAGTCACCTCTGGCGTCATTTGAAACGATGGCGTAAAGGGACAATAACTTAACACTGCAGAAAAGACATTTAAATATATCGTCAATCATCAGCCATTGTTATGTTAAATAATGAATCATTACTTTATAAGTTTATATTTCTAAATTTGTCACAAGGCTATAAATGTATAAGAGGTAGGGTTTGTTTCATGCTGGGTACTATTTCTATCAACCCTGGAGGTAAAGCGAAGGTAAAGTGACATATCTGAAATACTACAAAGAATTTAACAGGCATTCACTTGCTCCTTCTACTCCCATATAAGCACCTTTCTTGTATTAATATAAATATTAAATGCATACTTTTGAATATAGAAGGTGACAAATATGTTAAGGATGGGGGAGGGGTAGTTTATGCCGGATACATACTGTTATCGAGCCCGGAAAGATGAAAGACAAATTCGACCTTGGTGGGATTTAAAGAACACATATAAACACTGCAAGGCATTTAGGTCAGCATACAACTGTTTCTGCCTTTTCATTACCCTAAAAATGGGAATAACAATAACATTTTTGTAATTCTAAAACTGAAATTGATTTTGAATGTTTAATTACATAACATTATCGTGCTGTGTTTGAACAGCAATGTAAAATAATTGTATTATATTACTTTATTTTTTATACCAGTTTCAGCCAGTGGCTGTGAACATACAGAGACACTAATTCTAATTGAATAGGTCTTTTTAAAATAAAAACAATTGAAAAGCTGTTTAAAAACAATTGAAACAAGATGTTTAAATTAAGTTGAAATAAAACAGAACATTGTTTACTCTCTCTAACGTGGAACATTTAAATGCGAATTTGTATTGGATTTGTTTGTTTGTACTACTAATTAATCAATAGATTGGCAGAATTGCTAGTGCTCCGGAAAAATAAATTCAGTTTCTTTAATTTCTGAGATCGAATGCCACTGAGGGCAGACTTTCTTTTCAAGCTTCTGGAGTCGATAAAAAAAAAGTACTGGACTTGAACTAGTCGAATTTCCCTTTTCTTAAATTATTGGCCTTGTGCCCAAATTAGAAACCATGATGAATTAATCAGAAAACAGAAGACAAGAAAGAGAGAGAACGTTCGTAGCATCTGTGGTTCATCCCAGATTTGTGAGAGCAATGTTAAAGATAGTTAATTAGAACATCTGCAGTCCGAAAACTGTAGTAAGAATCGTAAGCAGGTAGGGAATTGAAGAGAAGGATTGAGTAGAAAATATTTAGTGCTGGGAATATGAAACTTTAGAAAGCGGCTTTTAAACCTTGAAACAAACTATACAAACGTTTATACGGTAATTCTCTGTATTAATGCAGGAATATTTGCCGCACAATGGCAAAGTTGTAAATGTAAAAAAAAATAATATATAATTTGTTTTTCCAGAAACATAATAAATTCTGCCCCAGCCTCTGGAAACGATTTAGAGTGGAAGCCATATATTGTGAGCACCTTGGGACGGAACCTTTTAGATAATATTGGCCGGCTGATAACATAAAGCAGAGAATATAAAAATATCTTAAATGTATTTGGAAGTGGATTGGCAGTATCGGTAGAGAGTTGGACACCATGCTTTGAAGCATAGAGTTACGTCCCTTTATGATCTGAGTTCAAATCCCGCTGAGGTTAACTTTGCCTTTCATCCTTACGGGATCGATAAAATAAAGTACCAGTAATGTACTGGGTAATTGCTGGCCTTGTATCTAAAATAGAAACAATTAATTTCGATAACAATAATCGGTTGATAAGATTATACATGAGTGTAACGAACAGTTGCCACTACGTGACAAGCAAACTAGTGGAACGTCAAATGAAGATGCATTTTAAAGGTCACGTTGCACCCCCGTTCTGGAAATCGAAATCACGACCTAACCCTAACCCTAACCCTAACCCTAACCCTAGCCACGCACCTACATATGGCTAACTGAATACGCACATGAGTTTTTTTCACAATAGTTTTCCGTTCCTTTCTTTTCTCATTCCCTATCTTTCTCATTCATTTTTTTGTTTCTCCTTCTATCTTCTGATGAAAGACTAGTATCTGAAACGTTAAGAGTCTTTTTCTATTATTTCAAGCGTTAAATTAATATATTTCTTCATTATATTGTGTCGCTTGCTTTGTTATTTCTGTTTAATTTTTACATACACACACTCTCTCTCTCACACACACACACACACACACACACACACACACACACACACACACACACACACACACGCGCGCGTGTATATATATATATATATATATATATATATATATGTATATAACTTTTATATTGTTAACTGCTGAAATGTAAACTCGTATATATTTCTCCAATCTCATACCACCAACAAGTATATAACCTCCAACATCACCTCCAGCATTACTACTACTACTACTACTACTACTACTACTACTACTACTACTACTACTACTACTACTACTACTACTAATAAGGACACCACCGCTCCGCTATGTACTTTATAGGATGAAATGACATTGCAACCTTGATACTGGCTTAGTGAGGGATAAATCGGGAGATCAGAGGGTTGGAATTCTGGGACAAATAAAAGGGATCTCAGCGTTCCCAGAATGTTTGACTGTGTTGAGAAGGGACAGTTCAACAGTAAAGACTACTACTACTTCTAATACCACTACTACTACTTCTACTACTACTTCTGCTACTGTTGCTTCTACTGCTAATGGTTATAACAGCAGCAGCAGCACGACCACTACCGCCACCACTACCACCACAACCAGCACCACCACCACCACTACTACTACTACTACTACTACTACTACTACTACTACTACTACTACTACTACTACTACTGTTGCTGCTGTTGCTGCTGCTGCTACTGTTGTTGCTGTTGTTGTTGCTGCTGCTGCTACAGTGGCCACAACAATAACACCAAAAAGCAACAACCGCAAAGGAAAAGCAATAAGAGTATCTACAATACATAACACGAACAACAGTAACAACAACAACAATATCAACAACAACAACGAAATTATTAACAAATCTTACAATACAGTCACAACAACAGCAATAACAACACTAAGATCGTCAATTTCAGCAACAACAAAATCATCAAGAAAGTAATAACACAAACAACAATAACAACAACAACAACAACAATGACAACAACAATAACAAGAGCAGCAACAGCAACAATAACAACAACAGCAACAGCAGCAACAATAACAACAAAACAACATCAACAACAACAACAACAGGAGCAACAACAACAGTAAGAACAACAACAATAACAATAACAACAAGACCAGCAGCAGCAACAACAAAAGCAGCAACAGAAACAACAACAACAACAACAACATCAATAATAATAATAACATTAATAGGAACAACAATATTAACAACAACCGCAAGAGCAACAAACATCCCAAATCGATAACAGAAGTAGCAAGCAAACAGCAACAACAACAACTTCAACAGCAGCATCAACAACAGCAACAACAACAGCAGCAACAGCAACAAAAGCAACAGCGGCAGTTACCGCAATAATAATTATTATTATTTCCACTTTAGGCACAAGGCCAGCAATATGAAAAGGAGGGGAAAGCTGATTAAATCGACCCCAGTACACTACTGGTGTTTTATTTTATCGACCCCGTGAAGATGAAAGGCAAAAGCTAACCTCGGCTTGGTTAGCTTTGCCTTTCATTCTTACGGGCTCGATAAAATAATGTACCTATCAGCTTTTCCCTCCCTTTCATATTACTGGCTTCGTGCCTAAATCAGAAACCATTAATAAACTCTACATGCATGGAAGTGCCGTCAGCGAGACATATCCGATGTGCACTTTGGGTGATGAAACTGTCCTGCACACACGCATCGAGTATTTAAGCATTGCTGACATGTAGGTTTATGTCGAACACCTACTGTCGCGTGTAGGACGGATCTGGCCATCATCGTGAAGATTTCCCCGCCACCATTCTGTAGCCAGGAAGGACAGGCACTTCTTATCAACCTGGTGGCCATGGCGAAAGAGATTGTGTGGTGGAGAAATTTGAAACGGCTGAAGACGAGTACTTAACTCTTCGACGAAGACCTGATTAACTTTTTCAAATTTCATTTGAAAAGTAAAATCGGGCTGGAGAGGGAAGTGCTCCATTCCCAACAGTTGAGAGAGGCGAACATGGCCCGAATTAATGGACCTGTTCTGAAAATGCGCCTGTAGATTGGAGGTGGAAAACTCGGAGAGGGCACTTTCCCTGGTGGTCATGGTCACCGTGGCTTTTTTGTGGGCTTTCTCCATGACTGACCTTCGGAATTCTCCTCCTATAGGGGAATTTTCCTTTGTTTCGATTTTTATGTTGCATACTTTGTTTTTGTTTTTGTTTTTATACACGTGAAACCACTATTTTTTGTAAACCCTATTCTATTTAATAAAGAAAGCATTATTATTATTAATATTCGCCCACTTATTCCTGAGAGAGTCATGGGGGCAGAGTCCTCAAATGAACCTTCCGGGGGTCCTGTCAAAAGCAACCATCTCCAGCTGATCCGGCTGGATTCCCAAGCGAGACCAACCAGCCTTATGGATGTTATCCAACCATCTTGCTCGGGGTCTACACCTGGGTCTCCTGCCGTTTGATTTTACCCGTAAAATCTGTCAAATTACTCCAAAGGCCCTTCGGAGTAATTCCATTTCGGCCGCTAATATTCGCGATCGTATTCTTTCAAACATTACCCAAAACTGATGACAATAGGTAAGGGTCGAATACCGAAATGAAGATGGCGAGTTTGGCTTTTACGCCTACCTCCCTTCTTCTGATTACTGATGATACTAATTCAACAAACTTTACATGTGACGAATTATCTTTTCTTTCTATCATTGCCATCCGACAGTGAGCAAATTAACCAATACGTTTTCCCCAAAACAGTGTATAAATTGGGACATTACTCATTGCCAGTACTTCCTTATTTGTAATTGTCTCAACGTTCAACCAAGTTAGGTCGATCCAGTCCCAAACAGCGCATCAAGAGTATCCTTAATGAAGACCTCTTATGTACGGTGATGACAGACATGCGATGCAGTTGATACCAGCCAATCACAATTTCAACGGCAAATGCCATATATTTAGGTGTCAGGATACTCGCTCAAGATCTGACTTGATTGTGGCAATCCACGCCTTCAGCTCTCTGGCTCTCAGTTTACTTCACCCGGGGGTGAGGGGCTCTAGCACTACTGCATTGAGGATGATTTCACTTTGGGGACGGCGAGCGGTACTTGACCAAACCAATGGAGGCACCTTTTGAGTAGGAGTTTTTGGAAGGTATTGATCCGACAGAGACGAACAGCGCCGGGATGTGTGCCGATAATAGAATACAAGGAATATCGAACTCAGTGCCACGGATGAAAGAGGAAACAATCCAAAATTTCAATTTTGAAATAAAAACCCCCTTCCCAATTACCGTAGTCAGCCGACAGGGAACGAATCACCCATTACATGTTCCCTAAAACATTATATGAAAGTTTGTAGTGTAGGACATTGTTCAGTGTCGGTGGTGGAAGACAAAACAATGGACGGCATTTTAGAACAAACACTATTTCCCCTCCACATTAGCCACTTAATGGTGAACGAGTCACTCGTGAAAACAATGGAATATAATAATATGGCATATGTCATGGAGGAGAATATGGCAGATGCCATGTACACAAGACATGACAAGATATTAAAACCACATTCTAATATTCAAATAGCTAATAAAACGTATATTTCCTGAGTTTAGATACTTTATTAAAACTTCCGGTAATATTTTTTCTTCGCAGTGCTGAAGGTGGTGGGTTTAATCTCTCTCTCTATCTCTCTCTCTCCCTCCACACACACACACACACACACACACACACACATATATATATATATATATATATATATATATATATTTTATATAGTTAATTATGCTAATTGGGAGAGGAAATGGTATATATTTTATCTGGTGATTCTATAGACATGTTTTATGATATATAGCTCTGATTATTTAATTTATTAAATTGTTATTGAGCCACAAAGTGACCCGTTGCAAAACACGTATATGTATATGTATGTATATATATATGTAAACTTTTATATGTAATAATCTCCCATTAGGTTCAGATACAAATTTGGCTGTATTGTGCTGTGCTTTCTAGCAAAAAAGCTACCAGTCGTAAGCAACTACCACGCCCCTTCCAACCTGACCGCGACTACGTCACGATTCTTAGCCATTTTGAATGAATTCTTGGCGCGATCACTTTGGAAAATTTAGTGTCTAGATCAGAGCAAATCTCCTGATGAATCCGGTGCTCGAGTTATATAATTATTACATAATTATTGGAAATCTCAAAATGCGGATGAAACCATGGTAGAGGTATTTAAATGTATTCTATTTTCTCCTAGTTTATTTTACACCTAATTCTGTTTAGTTGACTGTATCTGGGCGATTACGCTGTCGAAATATTCGATAAATATTCCGTTGCGGCCGACGCGAAGGGCTAGTTTCGGTTATTTGTTGGCGATTTCTTCATAGAAGCCTCATTCTTATAGCCTGGTCTATTCGATTTTTTATATAGTTAATTATGCTAATTGGGAGAGGAAATGGTATATATTTTATCTTGTGATTCTATAGACATGTTTTATGATATATATATATATATATATATATATATATATATATATATATATATATATATATATATATATATATATATATATATATATATATATATATATATATATATATATATATATATATATATATTAATTCAAAATATTAATAAATATAGACATTCATGTAATCAAATATATTTTATTATATATGAACAATCAGCACAGTTGAGGTATGTCATACATCAATTTATATATTTTATCGGATGAGGACGTACTGAGGAAACAGCACAGTACCTCCGAAATATATATAATAAAATATATTTGATTACATGAATGTCTATATTTATTAATATTTTGTATTAATATTAGTAACTCCAGAACATATCTGTTGAGTGCTTCTTATCTATTGTAAAACTATATTCATTGATTAATCAATGAACCTTGTTTAACTTTTGGTTATATATATATATATTTATATATATATATGTATGTATATATATATATATATATATATATATATATATATAAATGCATGTATGTATATATATATATATATATATAAATGCATGTATGTATATATATATATATATATATATATATATATAGTAAAAACTTGGACGGGAACAAAAACAGAGAGGCAGACAAATAAAGGTTTATTAGGTTCACGCTCTTGAGAGTGGGGGGGGGGGCGATTCGGCATAATCCCTTCTTCAAGAGAAAATTGGGTAGGAAGAGAGTTCCGAGGGTGTTTAGAGGAGGGGTGGAAAGACATTTAGGAAATAATGGGGAAGGAATATATATATATACATGCATACATATATATATAAATATATATATATATATATAAATATAGTAATAATAATAAATTTGAAGACTAAAATCCAAAGAGGGCTCGATAAAGATAAATATACATCAAATATATAAGAACCGTAGAGCAAATATTTATTAAAATAACAGATTAAAGTTTAAGCAAAGAATCGTCAGAGAACGTCTCTATGAACCACCTAAGAGAACATTAGACTACGACTTCTTTTATACCATAAACGTGGTTCTGTCTTTGCGCGGAATTGTTTTTCACCGCTCCTATTAATGACGTATTATATTCGTTTTTTCCCGTTCTTTGCTAGGGAACGTTTCCACGAACCAAAGTATCGTCTTCCTGTCTTCCTCCGGTTGCAACGTTTTTTGAAATATCTACTTCTGCGTTTACAGATTAACTTTGTTGGTTTCAGAAGATCCCGTTAATGGTGAAAGCAGCGATTTTTTGCTTAAACTTTAATCTGTTATTTTAATAAATTAATATATATATAAATTTATATATGTGTGTGTGTTTGTATATATATATATATACATATGTATATATATATATTTAGATATTTATATTATACATATATATATATGTATATATATATACATATGTATATATATATATATATATATATATATATACATATTTATATACATACATATATATATATATATGTATATATATACATATATATATATAAGGCAGCAATAATGAGGGACAGAGACCGCTGGAGAGAACTCGTCCATGGATCTCGGGAATTTTACCCGCCTTAGATAGATATATATATATATGTATATATATATAAGCTCTGGTTTTTAACTATGGAGCACTTTGCCAGTATCATTTCTGATTTTTGCGTTTCGCCTCGATTTTCCTGCCCGCACGAGCGCATTTTCAACGACCATTCCACTTATTACAATAAAGCTCTTGCTCGAAATGGATTTGTCGATAAGGTAGCATATACAGAGTACGAAAATAGACCTAGAAGAAATAGATCCCGTCGAATTTGTTGGTTTAACCCACCATATAATATGGAGGTGGCCACACCATTAGCTAAGATCTTCCTTTCCCTTATTACGAAGCATTTTCCCCCTACACATAAATATAGTAAAATTTTTAATAGAAATACTATTAAAATGTCTTACTCTACGACTCCTAACCTTGCACATAACATCACAGCTTCAAATTTAGCTAAACTACCTAGCCGTAGGAACACGTGCAACCCTGTAGTTAGTACTAACTGTAATTGTAACAATCGGGCTGATTGCCCTCTATCCGGGAAATGCCTCTCTAGTAACATTGTCTACAAATGTAAGGTTGTAACACCCACGTCCCGTAGGGCCTACATAGGGTTAACCGCCAATAGTTTCAAGCAGCGTCTTTACATGCATACCCATTCTTTTCGTTACCCTCTAAGAAGGAATATGACGTGACTTTCAGCTTATATCTGGAGTCTAAAAGACAACCACACCCAATATAAGTTACACTGGGAGATCCTAGCTAGGGTTAGATCGTATAACGGAAATAAAAGACCATGTGACCTCTGCGCCGCTGAGGCCCTGGAAATACTCTACGCAACGGACCAGATCTTAAACAAAAAATCTGAGGCAATTTCGGCTTGTAAACCTAAATTGCACAAAACTTTCCTTTATTACAACCCCCCGTTATACCCTAACGGATATTACGATCTATACGTGGATATTTTACGTCTTGATGTGGGAGCTAAGTATATGTTTTGTTTATTCCTTTACTTATTTGCATAGGTAAGTATATATTACCCGTATGTTTTGTGAAGGTATGTATACCTTCTCGTACGTATATTTGACTGTTATAGCGTGTAATTTTTACATATTCTGGTATTTAGGATTTGGCTATGTGTATACGGGAGTTTTGCGTCCGCGTGAGTGTGCAGGTTCGTACGTATGGTGGGTGTGTGTATATGTGTACTTCTTGTTTTAGTTGACTTACGTCTCCGAACATTCGTGTATTTATATGTAGGTATGCGTGTGCGCTTGTTATATACGTATTTATTTACTTATATACGTTTATATAATTATTTATTTATTTGTACACAAGCATACACACACACACATATTTATATGTGCGTGGTTTTGTATACCCATGGTAAGGTTTTGCGTATGCTTGTGTATGTACGTATCTGTTTGCGTGTATGTATTTATTTGTTTCTATTACTTCTGTATTGTATTTATTTACTTTGTTCTTAACTCTGTAGCGGAGATTCATTTGGTCTCCTAGTTAGAATTTTAGTCTACGATTTCTGCTATACCATTTACGTGGTTTTGTCTTTGCGTGCTATTGTTCTCCACGCTCCACATATGACTTATTATCTTCGTTTTTTCGTTCATTGCCAGAGAACATCTCTATGCACCACCTAAGAGAACATTAGTCTACGACCTCTTTTATACCATAAACGGGGTTTTGTCTTTGCGCGTAATTGTTTTTCACCGCTCCTATTAATGACGTATTATTCGTTTTTTCCCGTTCTTTGCCAGCGAACGATACCACGAACCAAAGTATCGTCTTCCTGTCTTCCTCCGGTTGCAACGTTTTTTGAAATATCCAGTTCTGCGTTTACAGATTGACTTTGTTAGTTTCAGAAGATCCCGTTAAGGGTGAAAGCAGCGATTCTTTGCTTAAACTTTAATCTGTATATAAGTAAATAAATACGTATATAAGTAAATAAATACGTATATAACAAGCGCACACACGTACACACATATAAATACACGAATGTTCGGACACGTAGGTCAACTAAAACAAGAAGTACACATATACACACACCCACCATACGTACGAAGCTGCATACTCACGCAGACGCAAAACTCCCGTATACACATAGCCAAACCCTAAATACCAAAATATATAAAAATTATACGCCAAAACAATCAAATATACGTACGAGAAGGTATACATACCTTCACAAAACATACGGGTAATATATACTTACCTATGCAAATAAGTAAAGGAATAAACAAAACATATACTTAGCTCCCACATGAAGACGTAAAATATCCACGTATAGATCGTACTATCCCTCAGGGTATAACGTGGGGCTGTAATACAGGAAAGTTTTGTGCAATTTATGTTTACAAGCCGAAATTGCCTCAGATTTTTTGTTTAAGATGTGGTCTGTGGCGTAGAGTATTTCCAGGGCCTCAGCGGCGCAGAGGTCACATGGTCTTTTATTTCCGTTATACGATCTAGCCCTAGCTAGGATCTCCCAGTGTAACTTATATTGGGTGTGGTTGTCTTTTAGACTCCAGATATAAGCTGAAAGTCACGTCATATTCCTTCTTAGAGGGTAACGAAAAGAATGGGTATGCATGTAAAGACGCTGCTTGAAACTATTGGCGGTTAACCCTATGTAGGCCCTACGGGACGTGGGTGTTACAACCTTACATTTGTAGACAATGTTACTAGAGAGGCATTTCCCGGATAGGGGGCAATCAGCCCGATTGTTACAATTACAGTTAGTACTAACTACAGGGTTGCACGTGTTCCTACGGCTAGGTAGTTTAGCTAAATTTGAAGCTGTGATGTTATGTGCAAGGTTAGGAGTCGTAGAGTAAGACATTTTAATAGTATTTCTATTAAAAATTTTACTATATTTATGTGTAGGGGGAAAATGCTTCGTAATAAGGGAAAGAAAGATCTTAGCTAATGATGTGGCCACCTCCATATTATATGGTGGGTTAAACCAACAAATGCGACGGAATCTATTTCTTCTAGGTCTATTTTCGTACTCTGTATATGCTACCTTATCGACAAATCCACTTCGAGCAAGAGCTTCATTGTAATAAGTGGAATGGTCGTTGAAAATGCGCTCGTTGGTGGAAAGACGGGAAAGCCTCAACGAAACGTTTCTTACCAGGTTCTTGGTTATGCTGGCAGGATGGTTGGAATGCTTACTTATGTAATTAAGCGTATCATTCGGCTTTCTATACGGGTAATACAACCCATTCAATAAATTGAGTGTAACGTCGAGGTAATTAACGACCGAGAGATTGGCCTCAACCTGTATAGAGAGGTTGAAGCCTTTAAAGAAGGCTGTGAGTTCTTTTCTGAACCTGTCGCAAGCACGAGGTCCGCACTTATTCATGGTCAAAAGACCATCGTCATGGTACAAACCACCGCCCGCGTTGGGGAATTCGTCCTTGATAGAGAAAAGAAGGAAAAGGCCAATAAGATCAGTAACCTCCGCAGAGTCACTGGCGCCCATACTCACGTCGAATGGAGTACTATTGGATTTTTTAATCCAAATAGAGTCGTCGAAATTAATCACCGACTTTCGGGTATTAAGGATGACATCAACTTCAAAATCCTTAACCACTGTGAGTGTTTTAGCGAAGTTGATAGCTCTAAGGAGAAGTGGTAAAGTGATGGAGGAGTAGTAATTGTTGATGTCGAATTGGATAAAACGGCAATGTTCCTTGTTACGTATGCCGTTGAACCAATCAATCACCGCGAAAGAATTGTTCCACAGTGCGAGAGGGGCCAAACTTCTAATTTCAGGTATAATTCTATCAAGAATCGTTTTACTAAGTCTACCTAAATCGGACTTCGAAGGGTAGCAATGCTGGGTTCCATGGGGGGTTATTATAGGTTTTAAATCCAAATTTATCCTGTCTGTTGTCTGCTTTTCGCGGATTATCGAAATAAAAGGCACGCCAACGCAACCTTTTAATGAACGCGTCTGTTTTCTGTATCAGGATTTTTAGGTATGTTTTCCTGCTAGGTACGGGTATGTTCTTTGTAGAAATATTCAGATGTTGTTTCTGCATGATGAATATAAGTCAGTAGAGTGCTCAACCGAGGGAACCAAATAGTAATAATAATAAAATTGAAGACTAAAATCCAAAGAGGGCTCGATAAGGATAAATATATATCAAATATATAAGAACTGTAGAGCAAATATTTATTAAATAACAGATTAAAGTTTAAGCAAAGAATCGCTGCTTTCACCCTTAACGGGATCTTCTGAAACTAACAAAGTCAATCTGTAAACGCAGAACTGGATATTTCAAAAAACGTTGCAACCGGAGGAAGACAGGAAGACGATACTTTGGTTCGTGGGCACGTTCGCTGGCAAAGAACGGGAAAAAACGAATAATACGTTAAGGGTGAAAGCAGCGATTCTTTGCTTAAACTTTAATCTGTTATTGACATAGAATAAAAAAATGCAAATGCAAAAGATATTACCTGAGATTTATTTAAATGTCCTTAATTTTCGAGATAATATCTCTTCTTCGGAGGGAAGTAAAGCGGTTAAACCAGTGTTCTAAATA
This sequence comes from Eledone cirrhosa, assembly GCA_964016885.1. NCBI lineage: Eukaryota > Metazoa > Mollusca > Cephalopoda > Octopoda > Eledonidae > Eledone > Eledone cirrhosa. The sequence continues at coordinate 91,675,334 of OZ024742.1, read as the reverse complement.
GCTTGCCAAGTCATGCTCCTTTATATATATATATATATATATATATATATATATATATATATATATATATATATATATATATATATATATATATATATATATATATATATACATATATATATATATATATATATATATATATATATATATATATATATATATATATAATATATATATGTATGTATGTAAAAGGTGAACAAAATAACAACACAATCGGTACAGTATATGGAAGGGATATATTAGGTTAACGCTTGATGTAGCAGGAAGAGGGTCTTAACGGTTCGGATGCTAGTCCTTCATGAGAAGAAAGAATGAGCAATAGGATAGGGGGTCTACCAACGATCGTGAAACAATGATATGAATAGGTAAATTAACTTGACTTTGTTGTTTTTATTTTCATTGTAAATTATATATATATATATATATATATATATATATATATATATAAACGGAAAAAATTAAACGAAATTCATTTCCCACTCTTAGTACGGCTGTTACTTAAATATAAGTATGTATACGTACATACATATATGTATACAGACGTACAGTAGTATGTATATATATATATATACATACATGCACATTTATATATATGTACGTATGGATTCACCGAACATTTATTATAATGCTCGGTTTGTTGGGAAACAAGCATGCCGAATTAAGCCGAACAGTGTCTAGCAACCATCGTTGCCCTTTTGTTCAACACTGACAAAGGAACGATGTACTAGTTTCAAGCTTATTAGCTATCGTCAGCTCCGTATACCTTCCTGCCAGATGATTGAACGTCTGAAAGTATATACTTTCCTGATGCATATTAACGGCTGAGCAGCCTAATTTGCATATCGAGTGAGTTAATCGTTGAACAAAAGGGCAACGATGGTTTCTAAACACTGTACGGCTTAATTCGAGATGTTTGTTTACAAACAAACCGAACATTATAATAAATGTTCGGTAAATCCGTACGTACATGTATATATGTGTGCATGTATGTATATATATACATACTACTGTATGTCTGTATACATATATGTATGCACGTATACATATTTATATTTAAGTAACAGCCGTACTAAGAGTGAGAAATGAAATTTCGTTTCATTTTTTCCATTTATCGTTTTCGATGCGCCCGGCCGATTAACTCACTCGATATTCAAATTAGGCTGCTCAGCCGTTAAATATGCATAAGGAAAGTATATACTTTCAGACGTTCAATCATCTGGCAGGAAGGTATACGGTGCTGACGATAGCTAAGAACTAAGCTTGGAACTAGTACATCGTTCCTTTGTCAGTGTTGAACAAAAGGGCAACGATGGTTGCGAGACACTGTACGGCTTAATTGGGGATGTTTGTTTACAAACAAACAGAGCATTATAATAAATGTTTCGTGAATCCATACGTACATATATATATGTGTGCATGTATGTATATATATATATATACTACTGTATGCCTGTATACATATATGTATGTACGTATAGATACTTATATATATATATATATATATATATATATATATATATATATATATATATATATATCGATATATATATGCAATGGAAGGGATCGTCCTGACGATGGCCAGCCAAACCTGAAATGCATAGATGCCCCCCCCCCACCCGCCCCGGTGTCCGCATAGCTACGGCTACCTAAAATCGTATTTCTTTCGAAATACGAAATTTCTATACATAATATATATATATATATATATATATATATATATATATATATATATATATATATATATATCACAGAAAAAATGAGAATCAGTGTTGCGAGGAATGGAATTTATTGGACATATTACAATCCTTTCTCTGGCGACCAGCTCGAGGCACGATCGATGAGATGATCGAACCTGACTCTGAAAATCGCAAGTTCTTCAGATATGTCTTGATTCTACGAAGGAAAATTTGCTTCGTAGAATCAAGGCGTATCTGAGGACCTTGCGATTTTCAGAGTAAGGTTCGATCATCTCATCGATCGTGCCTCGAACTGGTCGCCAGAGAAAGGATTGTAATATGTCCAATAAATTCCATTCCTCGCAACACTGATTCTCTTTTTTTCTGTGATATCATACTCTGCTCTATGAGAGCATCGAGTGCTCATACTGTCTACCGCATACCGCTTTAAGCATCCAACACCAGTTATATATATATATTTATACATATATTTATATATATATATATATATATAATGTTTATATATATGTGTGCGTGTGTGGGTGTGTGTGTGTGTGTATATATATATATATATATACACGTATATATATATACATATATATATGTAAACCTACATATATACGGAAAGAAAAAAGAAAGAGAGGAAGATGAAACAAATTGACACACAGACAGAACTTGACACAGCAGGAGAGACACGAAAGGAAGAAAGAGAATCTTGATAATGAAAGAACGAAATATATATAAAAACCAAAGAAAAAAAAACTTCCAAAACACGAATTTTATTAAAATCTAAACAAAACGTCTGAATGTTTATTTAAAAAGAATAATTGAAAACAAAAGCAGCTTTAGGATATATATTTCAAAGAGAACATTTTCGTTGTAAGATTTTTATGACAATTAAGTCTAACGTTTGAATACTTGCAGACGATAGCCGTGTTTAGGGAAAATGGCTGTAGAAGAAAGCAAGAGAAAGACTCTATGTTTTGATGTGAATCTATATATCTTGTTTCACTTGACAGAAATAGATTAGAACCCATATATTGTTACATTATCAAGGCCCGGATAGAGACAGGAGGAACTTTCGTGTAATATTATTAAACACCGAAACGTTTTTGTTCTGTCTGATATTTGCATCGCTTGAATGAGTGAAAGGATTGTCTGTTATTTCATTCTAAGTCTACTATTATATATCTGGAGGTGACAAAATAAAGTACCAGTCAAGATCTGGGCTTATTTAATCGACTTTATTCTCCACACCCAAAATTGCTGGCCTTGTACCTAAATCAGAAACCATTATTAAATAGTAAAGTGTTGTTTTGAATGCGGTTTGATCGTCAGTTGCTTTGTTTATAGTTTTTGTAAAATGTGTTTTCTCTGTTTATAAAAGTATTTGGAATGACTTAGTCATGTTTTTTGAGGTTTTCTTTGTGTACAAAAATATCTTGATGCGTATCTATTCGATGATCCGTATCTACATACCTTACTTACCAGGTGGACCAATTTCATTGAAACTTAAGTCACTTTCTCGTCAATACATCTCAGTCCCACTCATGAACTCCGAGCTGACGACCATATCATATACTGACACTGTATCTTGGTGACCAGCTGTCATTGTCTACTGAAGTGAAGCAATACTGAAAAGAAAAGTTAATTTTCGTGCGGAAGATATAAGAAACCTCGGATCATTATAATATTATCATTATAACTATTACTATCATTGGCAGAATCGGTAGTTTGTCAGACATTATGCTTTGCAGCATAGAGTTATGGCCCTTTACGTTCTGAGTTCAAATCCCGCCGAGGTTAACTTTACATTTCATTATTACGGGGTGGATAAAATAAAGTACCAGTAATGAACTGAGGTAATTGCTGGCATTGTGCCAAAAGTAGAAACATTATTATTGATATCATACTTCACGAAAAATTCGTAGACAAAAGGATAGATTAAGTTAGTATATATTCAACGACTGACTATCCAGCATTATTGTTCGAGGGCATCTTCGAGGGCATATTCGAGGTTAACTTTGCCTTTCATCCTTACGGGGTCGATAAAATAAAGTACCAGTAATGTACTGGGTAATTGCTGGCCTTGTGCCAAAAAGTAGAAGCAATTATTGTTCGAGGGCGGTGAATTGGCAGTATCGGTAGAGGGTTCGACGCCATGCTTTCTAGCATAGTTACATCCCTTTACAGTCTGAGTTCAAATCCCGCCGAGGTTAACTTTGCCTTTCATCTTTACGGGGTCGATAAAATAAAGTACCAGTAATGTACTGGGTAATTGTTGGCCTTGTGCTTAAAGTAGAAACAATTATTATTGATATCATACTTTACGAAAAATTCGTTATCATATATTTTCATGACATTATCATATTAGTATAATATTATTATTACAGCATCAATCGGTCGATATAACAGCACTGGTATCAGTTTAACCGACTTTCCTCTTCCTCGAAATTGTTCGTCATGTTCCTATGCTAGAAACAATTATTGCACCATCAACCATCAACTACAATTATTAAACATTTAGCAGCATTAACACAATTCAAATGTAACCAGCCAGAACAAAAGGAAACGGAAAAAAATTAGTATTATGTAAACTCTACACAGCAACAGATATCCGCTGCATCAACTATTCCTCCTTGTGGGTTCCTTCCGCAGATGTGATGCCACCATCTCAATTTGACTTTTGGATGAAAACGAGAGCAACGGAAGTCTCAGTGATAACAGTACCAATTAAACTTTTATTTACAAGTAAGTCTCCATGAAAGAATTGTTCCCAGGATTACCCATTGTACCACAGTGGAAAGCAGTGGACGGAACAACCATTCCGGCATCTTTATTTGGTACTTTTATAGTGGGGAGGGTGGAGCATTACTAGATAGGAATATACAGAGTATAAGGTGTGTTGGTACAAAAGACGTCAATGTCTGGATTACGGCGTGGCCAATGAAACCCTCCAATTTTTCCGACATCTTATTTTATGCCTTGCGAGAGCAGTTATTGTCTCGTTTCATGTATCTAATAATCATTTGAGTCTGTTTACGAAGATTAATCCGTCATTTTCTTCTGATAAAAAAAGATGGGTAGGTAGTGTTTCGCTAGAGATTCTGACGAGGACACGGTTGATATAGCTGAGATCAAAATATGTCTATATTTTTTTTAATGAGCATCCCAAACGCAGAAAATGGCCGTAAAAGTGGTCGATCACTATGAATATTAGCTGAAAGAATCGAGGATTTTACAGGACTTTCTCTACTATTATTTATAGTATGCAATTGCTATTCCAATTATGTTTTGTGTTTAGGACGCACATATTCACAAATTTCAAATTTATTTTATTTTCGAACGAAATTCTCAAGCTGTCCAGCAATCATCATTATTACACTTATAGCTAATTACTAACATTCTCATTTGTTCACCCCCTCACATCATTTCCTCCCTCATTCATTCACGTACTCACACCTCTCTCATTCATACACTAAATACCCCCACCTTCTTCACTCACTCACTTATTTCTCCATTCTATTAGTTTTGTGAGAATGTTCTACTATGAAATCCTTGCCAGACACACAAAGATCACAAACAGAAACATTGCTACTCCATCATAGATTCAAATAGAGATACGGATAATAATGTCACTATGGTGTGATACTGTCGCTCCGTTAGTTATATTAATGAATGTCTAACATTCGATAGTCTTTATACATCTCTCTCTCTCTCTCTCTCTCTCTCTCTCTCTCTCTCTCTCTCTCTCTCTCTCTCTCTCTCTCCCTCCCTCCCTCTCCCTCTCTCTCTCACTCTTTCTACTACTCTCTGTCTCTGTCTCTCTCTCTCTCTCTCTCTCTCACTCTCTCTCTCTCACTCACTCTTTCTTCTTCTCTCTGTCTCTCTCTCTCTATATATATATATATATCTCCCCCCCTCTCTGTCTCTCCCCCTCTCTCTCTCTCTTTCTACTTCCCTCTGTCTCTCACTCTTTCTCTATTTCTCTCTTTCTCTCTTACTCTCACTTTTGCTTTCACTAATTCTCTCACTATGTTTCTGCCACGTTCTCTTTCACCGGCTCTCTTTCATTCTATCTCTACCTCTCTATTTATTTCTCTCTCTCTCCCTCTCTCTCTCCCCCTCTCTCTCTCTCTCTCTCTCTCTCTCTCTCTCTCTCTATCTATCTATCTATCTATCTATCTATCTATCTATATATCTCTATCTCTCTCTCTTTCTCTCTTACTATTCTTTTTCTCACTTACTCTCCCTCTCTCTATATCTAACTCTTTTTCTCGCTATGTTTTTATCCTGTGCTTATACTCAGGCTCTCTTACATTCTCTCTCTTCACCCCTCCCTCTCTTTCTCTCTCCTCTCTCTCTCTCTCTCACACTATTTTTCTTTCATGTTCACATTCACAGTCTTTCGTTCTCTTTCTCTCCATCCTTCACCAACTTTCCAGACTATGATAGATTACAGAAGGATTTAGTTATATTACAATAAACTGTCGCTATGGAACGTTTAGTAGTTTTCCTGAGATCGTTTAATTATAATAAATAGTCCATTTCTTTTATATTAGCATCATTATCGTTGTCGTCATCATAATTTTACACCTCCACGTCATTCCTCCTCCCTCTCCTCCCCCCTCCTCCTCCTCCCATTCCCCTCTCCCCTCCTCTTCCTCCTCCTCAACATCTTATTTTCATTCTTATTCTTATTTCCCTCCTCTTCCCCCTCCTCCACCGCCACCTCTTCCGATCCCCTTCCTCCTCCTCCCACTAAGTAGTAGTAGTAGTACTAGTAGTAGTAGTGCTAGTAGTAGTAGAAGTAGTAGTAGTAGTACTAGTAGTAGTACTAGTAGTAGTAGTAGTAGTAGTAGTAGTAGTACTAGTAGTAGTAGTAGTAGTAGTAGTAGTAGTAGTAGTAGTAGTAGTAGTAGTAGTAGTAGTAATGGTAATTGATATGATAAATAGTGATGATTGATTATTTTGATGATTATGACGGTAATGATTGTGATGATGACTGAGACATCGAGTTTCATTATTATTATTAACTGGCAATATCGATAGAGCGCCGGACAAAAAGCTTTGCAGCATATAGTTGCAGCCCTTTACGTTCTGTTTTCAAGCCCCGCCGAGGTTAACTTTGCCTTTCATCCTTACGGGATCGATGAAATAAAGTACCAGTAACACACTGGAGTCGATTTAATCTACTTTACCCATCCCCTCAAAATGCTGGCCTTGTTTCTAAATCAGAAACTAAGGGTGAGTTTTTATGGATATCTTGCGTGACGAAAATAAAACCCGTCAAAGGGCAAAGGAACTCAGGAGAAGTCAACGGCCATCCAATGGTCAAGAAAATTTATGAGCGCATTTCAGCCATATTTATGGACAGTCGTGCTTGATTACTAGTCTCCGCACAACAGTTCACCGGATGATGTCATTACTGATTTTATTGCAAACTCAGCAACATAGTTGAAGACATTCCGCTCCATTCGATGCTCATCATCAGCGGTAACATGAACGCACAAAATGCAAAGGGTTTCTCATTGCATGGCATATCCAAACGCAATGGACGACTTCTCAAATTTATCGAACAGCATAATCTTATCACCAGGAACATTCAGGCTGCTTGCAAGTACATTATCGCAAATTGATTTCTGTATATATCGAAGACGATGACGCAGTAGCCTCAGTGACTGCCAAGATTTCTCGACATCTATTGGAAGTCGTCACTACATGATAACAGCAAACGTCAAACTTAGTCTGTGACGCCTGAAATCTCCAATCACCAGGATTTTGTTCTGACAAGCACTTACAAATGATCCTGTTGTAGCCAACCATATCGATCATACCACTTCATCGCGTTTCGGCAATTTACTTGCAGCTGACTAGAACTATTCATCATTTGTTATTATTGCAATAACAACTGGTACAGATTGGTTGCCTCCAAGACCTCTCTCTCTCCTTTAAAACATGTGGACCTTGATACTGTTTTTTCTGCGCGCAAAGTAACTCTCCTAGCATCTCCACACAAATTCTCTGCAATAAAGCAAGGTGAATTAACACAGGTGCAAGAAGATATTGCAATTCGTCAGTTAAAACCCAGAAAGGCACCAGGCCTGGATGGCCTCCATCCATAGTTGTAAAAACTGAAGGAGGTTCGGATGAGTTTTCTGAATTTCCGTAATGAAACCTATCAAGGGAATTCCCCAAGGAGTGGGGCATCTCCTTTCCAACACAAATACCAAATGAAGGTGACCTAACAACAACATATAACTACAGAGAGATGTTGCTCTCCCAGGTTACATCCAAGATTTACAACCGCTATCTACTAAACAGAATACAACCAATTATTGACACGGTCTTATGGTTTTCGCCTAGGCTGCTCCACCACATCCCACATCCTTGTTCATCGCTGTATAGTAGAATTCAATTACCATGGCATGGAGGCTGTAGTCACCATCATCCTGTCGAAGTCGTAGCTGATCTTAACTGGGCTCCAAAATAAGATCGCATCTCGTCATCAGAGTTGTGAAGACATGCGAAGGTGTTGGTGTGTTTCTAAATACACCACAGATGAAGTACATGCACTTGAATCCATCTACCAATGAGAGTCTGCATGCATCAGATGACTCAGATAACGATTTCGTGGGTGATTTCAAGTATCTGGGTGCTTACAGTGACTCGCGCCAAGAGATGTATGTCAGGAATGCTCATTACTGAGAGCACTCCATTCTTTCAAAGGGCGGGGAAGGCGGCCATCAACAGGGAAACAAAAACAATGGTGTTTGTGGCCTGTATAGAAACGATCCTTCAGTAGATTTAGACGTTGAATGTATATACATCAGAATGCTACTCTCCGCGTACAACATCTCTTCCAAGACGTCATCCCTGTCTCGCATCTCTGATCATGTGAGGAGTTACTTTTGCCCTTACAGGCCATATCAGTCGTCATAATAAACCTACAGGAAGATTGCTCTGCTGCACTCCTGATGCAGTGATGTGTTGACAAGCTGTATATCACCTTGACATCAATCATCGAAATGGACACAGGCCTCACAGGAGCGGGTCTGTGCTGCAATGTATATATGCAGAACGTAAACTGAAATAGCAAAGCAAAAAATGCAGTACAATATATTTATATATATATATATATATATATCTCAAGGTCAATTGCCTTATCCTTGATCAACCCCGTATTTTAGAAGCATATCTAGGGCTACATGGGCAGTGAATTGGCAGTGTTCTTTGACTATCGATTAAAAGTCACGGTCTTTGTTCCGGCTTTCTGTGCTCTGAGTTCAATTCTCGTCGAACCCAATTTTGTCTATCATTCATTTGGGGTCGATAAACAAAATACCAGAGCTGTGGGTCGGTAGAATTGTTAAAGAATCGAAAGTGATGTTTTACAGTTTTTGTTCAGACTCTCTGAGCCAATGTCAGCTTTGCCATGCAAAGTCGATAAACAAAGTTTCAATCAAGAGGCAGTGGATTAGAGGCGAACGGTTTCTTTGGCGGTTTCTGTTCCGGCTGAGTGCCTTCTGAGTGCTAATCCCGCTTCATGTAACCGGAACAAACAGTAACACTTCTGCTTGAGGTTACGGGTAGAAGAACATATGAGCACTAAAAAGACCAATGCATACATACTTGCTTTGGTTCGGTCTGATGATCATGTCCTCTTTTTCGAACCACTTACATTATTTGATGTATTGTTTCCTTTCTAGGTATAGTATTGCGCGATTCGTAGGATTGGGCGGTTATTTTTAGCAAGTCTATTGCACCCCCTACGAGGATTATCCTTTTGATACCACCCCGCCGCAAACCGGCTCTGGTTCTATGAAACAAATCCACCTATTTTAAAACGTTTCTATGTAAGTTAAAATCTTCCAATATAAGAACCATACTTTAAGTTACTATATTAATAATGAAATAATTGATAATTCCATTAAATCCCTCGAAACTCTTCATTAACTCTTTTGATACCAAACCACTCCAAACCACGTATTTTAATAAACTGAAATACAGTGCATTTCTTTAGAAATATGGCAGTGGAAACGAAAGAGAAACGAAAGCACTCTGAAACTTTTTATTTTCTAACCTTCGAAACGCATAATCTGCCAAACAATCAGCATCGTCTCTGCATCTATGCGGTCCTCCGACCACAACCTCGTTATGTCTGATCACTAGAATCTCCCCATATCACCGGCATTACGACTACTGCCACAACAACCACATCCACCACCGTCACCAACTTCACCACTACAACCACCAACACGCCACAACGTCCAACACCACTACCATCACCACCACCGCTACCATCACTACTACTAAAATCACCTCCACTTCTACCTCCACCAACAACACTGACATCACTGCCGCTGCCACCACTATCGTTACCACCACCTCCACAGCCTCCACAAACACCGCCACCACCATTCTTCAACTTTATATTAACAGTGCAGTTTTTACTGCTTACCAAGGTCACTCACCAACAATAGATATAGATGCTGTTGCAAAGAACCGTCTAAAGTTTAAGTCTTACTTCACACGCTCGCCGTACATAAATGGGTCTAAGGGGCAACACTACTACTACTACTTCTACTGCTGCTGCTACTACTACTACTACTACTACTACCACTACTACTACTACTACTACTACTGCTGCTGCTGCTGCTG
>OZ024742.1:91657497-91659997 GCA_964016885.1 Eledone cirrhosa | reverse complement strand
CCAGTTCTCTATGCAGTGAGTTCAAATACCACTGAGTGAATATTTCACTACATCTTTTCGAGGTCGATAAATAATGTATCAGTTCAATACTAGGATCTATTCGTACTCTATACATCATTTCTCTCTCTATTTGTCTGGAATAAATCGGCTGTGTTCAGACATGTAGAAGGATGGGCTCTGCCACGGTTAAAATGCCCAAGACAAGCAGTGTATATATCAACGTCGGTCCTTCGACTCTATCGGGTGGTAAGGGCTCATGACAGGGCATGGCCTCTGCAGTTGAAACTATCCTAGTGATGATGTGATAATGATTTATAATTTAGGCACAAGGCAGTGGACAGTTGATAATATCGACGTTTGCATGTGACAAGTACTTTATTCTATTTACATCAGGAGGGTGAAATATAAAGTTGACATCAGCGGAATTTGAACTCAGAATGTGAAGAGTCAGAACAAATACGACAATGACATTTCATCCGACATCCTACCAATTCTACCAATCAACACCCTCAACGGAAAGTAATAATGAGATAAACGGTAAGCTACAGGATAATAAGAATTACAGTATTTAGTCTGGTAACACAACGTGTTTAATTCAAATATCGATATGATTTAGTCCACCTTTGATTTAATCACCATTAGATTGAAACTTAGACCAGAATGAGAATATTCTACGTCGTTTGAATATGATTTGTTGGCTAATTACATGGTTTTCGGATACAACTCTATTCTGCGGTGCCTAGTATGCTAGCTGCGGATGATTAAAACCTTGCGAATGATATTTAATGAAGAGAATATGTACGAATGCCCATCGGAGGGATTATCTCTGCTTTTAAGCTATCGCCCCGTTAAACATAATTACATAGGTTTTACATTTCTTTTACAAGCATTTGGTTCAGGTTTCCAGTTTCGAGATAATTTCCTCGCTTCTCTCCATTAGTCTCAGATACTATGAAAATAAGCCTCTATGTTCGATGCACAATTGATACTACCACGTACTACCCTTATGATAGTAATATAAAACATAGATTGAAAGTTACAAACAACCGAAGTGGGGGCAATAGATTATATCGACCACATAGCTTCATGAAATGTTATGTCCTTTTGAAGAATGAAAGGCAAATTTGATCTCGGAAGAATTCGAACTCAGAAAGTAAATGGACATAACAAAACAGCAATAAGCATTTTGAAGGAGCCAGGGGACGTCGATTTTCTGATGTAGCAGGTATCGCTGGCTGTTTTCCGTGACAACTCTTTGACCTTCTTGATTGTAGAAATAACGTCCAAGCCAAAAGTGTAGACCAGTTATGACAACATGAGGCCCGCGAAGCTTTCTGAATGGCTCGCCTAAGTGAAATCTTTCTGATTTTTTTACCCCAACTTTCTATCATTTTTACGATCGAGGAAAACAACGTGTGCGAATTCCGAAGAAACAAATGAAAACAACCTGAGATACCACCCTTTTTTTAAATTTGGGCACGAATGTAAATTAGCGCTTGCGGCCCGCCTAACGATGAGCCATATCTCATGCGGCCCGCTTCTCAAAAAAGGTTGCCCATGCCTGGTGTAGACATTTCCCCTCCTATTTCTCCCATTCTTTCTTTTTTCTTTCTGTTATCTGTTTGCTTTATTGTTATTAGGGTATTATATACGTAATTTATATAGAATGTCTTTATTTTGGATGAAAAAGAAAAAAGGTAAAAAAGATATTGTAATCACACGAATCCTATCTATCCACTTTATCCGATAAGAGAAATTTCTAAACAATAGCTCGGTTATTAAAGTTGAAAACCAACAATATCACATAGTCAAAATAACATCTAGGAATATATTTGACACTCATCAATCGCTTTATCTAACACCTCAACACCAACCACAAATTAATCCCTGAAACAAAATAGCTTTGTTCCCTAATCAAAGTCATAGTGTCTCATAGTCAAAATAAATGGTACCATCATATTAAATATCCGGTCTTCATCAATCGCCTATCCTAACAAAAAAAAAAAATAAATAAATAAAATAATCAATATAAAAAGTCGACTTTGTCGAAATTAACAATCGAAAGAAATGAAGTCTCACAGTAAAATAACGGTCTGGCTACTCCACCCGCCCTCCTCTCTCTCTCTATATATATATTGTGTATATATATATATATATATATATATATATATATGTGTGTGTGTGTGTGTGTGTGTGTGTGTGCGTGTGTGTGTGTGTTTATATATATGTGTGTATATATACATATATGTATATATATATATATATATGTGTGCGTGTGTGTGTATTTATATATATATATATTATTGAGTAAATATATACATATGTGTGTGCATGTATGTATATATATATATATATATATATATATATATATATATATATATATATATGTGTGTGTGTGTGTGTGTGTGTGTGTGTGCATGTATGTGGTGTGAACATATTTGTCATCTTTATTCAACACACCGCCTTCCTCCCACAGAAAATAACCCCCCCCCCCCGTCAT
>OZ024742.1:91624997-91652497 GCA_964016885.1 Eledone cirrhosa | reverse complement strand
ACATTTATTATAATGCTCGGTGTGTTTGTAAACAAACATCCCGTATTAAGCCGTAGTGTCTAGCAACCACCGTTGCTCGTTTGTTCAACACTGACAAAGGAACGCTGTACTAGTTTCAAGCTTGTTAGCTATCGTCAGCAACGTATACCTTCCTGCCAGATTGTTGAACGTATATACTTACCTTATGCATATTAACGGCTGAGTAGCCCAATTTGCATATCGAGTGTGTTAATCGGCCGGGTGCACCAAAATTAAGATAAAATAAATGAATTTAATCCAAATCAGAATTATGGGTGTCATGCCATAACGGCGTGCGCCATATCGCCCGGAAAATAAGCTCAAAGATTCTATCGAGTAGGTCCGAGCATTTTATAATAACTAGAAATTGATTAACATATATATAAACATGAATAATCGCAGAAGATAGTTTTTACAAGCGTGTAACCACGCATAGCTAGGTAGGTAACAAATAAAGTTGACTAGAACTTCAAAAATAGATACCTTTTAATATGATTAATCTTCCTATATATATCAATTCAGTTTAACGTCCGTATAGAAATAGTAAGCCATGACAGACTTGGGGAAATATCGAGTACTTCGTACAGTTGGTAATCAAGAAGAGCTAGTGAGACAAGTATATACATACAATTCTGTCTGCGTGTTTCTGTACACATAATCGTTTTTCAACAGTTATATTCCAGAATATTTATTCATGTTACAGTCTAGAAATAATGATGTTAATAATTTATTGATATATTTCCACATTTAGATGTGATTATTGGAGAGATTTTAGTCTGCAATATTTTTCAACAACGAGATTTATTTACGCATAACTATGCAGTCGATCACACACATATACACACTTCTTTAGCCAAACGTATTTTTCATGTATATATTATCTAGACAATATATTATATATCCCCACTCTCCACATATATATATATATATATATATATATAGAGAGAGAGAGAGAGAGAGAGAGAGAGAAAGAGAGAGATGGGGGGGGGGGGGAGAAACTATTTGATGTATGTGTATATATATATATATATATATATAGAGAGAGAGAGAGAGAGAGACTATACTATTTGATGTGTACATATATATGTATGCAGATTACTTTTTCGGTATCTTTGAGATTGGGGAATTTATAATGGCTTAAAATACTTTTAAAACCATTATCCAAGTCATATCTCAGTCTTCAAAATAAACTAATAAAACCATATTAAAATATCTCTATACTTGCAAATAAGAAAATTGATATATGATATTTAAAAAAATAAGATGTATATACATGTAATAGAATATAATTCTTGATACAATATAAACGTTTTTTCAGCATATAATTATGTTGACTATAGCTAAAGCGTTTTGAACTAAATATAGAGAATTTCAGTTCCAAATTTAAGTGTGACTTTAAGTGTCACATTTCGAATCTGAAATGTCTAAAGCCTACATTAAATTTTATCATCATCATCCGGCGGCCTCAGCCGAAATCGACTCAACAATTGATCTCCACGTGTGTCTGTCGTTCATTGCCGTTGCCAAGTCTTGGATTTCAATACCAAAATCTCTGGAGATGACATCGGCATAGGAGAGCTTGCGCTCCCTGTTATTAGTGACTGCTTGTGGTTTCCAAAGCACTAACGGGGACACACAGCAATCTGAAATCCTATCTGTTCGTGCAAGCACGTTGAACTACAGATCATAAGGCAATAGGTTCGATTTCCAAACAAGGTGATACGGTTTGTTTTTGAGGACTCACTACATTCCACATTGCTCCGGTTCATTCAACTAAGAATGAATACCAGTGCACTGGTTGGGTTATTTTACCTACATTTAATGCTGATGAAAACGGAATAGTCCCTACATGTCATTCAACCACTGCCAACACATAAAAAGATATATAAAAAGCGGTGTGCTCATACGCGGAGATGCTACAAAATAGCTTATAAATTAGGGTGAAGACCCTTAAAAACAGAAAAAGAAGTTGACATCGACTGCTACGAGGAATATTCTTCTTCTTCTTCTTCTTCTTCTTCTTCTTCTTCTTCTTCTTCTTCTTCTTCTTCTTCTTCTTCTTCTTCTTCTTCTTCTTCTTCTTCTTCTTCTTCTTCTTCTTCTTCTTCTTCTTCTTCTTCTTCTTCTTCTTCTTCTTCTTCTTCTTCTTCTTCCAAGGTCATGGATGTTATCCAACCATCTTGCTCGGAGGTCTACCTCTGTGTCTCCTGCTGGTTGGTTTTGCCCGAAAAATCTATCCAGCGATTCTTTCCTGAGACGTTTTAACCACATGCCCATAGTATCGGAGCTGTGATGTCTGAATTCGGAAAAGTTGTGGCTCTACCTGGAGTGACTCTCTGATCCAAAGGCCCTTCGGGGTAATGCCATTTCATCCGCTTGTATTCACAATCATATTCTTTCGGTCATTTCCCAAGATTAATTAGCATAGCTAAGATTGGCACGAATACAGAATTGAAGATAGTGTGTTTGCCTTTTACACCTATCTCCCTTTTTTGGATGACCGAATACTGAAGCTGGTGCATTACTGCACCAGCTTTTGAAATCATTGCACTTAATTCAGCCAACCACCTTCCTTCACCCGTGAATACGGCCTCCAGATATTTGAACCTCTCTACCTGCTTCAGTGTAACTGATAATCTAGAGTGCACTGAGCAGGCTTCCTTGAGTGGACTAGTGTCTCAGTTTTCGCAGCACTGATTTTCATCTCAGCCATACAACACCCGGCATCATACCTATCGAGTGCAAGTTGAAGATCACCTTCTGTCGAGTTAAGTAACACCATGTCGTCTGTAAATACCAGCCGACTAATTTTACACCCACGAGTCTTGGCCCCACTTCCGACCCGGCTGCGCATGACAACCCAGTCCATGAAAATAATGAACAGGGAAGGTGACAGCACGCACCCTTGCCGAGGTCCAACTACCACATTGAATGGTTTCGATTTAGCACAATCTATCCGAACAAATACTGAGGTATTCGTATAGAGACATCAGGATAGCTAGAAGCTGACCAACAATCCCATAATTCTGCACGACCTCTTGGCTATACTCCCATGATTTCTCGAAGACCTGTCATATAGTGAATATTTGGTCGGCTGTAATGCATCCGGGGCGAACACTGCACTGTTTGTCAGCTAGTTTGGACTCGACAATTTGCCTGCATCTCTTTGCCAGTCACTTAGCATAGACTTTACCGGAGAGCCGTAAGGAGATCCCTCTATAATTGAAACAGTCTCTCTAGTCTCCCTTTTTGAAAAAAGGAATTATCACTCCCGATTGCCACTGTTTAGGTGCCTTTTCAGAGATCCAGGCCACCCGGCACACACGTGTCAGCCAGATAATACCTTCTTTATTTAAAGATTCTAACACCTCGAGCCGGATTTCATCTTCTCCGGCGGCCTTGCCACATTTGAGCTCTTTAATTGCTCTTGTGACCTCAGTCTCCGAGAGATTTGTCCCCGCTCCCAGGTGCACCTCGTGTACAGCAGAATATACTATTGTAATCGTGTTCAGGAGATCAACAAAGTATTCTCTCCACCTCAAGAGGACCCCAGAAACGTTCCTGATAGCAACTGTGCATGAGGACGTCTTATTACGATGTCGACGGATGGTCTGCAAGAATACTTTATTTGCTGATCTGAAGCATAACCCCAATCGAATCCTATATCTCTTAAAACGATTAAACCAAGGGATTGTGACAATTATTACTGTCTTAAATTAGCTAGCTGAACCACAGCTTTTTAATGTCAGCAAACATCGTATATATGTAGCCTATCTCTCGGAGCTTTACGAAGATATATTTAACTTTCATTTGAGTGACACATCAAGACTAAATTTTAGCTTTAGAGAATTCAATCAACTGAACGTCCGACACGTCAAGAAGGTAGTTAAAAACATATACTTGCGTATATTATTCCTGTTGCAAACGTCTGATACAAATCTCTTGGGCAATCATATGTCATCCGGTTATAGGTGAAATTTGTATTAAAAGTAACTGCAATTTATTGATATGAAACAATTTATTAATATAAAATAAATTCTCTCTCTATATATATATGAACGTGTGACGGAAGAGATTTGACAATAAAGAAATAAACAACCATCTGGTTATTAAACTATCCAAATGGAAATATCTAATAAATTGAAGTGAAAACCAACAAGTGCTTGTGTTTTTATTGGCAGCATGACCCTCCCAAAGTATAACTATATAACTATATATATAGTATAAAAGAGAAAACACAGGTAAGCATTAAGAGAAGGATTTAATCCAGGTATTTACGACCGTTTCATTGGTAAGTGCAACCTTATATTGCTATACTGCAAATAGCAGCCACTCAATTATAATTGTTGTTCACAGTCCAAATTTTCAAAATAGTGAGTTACTCTTGAAATAATTCTTAATATATAGAGAAAAACATTTATTTGGAATTGTATTTACTAGTATAGGAGAAAGGAATCAGGAGGTGAGGGGACAGACGGCATAGTATAGAGAGAGAGGAAGGGGAAGAGGTAGGAAGTAGAATGACAAACTGAGGTGGAGGTAGGGGTAGAGGTGGAAGGATTCTTTGGTCAGTTTTGATAGCAGACATCATGTCGTGGAGTGTAGTGAGTTAAAGAGAGAGGGGGGGGGGGATATAGAGAGATAAATATATATATATATATATATATATATATATATATATATACACACACACATACACACACATATATATACACACACACATACACACATACACACATACATATATATATATATATATATAAATAATAAAAATAAAGATAATAATGACAAAAATAAAAGCAAAGAAGGGGGTGAGAAGGAAGAAAAGAAAAGATAGTCAAGAAGGGGGAAGGAAGGAAGAAAACGAAGAAATAGAAGAGGAATGAGGGAGAAGGGGGGGATATATGTATTGGTTTTGTGGGTAATTAAAGGGTCTAGATATAAGAGGGTATAAAGTCTAAGTATATGCAGTTTGTCAGTTGGTAGTAAGGGGTTAAGGGTTCGATTTGTAGTGCGAAAATTTCTCTTTGAGTCTATGGTTACAATAAATTGATCTCAATTTTATTGTTGAGTAACCTATTCTTCGAACTTAAGATGTGGAACAGCTCAAGGTCGCATAATCGACAGCTTCTCATACCACTCCGATATGGGGGTGCGTTTGATAATTTTTTCCACTTCAGGGTGTATTGATGGTTACTTTCCCTCAGTTGCCAGGTCTTGTTTGCAAGGGTAGTTACATAACGGTGCTGGGAATGTTTCATTGCGTAACGGTGTGTATACCAACGAGCTTTAAAAGTATTCCCAGTCGCTCCGATGTAATACCATTTCTGGTTGTCTGATTCCACTGTGCATTGGTAAACCAGGTTAGACTGCATACATTCATTTTGTAATGGACAGGTTTCAGGTAGGTGGCAGTTGCATTTCTTGTTATGGGCAACTTTGGCATTATTTGTGGGCTGCGATGCCTGAACAAGTGTGTTACGCTTTGTTTGCCTATTAGCGGGTGGTTGTGTATTAGATATTCTGTTGTGTTCGGTGGTAATTGTATTGTTATTGTTGTAAATTTGTTTTTTGGTGTTGTTATGTATCTTTTTAGCGTTCAGCATCTTAATGTGTGCTTCTATATTTGGTGCCGTGGAGTAGGATAGTCTAATAGATTTAGTGTTAAGGATTTTGCTGTATCTATGTGAATCTGGAAAGTGCCTATTTATTATTCTAAAGAAAGTAGAGGGTAGGTTAGTACTAATAGAGGTGTTAAATACGGGGTTATACCAAATATATTTTCTACTGCGTGACTTGTTTGATTTCGATGTTGTATTTCTATTTGCCGTATACTTTGCAGTTCTATGCGTAAATGTGTGTATGCGTGTGTTTCTGGAGTTTGTGTTATGCGTGTTCGTGTGTGCTTCACAGAGGCTTTCATCT
The DNA here is from genome assembly GCA_964016885.1 of Eledone cirrhosa. Lineage (NCBI taxonomy): Eukaryota > Metazoa > Mollusca > Cephalopoda > Octopoda > Eledonidae > Eledone > Eledone cirrhosa. The sequence continues at coordinate 91,646,554 of OZ024742.1, read as the reverse complement.
ATATATTCTACTCTATCTAAGTGGCCTGCCTTGTCTAATGCGGTATTGTAGTATTCTGCATGTTCTTCGAAGATTTGCCGGTTAGATGAGAGGCGGGAGATCCTAAGGGATATGCTGCGTGGAATGGATTTAATTATTGATAGTGGGTGGCTTGAGTTACAGTTGATGTATGCTAAGTTTTCATTAATCTTGTGAAAAGGTCTTATAAGTCCCGTATTTAGGTTAAGCGTCACATCTAGAAAGTTAACTGTTTTAGTGCTATACTCGTACGTTTTGCTAAGGTGTAGTTTTCCGAGAGTCTTTCTAATATTCTTACGGAGTCTTTCTATGCTCTGGTTATTTAGGTTCTTAACTAGGAGAAGGGCGTCGTCTCTGTAGATTCCGCCGTGAAGGTCGCTAAACTCGCTTTGTAAACTATGGGCTATGTAAATACCTACTAAGTCTGTGACTTGAGCCGAGTCGTTAGCCCCCATCGTGATGTCAAAGTTATTTAATCTATCCTTACGTTCCCAATAGGCGTTTTCAAATTTAATTATTGCTTTCCTAGCAGCTAATATGATTTTTATCTCGTCGTCTGTTATGTCAGAATTGGCTTTGGCGAATGCTAAGGCTTTATCCAAGGTGTTGAGGGATATAGATGAGTAATAATCGTTAATGTCAAATTGTATAAATTTAGATACTTCTTTGTTAGCTATATTGTTAAACCATTTAATTGTTTCGGTAGCGTTACCCCATAGTTTAATCACTAGTTTATTCTTCATTTGTGCTATCACTCTGTCTAATATATGTTTACTAATTTTCCCGATGTCCGATTTGGATGGGCATATAAGTCTAATAGTGGGGTTATAATCAAAATTTACCTTGTGGTCTTTGAGGTTAAATGTGGGGGTACATGGCTTAAGTGGCTCCGTTCTGTCGTCTATTCCTAGGTGTTTGACTATATTGTGTGCCGCGTTGTTGATGTTTATCAGTGCCGCCTCATTTGTTTTTTTGTATTTCCTATGTAATTCTTTCCGTATGAAGCTATTGTATGTTGTATGTATTAACATCCATCGTATACACATTTGATGTTTTGTCCGCTTTGACAATTATTCCATTGGTGGTTCGCAGCTTTTTTATGAATGTATTTATGTCATTCTGGAGTTTATTATTCCTCCGCTTTTTGAATTTGATATTCATAATCATCTTCAGTAAGTCCTGTTCAAAGGCATCCAGTTAAGGGTTGGTAGGTGGGTTTTTACACGATTTGAAGCCGTATGTTTCCTTGTTATATTCCATATATATATATATATATATATATATATATATATATATATATATATATATATATATATATATATATGTATATATGTATGTATGTAAAAGATAAACAGAAATAACAACACAATCGGTACAGTATATGGAAGGAATATATTAGGTTAACGCTTGAAATAGCAGGAAGAGGGTCTTAACATTTCGGACGCTAGTCCTTCATCAGAAGAAAGAAGAAGAAATTAGAAAGATTGAAGGGACGGACGGGGTGGAATTGGAAAAAATATCTTTAGATAAAAATAACAGGTCCATTCATGTTGACATCTCTTGGAAAACTCATATATATCCACAAATACATACACACACACATATAAATACATACATATTAACATGCATGTATGCATACATACATACATACATACATACATACATACATACATACATACATACATACATACATACATACATGTTTCAACAACCAGAATTGTCAAACTAATCTCCCAGTTCAGCAATGATTACGTCCTTTCTTATTTAGGCAAAAAGCTGTGATTTGAGGGATACATGGCTGATATTTCCAGCAGATCAAATAACGACATAGATGTTTCCTTGTTGTCTTTATCAATGTATATGTATGTATGTATGTATGTATGCATACATGCATGTTAATATGTATGTATTTATATGTGTGTGTATGTATTTGTGGATATATATGAGTTTTCCAAGAGATGTCAACATGAATGGACCTGTTATTTTTATCTAAAGATATTTTTTCCAATTCCACCCCGTCCGTCCCTTCAATCTTTCTACTTTCTTCTTCTTTCTTCTGATTAAGGTGTGTGTGTCTGTGTGTGTCTGTATGTGTCTGTGTGTGTCTGTATGTGTCTGTGTGTCTGTGTATGTAAGGTTTTTCTTTGTTCCATACTTAACATTTTAAGAATTGTTTCAGTTGTTTGGTTATAAGGTGTGATTTAGTTGTTATTTCTTGCTAGACGTGTGACCACAAATAGATCTCCTTGTCAGAATTAAAACATGTGTATGTGTACCTGCTTGTGTATCTCTGTATTTATGTGAGTATCCTTGTTTTTTCTTTCTCTTTTTTTTTTAATACCTGATATTTAAAATATTGTTTCGGTTTCATGTTTTTAGTGCTGAGAATTTCTGGCATTTTGCATGAATTCTTATTTGTAATCTGTATTGTAACATAATCAATAATCACTGCTACTGACTGCTATTGAAAGCTATTGAAAACATATATGTTTCTTCTTCATCGTGTAAACGAAAAGGTTACACGATCCAAAATAATGCAACTTCAGATTGAAAGAGCACGCAACAACAACAATAGTAGCTTTTAATCTTTTTGTTTCACAATCTAGAGAGTTATCCACCGTAGCTTTAAAAACAACTTTGTCTCTGGTGTGAAATAACAGACTAGTGCAACTTGAGATGAAATTATACGTTACTATATTTGCTTTTCCGGTCAGATGTTTGGTATGGTTGTGTTTACAGTTTTGGTGCTTGTTGTTGTTGTTGCTGTTAGAATGTTCGATGTATGTTCCGGTTCTTAGGGCTCTGAGTTCAAATTATACCAGTGAGAACTTTCAACCTTTAGGAAATCGAGAAAGAAATCATCTTTCCGGTGCCACATCATGGATAATCTGCTAGATGAAGATAGCGAGTAAAGAAGCTTTCCCGTGCCTCCTCACAACTACAAGATACTCAAGTTTCTTAGCTAAAGCATGGTCCACACTATAAATACATACTCAGTTGCATAAGACGGCCCAAGTAGGTTTTTGTAAAGGGTACTTGGCGAAAGTATTAGTATTTAATTATGCTCTTTCACCTTCTAAGTTTAAATTTTGCACAAGATCGACTTTTATCCTCCCGTCGTCAATTAAATAGACGCCAGTCAAGAACTGACGTCGGTTAAATCGGTTAAATATGAATCGCAACAAGTTAGGATTGTGCTGATGGTGTTGTTGACTGTATCCATTGTGATAGCATTCTTTCTTTTAGAGAGGATCTCCTGATGTTGATGAGGATGTTGATGGGGTGGTGATTGTGTACACTGTTGTGGTACTAATCCCTCTCTTAGATAAGCTCCCATGTTATTGATGTTGATGCTGATGGTTATAGTGTCCACAGTAAGAGTTGTCCCTTAAAGAAGTTACCATGATGGTGATAGAGATAGGGTGTTGATTGTGTACATTTTAATGGTAGTCAATCTCTTAGAGTAGCTACCGTGTTGTTGATGGTGATAGTGATGAAGATGGTGTCTGTGGTGGTAGCAGTCACTCTTTTATGTAATGATAGTCCATCTCTTCGAAAATCTCCAATGTTGTTGATGGTGATATTACACAATTTAATCGGCTCCTAAACCCTTAAGTCGTAGTGAGGTGTGAAGATACAGTTATTATATAATGGTTAGATTACTTCGAAAATGTTGATATGAATATATTCACTTCATATTTTTGTATACACACACACACACACACACACACACACACACATATATAGATAGATAGATACATACATACACACACATACATACATGTATACATAAATATATGCATACATACACACATGCATACATATATACATACATACATACATACATACATACATAGACGTATATGCATACGTATATGCATGCATTTACTTGTATATATATATAAATATATACTTACACATACACTCATATATATATATATATATATATATATATATATATATATATATATATATGTGTGTGTGTGTATCATCCTTTCATTACACAGGTGAAACCCCAGAGATTTCCAACACAAATCAAAATGAAACATTGAAAAGCTACTCAGCGAAACCGGTTAATGCAAGCATTATTAATTATGAACCTGAAAATATAAAATAAAACTGATTTATTTTTTGTTTGAATCAATTTATTTTTTCATTGTGTATTATAAACGTTTAATGTATACAATATATATATGTATATAATATATATACATAGTAATAATAATAAATGTGAAGACTAAAATCCAAAGAGGGCTCGATAAGGATAAATATATATCAAATATATAAGAACCCTAGAGCAAATATTTATTAAAATAACAGATTAAAGTTTAAGGCAAGACAACCACACCCAATATAGGTTACACTGGGTGATCCTAGCTAAATCTAGATCGTATAATGGAAATAAAAGACCATGCGATCTTTGCGCAACTGAAGCCCTGGAAATACTCTACGCCAAAGATCACATTATACCCTAACGGATAGTACGAACAATACGCGGATAATTTACGTCTTGATGTGGTAGCTAAGTATATTTTATGTCTATACCATTACTTATTTGTATAGGTAAGTATACCTTACCCGTATGTTTTGTGGAGGTACGTATACTTTCTCGTAAGTATATATGCTTGTATTTGTTATAGGTGTATATATTATATATACTAGTATGTGTGTATATATGTTTATGTGTATATATGTATTTCGTGTTTGTGGGTGTATATTTGTATGCGTGTATTGTGTTTGCAAGTATGTAAGGTGTGTGTATGTATACACTGGGTTTTGGTATACGTAGTTTGGTGAACATGTGTATTTACATGTAGGCATGTGCGTGCGTGCGTTATATACGTATTTATGTGTGTATATTTATATACGTTTATATAACACACACACACATATATATTTATATGTGTATTTGGTGTATACGTTCGTATGTGTGGGGGTACATGTGTCGCGCTGGTTTACGTACGTTTGAGCGTGTTTATGTGTAGGCGCATGTATATGCATGCATGGCGAGTGTTTTCGCGTATGTACGTGTATGTACGTATATAGATTTGTGTATGTTATATTTAATTATTATTACTTTTATTAATAATTATTATTACTTTTATAAATAACGGTGGATTGGCTGTATCGGTAGAGGGTCGGACGCCATGCTTTCCAGCATAGTTACGTACCTTAACGATCTGAGTTCAAATCCCGCCGAGGTTAACTTTGCCTTTCATCCTTACGGGGTCGATGAAATAAAGTACCAGTTATGTACTGGGTCCTTGCTGGCCTTGTGCAAAAGTAGAAACAATCATTACATTTATGATTTTAATAATCTCTGTCATTTTCGTTCAACTAATTTATTTACATTATTCTTAACTCCGAAGCCGAGAATCATTCGGTTTCCTAAATAGAATATTACTCTAATGACTCCACTTATACAATAAACATGGTTTTGTCTTTTGTTCTCATCGCTCTACATAACGACGTATTATCTTCGCTTTTTTCCGTTCATTGCCGTTCACGAACTAAATTATAGTCTTCCTGTTTTCCTTCGGTTGCAACGTTTTTCGAAATATTTACTTCTGTGTCCACAGGCTGATTTTTTTAGTTTCAGAAGATCCCGTTAAGGGTGAAAGCAGCGATTCTTTGCTTAAACTTTAATCTGTTATTTTAATAAATAAATAAATAAATAAATATATATATATATATATATATATATATATATATATATATGTGTGTGTGTGTGTGTGTGTGTGTGTATAAGATCAAAAGATGGTTAAAAGAGTTCCATGTATTTTATTATGCGCATTTAAAAAACAAATATCATCAAGGGATGATATTTGTATTTTATTATGCGCATTTAAAAAACAAATATCATCAAGGGATGATATTTGCGTTCTCATCAGATAAAATAGGGAGACATGATATGAAGCTTAAAAAACACTTGCGAGCAGTGAAGTGCTAAATCCACTGCTCGCAAGTGTTTTTTAAGCTTCATATCATGTCTCCCTATTTTATCTGATGAGATCGCAAATATCATCACATGATGATATTTGTTTTTGAAATGCGCATAATAAAATACATGGAACTCTTTTAACTATCTTTTGATCTTATATTATTTATACTCCAGTCCTATAAACTGTTGAGTGCTACTTATCCGATATTTGCATTGCTTTATTGTGCTACAATAAAACTCACCTCCTATATATATATATATAGTAATAATAATAAATTTGAAGACTAAAATCCAAAGAGGGCTCGATAAGGATAAATATATATCAAATTCTTCCGAATGAATATATATACATATATATATGTGTGTGTGTGTGTGTGTGTGTGTGTGTGTGTGTGTGTGTGTGTGTGTGTGTGTGTGTGTGTGTGTGTGTGTGTGTGAGTGTGTGAGTATGTGAGTATGTGAGTATGAGTGAGAGAGAGAAAGAGAAAGAGAGAGAGAGAGAGAGAGAGAGAGAGAGAGAGAGAGAGAGAGAGAGAGAGAGAGGGAGTGAGAGAGAGAGACAGAGAGAGAGAATGAATTTACATGGCTAGGGAGTCCATGGTAGGTGGTGGTGAAAACAAGATTACATATACTTTGATGTCGTAGGATGTCCCTTAAATTGCAACGGTTAAAGAAACCATTTTCACATACACTACATTGAACTTCCATTCATATATTGTTATTTCTTTGTAATATAAATGTTCATACTGGTCCTTGTGAATTATTTACCTCATAATAAATGTTACCCACGGAATAACAATGAAGTGAATCACTAATTGTTTTCCAATAAACACAGAATCTATTCCATGTACCGAGTGCTCTTTCCTTTATTTACTTACACACAGAAACATATAACGTGTGAATATATATAAATATATATATATTAACATTTATATGTTTGTGTGTGTTCGCAACAAACGGTAAACAAACAGTAAACAATACAACAAACGATACAGTGCATATTATTTTAATGTTTGAAATAGGAGGTAAATAGTCTTAACGTTTTGGACGCTAGTCCTTCATCAGAAGATGTAATGAGAAATAAAAGAATATATATATATATATATATATATATATTGTGGATTGCCGTGAGATAGTGGGGGGGGGTAGAGTTTATGTGGGAGGGGGATTGCCGGAAGTTGGGGGGCGCCTGACCGGAAGCAGGATGACAGGGGCGACTCGCGGCATCAGGCCGTGAACAGCCCTCTCCTACCTACAAGCCCTGCAAGGTGACGGACGTGTGAAGACAGAGGCAAGTGGAAAGTACCCCACGTGGACGGTGGAACCAGCAATAGAGAGACGCAAGGTAAGTCGGAATGCCTCCGGCAACAAGCTATTTCGGCGTTTAATGAATTTTCCTATCTTTCTGCATTCTTACTCCCGGCACGACAGCCTTTTAGTTTACCTGCTTTTTTTAGTTTTTTTTTTTTTTTGTAGTTGTTGTTCTTTTTATTGAGGTATCGTTCTTGAGATTTCTCCGATCTCGCAGGGGAGATAGCGGCGAGACTGAGATTGAATAGCGAGACGATCAAGGCTTTTAACGGCGAAGGAGATGTTGTGACTTGGTTGAGAAAGGTTACATTGTTTGCCTCGCTGCAAGGCATTGACAACGTTGCTGGTTTGATCGCTTTATATCTCGACCGGGATGCCAATGGAGGCAGTGTTCTGGTACAACATGTCTCCTCGGGTGGGGAAGGCCGAGGAGTCGGTGACACACAGGGCAATATATAGATATGAATGGCGACACCCGTGCACGTTACCACAGCAGCCGGTGGAGAGAGAGAGAGAGAGCACATTCGTACGAGTAGGCGAAGAGGTATGGGTCAATCCCCCGAACGCGCGTTGAACATCTCAATGGGGAAAGGGAATAGTAACCGCCGTAAATTCCCAAAACAACGTGTCTGTGGACGGAATGCCACGTCACGTCTTGGACATCCGTAGAGTCTTTGTGGTGACTCCGAGGAAGAGGAAAACGAAAGTGCCGTCCCAACAGTGCAGAGATCGCAACGGAGCCGCTGCCAACCTAGGTGGATGGCGGATTTTGAGATGGAGCAGTGTGATGGGGGGGGGGGTTGATCCTTGATATCAGAGGGACGTGTGGGGTTGCCGTGAGATAGAGGGGGTGTAGATTTGCCGTGCGAGGGGGATTGCCGGAAGTTGGGGCGCCTGATCGGAAGCACGTGGATGGAGGCGACTCGAGGCATCAGGCGGTGAGCAGCCTTCTCTTAGCTACAGGCCCTGCAAGGTGACGGACGTGTGAAGACAGACGCGAGTGGAAAGTACTCCATGTGGACGGTGGAACCAGCGATAGAGAGACGCAAAGTAAGTCCGAATGCCTCCGGCAACACACACGTATATATATATATATATATATATATAAACATGATATAAAATAATTGTTTCTACATCTGGCACAAGGCCAGCAATTATTCCAGTGTATTACTGGTGCTTTATTTTATCGACCCCGTAAGGATGAAAGGTAAAGTTAACTTCGGCGGGATTTGAACTCAGCCCATAAAGGGACGTAACTCTTTGCTGCCAAGCATGGCGTCCGACCCTCTACCAATACTGCCAATCCAAATAATGTGGAGCGATAGGTGAGTAATAAGTTTCCTGGGATTGTAGGAATCTCAAACACGAAAATAGCTATAAAATAATGACAATTTCTGTTGGTATGATGATGGTAGATAGATAAAAGAAAACAATATAGCAGTAGAAACACGTCTGAACTGGGCTGTTACTGACCAAAAATGGGGCAGTCTACTATATATATATATATATACAAGATTGAGAGAAAGCTATCCCCACTACGCGGCGGAGAAAGTGGAGTGAATGCATACATCGCCTCCTAAATTCATTTCCACCTGACTGTCGTGATGTACCTCACTTTTCATGTGACCACTTTAGCATGTTTGCTGTTTTATCTTGTCGAAAGGATGCGTTTCACCAGTCAGAAAGAAGATCAATCAGCAGCATATAGACACATAAACACTCTGTGTTGGTGTGTCTATATGCCGCATTTGTTAATATGCTGGCATGTGGTGAGATGACGTCTGTGAGGCATATTTTCTTATAATTTCTCAGTACGACAGAGCAGCAGTCCGGAGTAGAGAGAAAACCAAGTTTGGGCACTTGACATTTAGAGGGATGTCCATTCTCACAGCATTCTACTAATTAGGTTCCAGGTATGCAAGTGTGATCAAGCGAATAGCTTATATTTGGGAGTATATTCAGCGCCACCGCTGTGGACAATTTCCTTCAAAATCTATCTTGGCGGTTATACCGAGGTCATTGACGTTTCCTTTCTGCAAGCATTTCTTTAGTATCCGAGCATTACTGTCTTTTGGTAGTATACCGATAAACTGTTATCGTATGTAGGTCAGATCCAGTAAAGAACCGAGTCCACCGTGAGAATTTTACTGCTTACTTCTTTTAGTGAGGAAGGGCAGGCAATTTTCTCCTCTGATTCCCATGACAAATATTTGTTGATCAAATTCAAAAGACTGAAATCATACACGTTCTTATACAGCCAGGCTATTACCAAATTCTTCTCATTCCACAAAAAATGAAGGTAAGTGTAAAGAGGAAGTTGTTTTCACCCCATTTGCTGAGAAGAGCTCTCGTGAAATGTCGTACTGTCAGCATTCACTTGTCGACCGAAGGACACAGGTTGTAGTGGGATCTTGCCTTTAAAATTTGGGTAATCTTGAATACTTATGGTTCGTTCATAGGGCTTACTTGCCAACCTTCTACAAAATTGCTAGCATTGTATCAACATTAGAATCCTATATTAAGGTGATTGATGACATCATTTACACTATGTCTTTCGGCTCTTCACGTTCCGTCTTCAAATACCAACGCAGTCAATTTTATTTTTCATTCTTCCGGGGTCGGTAAAATAAGGTCCCAGTCAGGTACTATGGTTGACAGAATTCTAAGTGCATCGGACAAAATGTCTTGTCTACAGACACCCGAAGATATCTTTGCATTTCACTTTTCTTGAGGTCAAAAAAATGGTGTACCAATTAAAAAACAGTATTATTACATGATTCGGTAGTAGTAGTAGTAGTAGTAGTAGTAGTAGTAGTAGTAGTAGTAGTAGTGCTGGTGGTGATGGTGGTGGTGGTGGTTGTAGTAGTAGTAGTAGTAGTAGTAGTAGTAGTAGTAGTAGTAGTAGTAGTAGTAGTAGTAGTAGTGCTGGTGGTGATGGTGGTGGTGGTGGTGGTTGTAGTAGTAGTAGTAGTAGTAGTAGTAGTAGTAGTTATGTATGTCAAGTTTTGTCTAAAGATTTTTGTTTGCATTTGCATGTGTGCATATCAGTGTGTTGGAAAGTTAGTGTGTGAAAAGCGTGTTTAGTGGAGGCTGGTGTATCGCGTTTCTCAAATACTTCTAATTGAATGCATACCTATATGAACTTATGTGAACACACACACACACACACACACACACACACACACATATATATTATCTTTCACGCTAGCATGGGTTAAGGAGGCCTCCGTATTATTGCGATGGTTTAAAAACATGTGTTCACAGAACATGTGTCCTGCTTACGTCAGTAATGTACACCCTCACTTTTTTAACGAATACGAATTTATACTTGTATTAGAATATCATGAGATATGCTCGGTTCTACCATCCTACATTGGTGACAATTTGCCAGAATCATTAGAGTGCCGTTTAATATAAAGTACAGGTCAATTGTACCTTATGTATATATATATATATATATATATATATATACATAAGGTACAATTGATCTGTAGTTTATATATATATATATATATATATATATATATATTTCTTGATGTTCTGCTGGAGAACGTGTCGCAGGTGGAGGATAGCGATACGGCCACCAGATATGATGATTAGTTGCTATATAAGCGGGAAGCTGCAGGACGAATGAATAAGCTACCCCGAAACAACAGCGGTAAACTACTAGGGGAAGTGAAACAAGGGTGACACATGTAGCTCCCAGGAAAACTCTCACAACTCAGTGATGTAGTTAAAACGAGGCGAGTTAAAGCAGCCTCTGGAATGGGCTACATTTCTTGGGTTTGAGAATTTACCTGATTGGCAACTGGCGCAAATAATACTACCAAAACTGACTCGACCCGCTGAAAGGAGTGTTTGAGGACTCTGTCCCTACGACTCTCTTTCTCTCTCTCTCTCTCTCTCTCTCTCTCTCGAAGAAGAAGAAGAAGAAGAAGAAGAATATATATTGATATATATATATATATATATATATATATAAAATAACAGTCCATTCCATAGAATGGAGTAATTGTTATAGCGTTGAACGTGGTGCCTCTCGGCATCTGGTTCGGTACTTTGCGTCCACAGTCGAAATTTTACACATGTTAAGGTCTAACCTCCCGATCACGAAAACACATTTAATCATAAGAGCCACAATGCTTGGAGGATGTCTTGTGAGTCTCTGAATATGCGTCGTTTCCGAAAACGAAACATGCTTTAAAAAATTACATACAAGTGGCTGAGCATTTCACAAATACGTCCAATTTTAACGTACAATATGTCGGCTAAACATTTGATAGACTGAAAAGTTCATAGGCTGACCAAGATACTCTTATGGCATAACTGAATGAGGTTCATCTTTCACATAGTCCCTCAAAAGAAATATTGAAGTTAATAATAATAAGAGTTGATATTAATATATACAGGATTTCACAGCGCTAGCATCAGCCCCGCATAGTCAGCGTTTGAATTTTTCAGCTGACCCTCGTATTTATCGGGAAGATTTAGCGTGATATAAAGTAGCTAGGCCGTTTTAATTGCAATACAACTAATTTTTGCCCGCCGAAAGTACTCAACGTGTCGCCAGAAATCGAACATATTACCTTATAATGAATGGTTAATCAAACATCCTCACTGTTAAATGTAATCTTGAGATAATGTTTAACCATGCTTGATATAGTAAGTCTAAAGTCTGTGCCGAGCGCAGATGTTCATCATGCCGGTGATTATCTCGGTTTCAGTGGAATGCAGCGACTGGAAGTACAACAGTCCGCCTGGACAAGAGGCTACTCCATCGCAGGTTTAAACCTCCAGCTATCACTGGTAATCATGTTCAGTTGAGTATATAGGAGCGACGTGAAATGAAGGGTTTTGCTGTAGAACACAATACACAACCTAGTCCAGGAATCGAACCCACCACATTATGGTCATAAGTTCAACACCCATAACACTAGGCCACGCGCCTCCACTTATATAGTAGGAAAGGTGTCTTAAGGTTTTGACACAACGCACCGCCGGTAATAAAACTCGCGACCTTACATTTTTTTAACATAACACACTTCATACATGTAGGAGTACTGTGGCAAACTGTTGTTTTCCTAAAATATACTGTCGTTCAGCCATATTTTCTCCAAATCACGCCACAATCTGTTAAAAAGGAAGTATACACTATAATCAGATATGCAAAGATGATATGAATATCCGGGTTCTATCTCATTGTCTGGTGTCTTTGACAAGTACTATTTCCACAACGTTGGGCTGACCTGGGTTTTTTATATGAAATCGGGCTGGCCGAAACTATTCGGAAGTCCTTCGGGTGTATTGAACTTGTAATTCAAAGGGCCAACTTCGCCACACTATGGCACGCTTATTCTACCTAAGTATTCCGTTAGGGGGACACGTGTTGACGGAATGCTCAGTCACTTGCAATTTAATTTCATAAATATTCCGTTCTGTTGATCGAACAATTGCGATACTAATTCCATTACAGATATGCGAAAATGACGATAGGACACAGCTAGAATGACGTTGATCACAAATCTGTTCGATCGGAGCTGACTTGGGGCTAAGTAAAATAGTACTAAATTACACAGTGTTACACAATATGAACCATGGTGGTCGATTTTACGCCTACATTTGATTTGCTAAACATGTTAGCTACATGTCCCTTTAAAATTACATCCCATCTTCTTAAACAAGAAAGAACACATTGAACAACGTAAGATCTAGAAATATAAAAAATACAAGACAGTCTACGTTGGGAACGTCCATGACCATGGGTAGCCTCAATGAAAATGACCTGGCTCTAACCATCAACTAGAATCGCTACAACTACATCTACAGCAGCAACAGCCAAATCTCTCTTAAATTATATCTTACCTTCCTTCTCAATAACGTAGCTTATGATAGATTGCTTTAGCTGGAATCATATTCTGAATAAATCTGCTCAATCAAGGTTGACCTGGATTAAATAATAACAGCAACAACAGGTACAATGATATCAATATTTAGGACAACAACAAAAATATAGACTAACTGCCCATCCCTTCTAAGATACAGCTTCATTTCCCTGTGTCTTACCGATAAAATATTTCTCACAGCAAATGTTTCTGTATATTCAGTGAAGCAATGTTCAGACATCTCTTTTCCTTGTTGTTTTCCGTCTAATGTTGAGTTATTTCCGTTGTGATTCACAACAATATTTATATCTTCACTCTATTTATATTTGCGGTTAATTCTTCGCTAGGTGGAAAATTGGTAGAGTCGTTAGAGCAGCCGATTAAAAGTATTTATGTATTTGTTCTAGCGCTGTGCGCTTTAATGTCAAATACCAACGAGGTCAACTTAATATTTCGGAGCCGATAAATAAAGTACCAGGCCAAGGCGTTAGATTTGCAGAATTGCTAGAGTACCGAAGCGATGTCTTGTATCACTTTCAGTCCTTTGCGTTCTAAGTTCAGCTGCATCATCACTTGTGCCAAACTGTACCAGGTTTTCTTTTTCCTTGGGCAAAATAGATTGCGTAATGAGGGAAAATTGATAAACATGCGAGCCTATTCATATTTCTATACTGTACTGTATATGTGCGAAACTCGAGTTAAATGCGTTTTATTATTGTTTTATTCTTGGTATTGTTTTTTATTGTTTTTTAAACCGAGCATATTTTTTACTAAAAGCATTCTAGATGTTACCACCCCGTCCATTGACGTTTCTGTTCTCTTTTTTCTGACATAACTTTTCGAGGATTACACCTTATTCTCTCTTTTTAAAAGGATTTGGACTTAATTTTGAATTTAATTTTGCCTGCAGTTTCTAGCAGTGTGAAATTGAAATAGAAATAGAAATAGAAGCGCCGCCATAATATTCTGACTACATCTTGGCGTAAGGGTAGCGTGCTCGTCCTGCAAACGAGAATTGTAGGTTCAACTCCCATGAATGCTGATATCCATTCTTTTTGTCCGTTCAGTGGGTTTATACACCCAATTATTAGACTATATTATGTAGTGGAAATATTACAGCGACGCTTCTATTTCTATTTCAATTTTCGCTCGTTGCGTTCTAAACATATATTCTTTGTTTACATATCACTTTTAAATTGTAACTTCTAAAAATAACGAAGATGTGTGGGGTTCATTCCCATGTGAGCTGATATCCCTTTTTCCCGTTATAAGCCCCATTATTAGACTATAATATGTAGTCAAAATATTGATTTCTAGTATAGGCACAAGGCCAGTAATTTTGGGGGAATGGGGAAAGTCGATTAAATCGACCCCAGTACGTTACAGATGCTTTATTTTATCGACCCCGTAAGGATGAAAGGCAAAGTTAACCTCAATGGGATTTGAACTCAGACCGTAAAGAACCGTAACTCTATGCTGCAAAGTATGGTGTCCGACTCTCTACCGATACTGCCAATCCACCGCCCTTAATATGTAGTCAAAATATTACACGTCGTTTCTATTTCTATTTCATTACATAGTGTAGTATGTATTGGCATTAATATCAACATTTTCAAATATACATAATTAGATATATTCTAGAAACAACTTTCAATGTTTGATGTAAAGATAATAGACACCATTATTTACTTCCATTTTCTCAATTCCATACAAAAATCAACATTGTGAAGTGATGTTATCATTAAGGGAGCCTTCACTGAAAGGGACATTAAGCTAACTCAAACAATATTCTATGCGGCGTATATACTTATCAGGAAGAGACTAGTCTTCTATCTTACTAAAGGTGAATAAAAATATGAAACATTTATAAAAAAAACTTGTAAGGAATATAAAAACAATGCTTGTTTATGGTTCTTTTAATCATATTTAAAGAGCACAATATCAATGTAATGTGCCATAGTAGAATTTTCTAGAAGATAATGATAGTATCAACCATGGTTAAACATTATCTCCGAATTATATCTAATAGTGTGAAGGCTCGTGGCATAGTGGGTAGGGTGTTCGGCTCACATCGTGAGTTCGATTCCCAAGGGTTAGTTGTCTCTTTGATCAAGTGACTTGATTTCCTGTTATTCCAATTTACTCAGTTTGTAAAAAAGAAGTTCTTGTGACTTATATAATGTGTTACGTTCCATTTCACTGAAAACTACGTTAAAGGTACATATTTCTGAGGAATGCTCAGCCACTTGCACATTATTTTCGCGAGCAGACTGTGGCGTTCATCAAATAATTGGAACACTTATACATCTCGCATGGTTGAAAATAATCTCTTGGTTACACAAAGAAAGGCATTTCAATAATATTTTTATTCAATTATATGTGCAATTTATTCAATAGACAAAATCTCACAGTGTCATGAAAGGCCATTGACATTATATAAAAAGAATAGAGCAGTATCTAATAAAAGCAAAACACATTCCTATAGGAAACAGAAAAGGAAGAAGAAAACGAAAATAAAAAGGAGAAAAAGAAAGAAGGATCAAGCGTATGAGGGACAATCACTACACCTAAGTCATAGTGGGGTTTCAGCATCACACCGCAGACAAAACGGCAAAAACGTTACCTCGGAGAATGGCCAGGGACACCCTCTGCAACAGCCTTCCTACCTCGTGGGGCTACCCCCTCAAGCGAGCCTCTGCCTTTCCAGCTTTACGGAAGAAATAAGCAGTGTGGGGTCAGGTCGGTCAGGCCCCGGTATTTACTATCTTCTTCTCCTCTGCATTGCGGGCATCGGAGCCCGGGTTTGTGGCCGAAGCGACAAGGTTGGAGGCGGAGAACGAGTCGCTGCACGTCGCGATTTCATAAGTGATACACCTATTAAAATACTGAATATGTTAGAATCTAACTAAGCATCTTCCAACAATTGTATAACCGGTGAATTAGCAGAGATATTAGGGTGTCGGTTAACAGACTGTTCTTCGGTATTCTTTCTGGTTCTATGTACTCGGAGTTTAAATCTTCCCGGGGCCAACCTTAACTTTCATTCCATCTAGATCGATAAATGAAGTACCAACAAAATTGGAGTCGATTGCTACCCCTCTCTCTCTCTCACTCTCTATTATTCGGCTTTGTGAAGGGGCCAAGAAAGAAGCGTTTTCATCACAACTCCAGCAGTCCTTTCACAACTACATATATATGGACATGCACAGAAGAAAATCAATTATATTGATGTGTGTATTTAACCATTATGAAGCTAACGATCATTTTATCCCTTTATCTTAAGACGATAACCTACATCCTTCCAGTTCAGGAGCAGGAGATTGCAATCTTATATAATAAGTACTTTATATTCTAACATTTTCTGGCAGTTTGGTTTTCTTATAAACTTTTCCATATATTGATTAAAATAGGATACATCTCTTCTTCTAAACTTTATGTTGAAATATATGTATGTATGCAAGTATCAACTTTATTTTATTAAGGATAAAATAAGAATTTTAGTATTAGTGGAGTATAGGGTTCAAAACGTTGATATAATTTATGTAACAAGGAAAGCTTTTGTGGGAAACTAAAGATATAAAACTTGTAAGGAAATATCAAATAATTATTAAATAAAAAGAGCAACTTGAACACGGTCGTGTCTTAATATAACAGAGAGAGAGAGAGGGGGGGGGGGGGCAATATTCTATTGATAAAATCACAGTAAGATGAAGTTACTTCCTTCCAGACAACGTCAAAGCTGAATGTGGTAATGTATGATAAAATAAAGAAAAATGGATTGGCAGGAAACCAAGGAAATCTGACGGAAATGCTTCCACTATAAGAAATTAAAAACAATTATAATGTTTAGTATATATAAATAGATATTTATACACAAACACACGTACATATATACATGTATAAAGTTTAGTGTGTATATTTTTTATATATATGTAAATACACACATACACACACATATAAATATTTATATATACATTCATGCTTAAATGTTCATATATATATATATACCTATGTTATTGACGGACGTGAGAATGAGTACTCAATAGTAGAGTTTAAGTATTCATTTATTATATGACTGAGTATTCACATGACTATATAACAATGTGCGGAAAGACAGACAAATGAAAAACAGCTACAAAATATATTTTTTTTAAATGGCGTGATATTGCTTGGAACCACAGATTGAAAGCATGCTCTGTTGTAGAAGTCAGGTGCCCACTCGAAATTAACATAATAAAAAGACACAAGAGTGAGACTTTTATGAGTGTTTGCATATCCAATATTTAAATTATGCGATTAGTTTCATTATTATTGGATCTTAAGGGCGGTGGATTGGCAGTATCGGTAGAGAGTCGGACACCATGTTTTGAAGCATAGAGTTACGTCCCTTTATGATCTGAGTTCAAATCGCCGAGGTTAACTTTACCTTTCATCCTTACGGGGTCGATAAAATAAAGTACCAGTAACGTACTGGGTAATTGCTGGGTTTGTGCTAAACGTAGAAACAATTATTATTGGATCTTAAATATATTTATAAACAAACCTCGACCAGAATATGACTGAACTTAGATTCTTGGAGAAATAACGCCATTCCTTAATTCATCAGCTACAAATGGACACGATATCTGGAAGCTTCTAAGTATGTAAAGCATTTTTTTATGATTCAGAGGATGAACGATTGCACAAGTGACGGAGGAAATTTCTTTCGCTTTACAAATCTTGTCACTGATAAGGTGGCTGGTCAAAAATATAGTCGCTATTAAGAAAAAGAGACAAACATGCATATATATATATATATATATATATATATGTGAATGCATATATATATACATATATATATATATATATATATATATATATATATATATATATGAATGCATATATATATATATATATACATATATATATATATATATATATATATATATATATATATATATATATATATGAATGCATATATATATATATATATATATATATATATATATATATATATATATATATATATGAATGCATATATATATATATATATATGCATTCACACAATACAAACACATACACAATACAAACACACATATATGAACTCATACACGCACTGCAGACACACACACTACGCACACACAACACATTACACACATATACACACACACAAACATCCCATACACAAAATACGTAAATATTAATTCAAAAAGATAAGAATTATAAGCACCCCCCCCCCCACCACCACCACCCCCACCATTTAGCCCCACCTCATCACCCCACCGATAGAAGAAACATACTCCCCCAACATCCACACACTACACACATATACTACTCAAACTAGCTCCTATGTAACATACACACCCAGTATCCACACACTATACATACACTACCCACATACACTAACATACACACGCATATACTGCACACTGCCCTACACAAACCCCACAATGTTTACAAAACACGTACATTCACGACACAAACACACACATACACAAAGTATCACTTAAAAATACATGTACAATACACTACACAAAACATACATACACACTACAAACACATATACACAAATATACATACACACTACACACACACTATACAAAAAATACATAAAAATTAAATCATACACCCCATCTAAACACCTCCTCACCACAACCTACACCACGCCGCCCTCACCACTACATACACCACACCGCCCTCACCCCATTTACACCACACCGCCCTCACCCCGCCACCTACACCACTCGTCCTCACCACCATACCTACACCAGCCTGCCTTCACCACTACATACACCATGTTCCCTCACCACCACCTACACCACCCCGCCCTCAACACCACCTACACCAGCCCGCCTTCACCACCACCTACACCAGCCCGCCTTCACCACCACATACACTAGCCCGCCCTCACCACCACCTACACCAGCCCGCCTTCACCACCACATACACCAGCCCGCCTTCACCACCACCTACACCAGCCAGCCCTCACCACCACCTACACCAGCCCGCCTTCACCACCACATACAGCAGCCCGCCCTCACCACCACCTACACCAGCCCGCCTTCACCACCACCTTCACCAGACCGCCCTCACCCCCACCTACACCACTCGGCCTCAACACTACCTACACCACCCCGCCCTCAACACCACCTACACCACCCCGCCCTCAACACCACCTACACCAGCCCGCCTTCACCACCACCTACACCAGCCCGCCCTCAACACCATCTACACCAATAATAACAACAACAATAACGACACCACCAACACCAGTACAACCAATAATGAAAGCAGACAGGTCATAATAACTGGCTTTCCTTTGTGTCTCCTTAATCTTCAGCCCCACTTGAATATTTATAATGCAGTGTAGACTAGACAACAACAAAAACAACATCAACATCAACAACGGCAATGTCAACAATAATATCAACAATGGACATACGACAACAAAAACAATTACAATAACAAAACAAATATAGTTCTATTAACTACAAAAATAGCAACTAAAATATGAATTAACGACAGCTAAAATAGATGTACTAACAGCAACAGCAATAAGCAGAGAACAACAGCTAAAATAGATGGAATAATAACTACAACAACAATAATAACAACATTAACACATATAATAGATGCAATTACAAACTCAATAACAGCAATAACTACACAAATAGATTAATTAACATACACAATAACAGCTAAAATAGATGTAGTAAAAACAACAATAACAATTAACCAGTAGTGAAAACTACGACAATAGTAGCTGAAGTAGTTAAAATATAATAATAATAATAATAATAAAGAAGAAGAAGAAGAAGAAGAAGAAGAAGAAGAAGAAGAAGAAGAAGAAGAAGAAGAAGAAGAAGAATTGTTAACAACAGCTAAAATGGATGTAACAATAGCAACAACGATAACATCAACAATAACTGTTTCTACTGTTGGCACAAGGCCAGCAAATTACCCAGTGCATTACTGGTACTTTATTTTATGGACCCCGTAAGGATGAAAGGCAAAGTTAACGTCGACGGGATTTGAACTCAAACCGTAAAGGGAGGTAACTATGCTAGAAAGCACGGCGTCCAACCCTCTACTGATACTGCCAATTCACCGCCCTTAACATCAACAATAATAACATCAACAATAATAACTAGAAAAACAACAGCAATAGTTTTAGCAACAAACACAATGAGAAGAACTATAAAAATATACTAACTAGAAAATAATAACCAGAAAACGGTTTGAGCAATAAGTGTTCAAGTTGTTTGATCCCCGGAACAGTCACCGCAGTCTTTCTCTTCTTCGCCCATTTATTCCTGTGGAGGCAGAGTCGTCAAGCACACCGTCCAGTGGGTCGTCTCAAAAGTAACCGTTTCCAATTGATCCTGTTGGATCCCTAAGCGAGACCTGCCGAGCTTATGGATGCTATCCAACCTTCTTTACCGGGGTATACCTCTGGGTTTCCTGCCAGTGGATTTTGGCCGTAAAAGGTGTCCAATGATTCTTTCCTGGGACATTCTAAACATATGCCCGTAATATTGGAGCTGTGATCTCTCAATTCGGGGAAATAACGGTTCTACCCGGAGCGACTCTCTGATCTCCGAATTACGGACTCTATCAAGAAACGTTACTCCAAAGACCCTTTGGGGGAGCCCGATTCTGGCCGTATATATTCGCGATCGTATTCTTTCAACTATTTCCCAATATATGTGACCATAGGTATTGGCTGGCACGAATACCGAATTGAAGATAGCGAACAGCCTATCCTGCAAATTAACATGCAAGCCGCTGAACATTCCCCAAGCACGTGTACTCTTAAGGAAATACTCAGGGAGAATCGGCGTACATACTATCCGAGAGGCTTCCAAACAGTTACCATTTACTCAATTTCACTCACAAGGCATGGGATCAACCCTATGGCACTTGTCTAAGATGTAACAACAACAGTAGGACAAGCAACAATCACAACAGAAGGAGCTTTCTACGTAGTTGGTCGTACTGCTAGAAATAGCAACCAAATCTTCCTCAAATCACCTCCCCCATCCACAAATCACCCCCACACTAACTTCATAAGATAGGGCACATGAAATGATGTTGTTATAAAAAGGGGCGGGTGGCTTATGGATGGAATGTCTTTGATCATATTTTTGCTAAATCTGGGTTGACCTGCGGCTAAACAATAACAACATTTACCGAAAAAACAGCCACAGGAATAGAGACAACTAAAGTTTCGCCAACTGGCAGTTTAAGAAGCTAGTAACAGCAGCTAAATTTCCCTTGAATCGAAATTTACAGCATGAAAAAGAAACGACACTTAAGATAATATATTTTGAATTACACTATAACTGAAGTTTAGATGGAATTGTCACGACTGGAGCGCCTTTAATTATATGACTGTCCCGAGTCTAAACAGTAAAATGAACAACCAT
>OZ024742.1:91564997-91619997 GCA_964016885.1 Eledone cirrhosa | reverse complement strand
TATATATGTATATATATACTTAATACATTAACAGAGAAAGGTTTTAGCGATACTCCGACAAACTCCCATCTCACTCAACAAACATTAGGATATACCTAGGTATAATCCCAATTATACGTTTGGGGTGCTAACTATATTGTATTTCGTGGATAGTTGGGCGTATTATTTTATATGAGACATAATTAAATAAATCTCTCTTTCCATACGATCGTTTCGTTATAAGATTTCTACAAGGTGGGAAAAATAATGTCCAAGTTATGTAGAAGATTGCATATAATCCATAGATATCTATGCAAGTGTGCTCTTATAATTCATCAGTGGATGCCCAGGCAATATCAATATAAAAACTACACTTATATTAAATATATATATATATATATGGGAAGGGTCATATTTGTGTAATAATATTGCCAGAATTAATAACAGAACACACTCACTGTTTGGTTGGTTTTCGCTTCTGTGTCTTTTATATCGGTTATATATATATATATATATATATATATATATATATATATATATATATATATATATTTCCTTACGCCTGAGCTAGGCCTAGTTCACAACTGTAAAGAAACTCTTCCAGCTATCTGAAATGGCGCCAAAGCCGGCTGCCAAATAAACTTCCTAAAACGATGCCTGAATAACAACATCATCCCCAAAACTATCAAAAACTTGCACCTACCAACATGCTTCAAATCACCAGGCCTCAAACGATCACTTAGCTACATACAAAAATTCTGCCTAAGAAAACACATACAACACCTACACCGCACGCTACAACAACACATACGGACTATTTCCAGCCTTGTACCACAACTCGCTGAAACCCCAGAACTTCCGTCCAGAGTTATCTCCGCCGCTATAGACAGGTCATACCACCATCGCCGAGACTACGAGAAAATACGCCTAACGCAAAAATTTCTCAAATTCAGCACGGCTAACCGTTTTAACAACATCCCAACTCTAAGAAGAGGCGAACAAGACAGTACCAACACCTAGCCTAGCGGCGCCCCGACCAACAACACACCTGACGCAAAACACCTCGTCACAGACTTGACAGGATCCCTCTCCCGCGAGGAATTAGACCTCCTCAGCCTGGGTCCCAAGTTCATATTGAAACAGAGACTGGACGACAAATTATGGCTCGACATAGAAACAAATTTATGTCGGGCTGCCTACCAACTAAAATGGATATCGACTCTCGGCAACAACACCACGGAATCTAACAAACCCAGATTCCCGATATACCAACTGGATCGCCCACTCTGTCCACCGCCTGCCAACCGCGAGCTTGAAGAAAAACTCTCGAGGCTAAAACATTCCGTATTTAACATCTTACAGAAACAGAAGAAGATAGCCCCAAACCTCTCCAGGACACAACAACTCACCCTGAAGAACCTACGGAATAGGGAACTTATATACTTACCATCCGACAAAGGTAAAGAGTTTTGCGTCATCTCTCAAGCCACATACAACAACCTAGACTTTGAACACCTAAGCGACAATGTACTATATACAGAGATCCCGGACATGACTGCAGCCCAGATCGAATAACAGACCAACTTCATCTGGTTCGACATCTGTAGAAGAAGACAACTTCCAAATAAAGTTAAGCTCAACTACACCACTAGAAATAGCAGACTGCCCACTTTCTACCACCTCATCAAGACCCACAAGAATCGTACTAAGACAGACACAAATAAGACCCATCGTCTCTAGCATAGAAGGACCCCTATACAAAATTTCCTGGCTCCTCTCCCAGGTCCTCAAGCCTCTACTCTCCACCTTTCCCGGGCATGTCCGTAGCTCCGACGAAGTCATACGTAGACTACACCAACTCCAGCCAGAACAACTTAAACTAAATAGATACGGCTTTAGCCTCGAGGTTGTCTCCCTCTACACTACAGTCCCCGCTCATCCAGCTGTCGATTTATTGACGGACTGCGTGGAATTGATTACAGAAACACATTTCTCACTGTATCCCGCCCATGGTTCCTATCATCACTGTATTGGACAAATGTATTCGCTACCCCCATTTACTCTCATTGAAATGCTGACAAAACCCGACCAACATTACTCACACTTGTAACTGAAAACACAATGATTGTAATAAGGTGTTTGCTTGAAGCATTGTGGAATGGGATACAAATACACATAAGAGATAAGTTTAGTTATTTGGAAGCCCGACAATGCGTATTTGGTAACATGGCCTAAGTAATAAGAAAGTAGACAAATAAAAAGAACACGTTGAAGTGAATGTCTCAGATATTAAATCTTCTAAAAGTGTCGTGTACACCTACAAGTTGGCACTTACATGTTAAAATGAATAATAACATGATTAGTATGGTGGATACAGCATAGGTAATGAGGGAAGTACAAACGAATAAGTCGGTGGTGTCATGGAGTTGCTCATGATTTGGTGATTCTAAAACTGAAAAGTTTCTAACATCCATTCACAAAAACCATTGTCATAAAGTTGTTTTGGTTTTGAAAGTAAATTTCCCAGGTTCAACTATTAAGGTTTAACTACATCAGGTGAAAACTTTGTTATTAAAATCAGCTATTTTTTATTTATTTTGTAGATATTTCCATTGTGGATTGTTTGATCATCAACAAAGAAATTATAGGTTACATCAGTGTTTGTTGTTGAAGACAGGACGATCTCAATCATGCGCCCCGCAAACCACTTATCCCGTAGCAGAACAATGTTTGAGACTAATATTTTCCTACAACTCGGTAATTTGTCGCTTTTTAAATAATATTTTTAGTACAATTTATAGTATTTTACCCATGAAATACAATAAATAGAAAAACATGAATTTACTAAAAGTAAAAATAGGAATCAGGAAAATTTGAAATGGAAAATTTGTTCCACTACATATTGTATTAATTCCCATATCCCACTTACTGTCATATGTGTAGTCATTTTGGTGCAGAAATAATGAATAACAGTCTATCAGCTGTATTGCAGATTAGTATTATAACTGGTGGAAATCATGCCACCACTCATCTCACTTTGGGTCCGCTGTGCCTCTCCTCCAAGACGTAGTGGGCCTTTTGAGTTCTTGAGTTCGAGACCCCTTTTTTAAACCCCAGGATATACTATTGTATGTGCATGTATGAAATAACATGGGATTAAGTGACAAACATAAATAAAATCATAGATAGCTTGTCTCCATCAACAACGTCGATCACCAAAACCAGGGTCCGGCAACAGGTAGAGTGTAACGCACATGTACCCCATTGAAGTGTTCTGTAGGAGCCTTTTCAAAATTATCCTATGAAAGATATGTGGACTATGGGTAAAACAAGTAAAATTGCTGATCCCTAATCCAGATCAAACAATACATGTATATAATGCATATAACTGCGTGTGTGTGGGGGGAGGGGGTACTTACAATTTACTCTAGTAAGGAATGGGAGAATTATGTTACGGATGAATGTTTCCCTGGCTGGGTAACACGTGTGTGACATCCTAACGTGGACTTCCTTTAATTGATACATATAATAAGGGTACGACATGCAATCGATTTCATTTACAATATTTGCTGTAATGAAATGAGTGGTGTCTTGTCGATAATTTAACGATGGATTGAAGAGTCTGTTTAAAAGGTTAATCAGTGAGGAGGAAGCAAAGGTTTGTTCTCTGAAATATTACACAAAGAAAAAATGAATATGATTCGTTGAACCTGGTGAATAAAACAATAGTTACACAAACATTGAGAGTGATGGTGAGAGAACTAAATCGGTAAATATATAATTAATTCTGTGTGTGTGTGTGTGTGTGTGTGCGTGTGCGTGTGCGTGTGTGTGTACACTTCGTTTTCGAATTTGTTTTGCAAGATTTCTTATCTAAAAACGTGTGTTAAAACATATATTTTTATAATTAGGGAGGGTCATGTTGCCAATAAAAACACACACATCTGTTGGTTTTCACTTCAATTTATCATAAATTTCCGGCTGGTTGGCTGGTTGGTTGGTTCGATAACCGGATGGTTGTTTATATATTGTCGAAGATCTTTCATCATACATTCTGTGACCTCCTCAGTGACTGGATTTTTATTTTGTGTCTCTCCTTTGTTATGTCCTACACCATCTTGTAGGACGCTTGAACAGGGATATGAAAACGAAAATAAATGACAAACCTGAAGAAACATCACCAAAGCAAAATATATTAACAAGTGTGCGATAGTTAAATCGTACAATGTTTTACAGACCTGTCAACTCTCCCCGTCGGACGGGGAGATTTCCCACCCAAGTTGGGGTGGGTGAGAGACGTCTCCTCGTGTGAAAATGGGTATAGCTTTAATTATGTAAAATTTCCCATTTTGCCTCTTTTCTTCCCATTTTGGGGCACTTTTTTCACGGTACTCCTCGTTTGGGTCTTTAGAGGTTGGCAGGTCTGGTATAACAAAAAGACCAGTTGAGAAAAAACAACAAGAACTATCGAGTAAGTTAGCTAATTAACCGGCTAGTTAGTCAATTAGCTTGCTAGTTAAATAATCATCAAATCAAGTAGCCAGCTAATTAATTAACTAGTAAGCTGACTATATACGAGGGATGGCTGAAAATTCATAAATTGACTATAAATGAGTGATGCTAGAGCTGTTAAATTTTGCATGCAATAATTTCAACTCTTATGAATAACTTCATAGTTTCTTTCCAGGGACTGTGTTGAAAATAGACCTTGTTTGGTCATTACATGAGAGTATTTTGATCAGCCTATGAACGTTTCAGCCAACCTTCGTATATATATATATATATATATATATATATATATCGATAAAATGTCCGTGGTCATAGTCAGTTTTATTTAAATTCCCTTATATATATTTCACTGAGGACTCTCAGGTATGATAGCTTGAGTTCTTCAAACGGCAGAACCTATAAAACAATGAAAGTTTATAAAAACCTTCAAAGTTTGGAAAAATCCAATAGTTTCTTCGAGAATGTCTTTCTTTTCTTGATACAGAGAGCCGACCGAACGTATGATATTGATCCTACCCGACCGGCACCTGTGTGTGTATGTGTATATATATATATATATATATATATATATATATATATATATATATATATATATATATATATATATAGTGAGAGAGAGAGAGAGAGAGACAGGGTGGGAGTGTCAAGAAGTTCGGAGGAAAAGTGAGTTAGCAGAAAAGAGAGACTAAACGGAGGAAAGCAAGAGCGGGGTAAAGAAAAATGACACGTGCCTAAAGAAAAGAGAGAATGGGAGGTGAATGATGAAGGAGAGAGGGAAAAGGTTAATGTTAGCAAAGATTAACTAACATATTTTAGTTGCTTTGATATGAAAATAGCGCAACAACACCTTTTTGAATATCAGCCACATGGAAAAAAAGAAATAAAACAGCTGTCAGACACATTGGTGGGGCGTCGCCATTTTTGGAAGGACGGGGCAATGATAAGGAATCTCATTTTTTTACTTTTTTTATCTAAACATATAACTGTATTTTTTGTTTTTGCTTTGAGATGTTTAGCATATTGTATACGAGAGTCGGCTGAAAAGTTCATACGCTGACCACACACTTTCATAGAATGACCAAATGAGGTTTATTTTTCAACATAATCCATGAAACGAAACAATGCAGTTGAAATTAATGCATGCATAATTTCACAGCTCTAACATCACTCCTTCATAGTCAGCCTATGAACTTTTCCGCCGACTCTCCTATCTAGATCTGCATTGTGAACGCAGTGCTGATGGTTGCGGCGGTAACCTATTCAATGTATTTTTTTCTATTGACAATACGGTGGTGACGTGATGGGTCTTTGGCTACTATTTCCAGCAACTTCAATGATCGCATACAGGCTTCCTTGTTAACCCACCTGTATGCCTATAGGTTTTAGTGTTGCCCACAGTAGCGGCACCAAGCTTGATTTAATGAAAAAACAGTTGATTTGTTTTTATCATTACTGTTGCGTATCCTAGCATAGTGTTGTGTGTATATGTGTTTTTATATTTGCCTCGTGGGGGCCAGTATCGCCGAATGGTCAAGAAGTTCTCTTCGCAATCATCAGGTCTCGGGATCGATCCCATTGCATGGCATCTTGAGCACGTGCCAGAGCTTCGAGCCGACCCATATTTTGTGTGTGAAATTGGGTTGGCGGAAACTATTCCGTCACACTGAATCGCCCTGAGAATTACGTTAAGGATACGCGGGTCTTTGGAATGCTGTACTAATGATCTAACACCAGAAACACACGACAAGAATCCGTTCCATTCCAATTGCATGGATTCTGGAGGAAAGGAGGTGTTCTTAGAGTGATATTACTATGGTGTTCTGTGGTGTTATCGATGTGTCTCTGTGTTTGGTGAAGATTGAACACGTAATTTATTGCAGCAATAAATTATGTCCAGATAGATTTTTGTTGTAACTGCTGTTATTGCTATTTAATCCCAGGTCAGCTGTGCTCTGGTTAAAGTTCTTCCAGCCACCAATACCTCTTTTTATGTTGAAACATGTTTATAGCTACATTATCAAATTTGTCCTTCCTTTTTTAGATAATACAGTAAGGTGTGCTTTGAGAGTAATTGGAAGTTATTTCAAGAATGTAAAGTGGACACATAACGGATCATATAGTTTTATTATTTTGTGAATGAGATGTATGGTTTAGTCAGCCTGCAGTGTGTGCTAATGTGAATAGCTATGTTTTACCATTTTTATGGCTTTTATTGTAAATATAGGGCGAAAAGGCATAATTCACTAAATGATCTAATTTAGTATTTGTACAATATTAGACTTATGTAGTGTGAGCCTTCCCGTGCTCGTCAAATAATATTAATTATTTATGTTGCAGACCTGCCAATCTCTAAAAACCCAATCGGAGAGTACCATGAAAAAAAGGGCCCCAAAACGGGGAGAAATGAGGCAAAATGGGGAGATTTTACATAATGAAAGCTATACCCATTTTCACTAGAGAAGATCTGTCACCCACCCCAAAGTGGGTGGGAGATCTCCCTGTCGGACGGGAGAGTTGACAGGTCTGATGTTGTTTTGTAAGGAAGCGAATTGGCAAAATCATTATGGTTGATAGATAGAATGCTTTGTGGTGTTCATCCTTCAATATTTTAGTCAGGCACAGTATCTTTAGATTTACATAGTGGACGTAGCATGATTGAATAGTTAAAAAATTACTTCGAAAACATAGGATCCCGTGTTCCATCACATTATATGGTATCTTGACCAAGTATCATTTAATACAGTCATTGGGTGAGCAAGCTTTGTGAGTGAAATTATGTAGACGGAAATTGTTTGGAAGCCTGTCAGACGAACTATAAGTAAAAGGGTCAAACTTGTTCCACGCTGTATATCCCTGAGAATGTCCTTAAGTTTGTACATATATGTGGAATATTCTGCCTCTTACTGTATAATACTATTTGGGCTGTAACTGTAATCCTCTCTGAGAATTACATCAAGAGTACATTTGTCTGTGGAATGCTCAAACACATGCACGTTGATTTCACGAGTTGGCTGTTTGGCTGGTCGTGCAACTGAAACACAGAGTCGAAACCGACGTAGATTAGTTACATTCCAGATCTGCCTTATTCAGTGTGTCCTATTTCGTAAAACAGTTGTGTGTGTGGTGTGAGGGATATTTGGCTTTTAGTTTCAGCAAATCCCGTCGCGAATTTACGAAGTGTTTAAAGCATCGGATCACAAATGCCTCGGTATTAGTTCCGGGTGACTGCGCTATGAAATTAAATCCCAACGAGGTTGACTTTGCCTTTCATCATTTCATAGTCGATAAATAAAGTCCCAGCTTAGTACTGGAGTTGGTTCTTCCTCTTTCACTCACTATCTCTTATTCTTTATTTTCTCCGGAAGAAATCATATGAGTTTCGACTGGACAGGGATGGGTCCCTCCTTGTTCAAAATGCTGAAGACAAGCCATGTTAAACGACGTCCTTACGACTTCATCAAAAGTAAAGGGCCCTTAACTTTCATCAAATCAAGCGACTGGATATAAAAAAGAGACTCGCATTAGCGATGTGTGTGGGTCTGGCCAATACTGGTACATACGTGGTTGCCAGCCTTACTTATTTAGTGTAGTAGAACATTAGATGAGAACAGGGGAAAGCAACGTTAGATTTGATTAAAATGTGTGAAATGGCTCTAGTTTGCAAAGGAAAAAATAAAGTAAACCTCAGCCATATAGAATAAGATGCCTCAACATATCTAAACACTTAGCCGACCATGGCACCATTGTTTCAACTGCTGTAGTATTAGTTGATAGAGTGAGAAATAATTTTAACATGACGTTGCCTCTCATTGATAAGAGAAGTCATTGAATGTCAAACTAATGACACCATAAGACAGCAATACTTTAAAATAACATTTATTAGGGAGGAGTGTTACCTTTGGTAGTGGGCTTTTTTGAGGGATGGTATGGCAAGGTTAGGGTGGAAGAGAATTTGTTCATTCATTCATCTTTGTATAAATGAAATATTGCAAATGTTATAACTATCTTACCCTTGGCTTGTAGGTTCAAAGAATAATGTATGTATATATATATATATATATATATATATATATATATACTCTTCGTGATATATGAATAGGTAAAATAACTTGACTTTGTTATTGTTTTCATGGTTAAATTAATATCTAATATATAAAGATCTTTCTATACATTTGCATGTATGATATAATCATATATGTGTGTTGTGTGTGTGTGCGTTGTGTATGTTTGTATATTATTTGCATTTGTGTGTGTTATTGTGAGTGTCTGTGCCATTTCGAAAACTAAACAGATATAAGATTAATTTCTTGGTAGAATAAACGAGAAAATATTTGGTTTCTTGAAACAGGAAGGAGCCGGAAACCAACTTTTGCCACGAATCAGCAACTCAGCCTACTCGCTATATCACATATATGGATGTCACTCAATTCGCCATACCATAAAGATAACCAATATGCCCTGTATCAGATACGGTCATATTGTCTATCAAATGCTAAACGCTTTATCTAAAACTATTTACAAATGCCAAAGGAATTTTATCTATTCTAGATTTTCTTCTTATCTTCGGTCAAAATGTAGACTGAAGCATTTGTCATTTAAATTTACTGATATTCGAATTTCTAAATTATATGTGATCTAGGATTTCGTCCTCTTTTCTATTCTTTCATGTAAAATGAACGGTTCAGGATGTACAAGTTTTCAATAAGAGGTATATAAAGATATATATTTATATATTTTAGAGTATTAACCATTTGATTTTTAAGAATTGTTTAGAAAAAGTCTTTTAAAAAGAGGTTTAGGTTTTACAAAATTACATTAAACACAAGTTAGCATATATACATTTTTATTCATAGCTGCTTAAACGACCTTCATACATAGATATATGTAAAAGAAAAAGGTCCGTCCTGTTCTTCAATATACCTTAAGGGGAATTATTTCCCTTGGTAATTTAAAGATGATCCTTTCACGATATACGATTTTTATCCGTAATGTACATTTTCCCAGCTCAGGGAGCAGGACTGGCCCTTTAAATTACAGGTGAAGTCTTTTTGACGGGCTTCCAAACAGTTGTCGTCTAGCCAAATTTCACTTACAAAGCTTGGTAAATGAAATTTATCTAAGATCCTGCGTAGTGGGATTGAACTTGAGACCATATGATTGTAAAGCGATCTTCTTAAACAGCTGACCATACTGCATCCACAGCTCTCACTGTGTGCTTTTGTTTCTTTAGAAAAAGAGGAAATCCTCAGCCTCGGGCGAAATTTTGCCCACATTCAAATTTAGAATCTGCCCACCGAAAAATCATCTCTAAATGTACACATGAAAATAAACACATAGATATATAAATGCAATAACTTCATGGAAGAGATATTCATAAACACCAAAATTATTAGATTATATTTGCGTTTAACATTTATTTTCCTGGTGTTAACACTTTTTGCGATGGATCAATGACACTTTTCCACTGCAAATCAAATATAACAAAAGAGAAAGATAGATCTGTTTAACATATGTTTATTTCGTTCAATGTGTTTTGCTAATAATACGGTTCAAAACTGTTCTCAATTACGTAACATTATGTAATGGTACAGTCTCACGCCTCACAGCAGTTATCTCTCGTTCCTACGTTACAGAGGAAACGAGAAGTCGTCCCCTGGGTCGACACTACTTCAAATCGGAATCACATTGTGTACTATATATATATATACATATGTGTGTGTGTGTGTATGTGTGCATGAGTTGTCTGCATATATGTGTAAAATTACAGTTTCTGTAATTTATTACCTCACATTCATCTCCACAGGTTCATATAGTTTTAAAAGTTGCAGTTGGTACTAAAAAGTTTTCTCATTCTTGTTTTAGAAGGTAACAAATGGAAAGTTGTGCTGTTAATGCCTACGTCTTTCCAAGGGGCATTACCAGAATAATTAGGGTGAAAAGCTTCAAAAACGTCTTTTCCTGCTTCTTTTTCCCGTGTAGAAAAGCATACTCAGAATAGGACTATTCAGCTGCACCAAACCCCACTTTCGGGAAAAAGGCTTAAATACAGAACCTCCTTCTCTACCATCACTTTCCTTTTCCAGTGGTGCCTTACAATCATGTCCACCACACAGCTTCTTTTGCTATAGTCACTGTGCAGAGAAAAACAATTGCTGCCTTTCCTGGCCAAGAGAATATGACGTTTCGATTTTCAATATAGCTTCGACTCACATCTGGATGTGATCAGCATGCTATAACAGCAGTTTTGCACAAACCCACAAATGCACAGACATGGAACGATACCGTGCAGAACGGCTTCGTTGACCTGCGTGCATTTCGAACTGGTTCGGCTGCTGGCACTTCTATCCCTGTACAGCCGCTCATGAACAGGTAACACAGGCCTGAATGTAATATCAGCCAATGAATTTTTGAAATTCTTCTACTTCTGCTTCTTCTTTTTATTATTATTATTGATTGGCAGTATCGGTAGAGCGTCTGACACCATGCTTTGCAGCATAGTTATGGCCCTTTACGGTCTGAGTTCAAATCCATTTCATCATTACGGGGGTCGGTAAAATAAAGCACCGGTAATGCACTGGGGTAATTGCTGTCCTTGTGCCTGAAGTAGAAACAATTATTACAGAGTCGATAAGTACCAGTAATGCACTGAATTCGATTTAATCGACTTTACCCTCCTCCGAAATTGTTGGTCTCGCGTCTGAATCAGAAACCATTATTTTAGGGCTTTTGATTGGTAGAGCGTCGGACAACATGCTCTACAGCATAAAGTTGCCTCTTGTTAGGTTCCGAGTTCAAATACCGCCGAGGCTAGCTTTGCCTTTTATCTTACCGAGGTCGATAAAATAAAGTATCAGTTACACACTAGGATCAATTTAATCGACTTTCTCTTTCCCTTCAAATTTCTGGGATGTTATAATAATATATATCAGGATTAGAGGAATTCATTAGCGGTCAAAACAGTTCCTAAGAAGAAGCAGAACTATATTATTCACTATTAACAAGCTATAAAATTGTTTGAGATCAAACCAAAGATTAGTACAGGAAAAATTATTTAAAAAGCGCAGCACCTTTTTTTATTTTTTATTTCAAAACATATTAACATATTTATTGACCCTTTCTTATCAAACTCGTGGTATCATCAACATGATATTGTTTTTTGTTTTCTTTTTCTATTATCCTATTTATATTCGAATTTTGTTTTTTCACTGTTCTTCTTTTAAATTCCTTTACACAAGGAATGTTCTGGTAGGAGAATAATAATGTTGAAACATTTTGATTGCGATAAAAGGAAGATTTTTTTTTTTATATGGTTGTCAAAGCACACCCTACTGACTTTAAGAATGTTGAATAATATAGTTCTGGATACTCTATAGTCTGAAAACAAAATACAGAAGTATCAAAGCTGGAAAACCTTTGATGATAGATCTGCTCGATTAGGACTGACCTAAAGTTAAACAAAGTTAAGCAACAACAATATTAATTTGAATGTCTAATTTCACCGCCTTTGTTTTGGTATTTATTTTATTCTCCCTTAATTGTATACCGCATAAATCATAATTTTTTAATGTTATAAACGCTGACAATGAAATCCTTCTATCTATTTTTTATGTTTCGGTCAAATCTCTTTATTGGAAAAAGGAGTAAAAAAAACGAACAACAGTTTTTAAAAAGGTATTTCTATTTGTTCATTGATTGTTTTACAGTAATTCTTTATATTTTTATTGTATTACTTTTATTAGCTACTGATTTCCTGTACATACCAAACTTCAAGCTAGGTTTTTCATGTTCAGCTAGGGTGACCTAACCATTAGCAGAATACGCCAATTTAATGAAACATTCATTACAAATCATTATTTAAACTTCTCTGCCCTGTGCTCACATTCTACTCTTATATTTTCAGATGTTCCCCAGTCATTGAAACTGACTAAATGAACCTGGCGATGACGAGTATGTGCGGAATTCTGCTCGTGGATAAACTGCTATATCATTTATTCAGATACTTGAATATATTTGCAGTAATTTGTTAAACCGAAATACAACAAAAGGTAAAGAACTTCCAATTTCAAACTTGTATAATAGTTTATAATTACAGCAGTAGTTTTAAGAATATTCACTGAAATGTGACGTAGCGTTTTTTGTTGTTAAAGTATTTTGAACTGTTTTAATTTTGTTTCGAACAAATGTAATTTACAATATAAGTACATTTGAATCTTTCTCGTCTATATATACCGTAGTTATGTGAATTAGCAGCTTTATTTAAGTATTAGATTAAAATGCTTCGTAATATTTGCCCGGTTCTCTACGTCATGAATATCCACTCCCTCCAAAGTCAACTTTGCTCTTCGTCTTTTATAATAATATGCCAGTCCTGAGCAGTGGGTTGTTAGAGCATCCAATGTAATGCTTTGTAGTATATCTTTCTGTACTTTGCCTTCTGAGTTGTCTTGTGACGTCACTGCTGCCAGGTTCTATTGGCTTTCGCATTCCACTTGAAGAATATCACCAGACCTGCTAACCTCTAAAAACCCAAACGGAGAGTACCATGAAAGAAAGTGCCTCAAACGGGGAGAAATGAGGCAAAATGGGGAGATTTTACATAATGAAAGCTATACTCATTTTCACAAGAGAAAACATCTCTCACCCACCCCAAAGTGGTTGGGAGATCTCCCCGCCTGTCCCTTAGAGAGGAACGTTTCTGTTTCAATCATATCATCACACATGGCAGATAATGGTCTATCATATAAAAGAATTAGATTCTGTCAAAATCAGAGCTTGGGAAGCAATTCTCTCAGAACTAATGACTGAAAATTTGTCAAATATTTAAACAGGAGAGACGCAACAATACCGAACCCAAGTAGTATAAATTCGGTCATCAGATTCTAATACACCTTGGAAATTCACAATCGATTTGTATGTAGACCATGAACATAGAAAGCAGTGAGTAGAACGTCACTCGCAGTCAAGAACACATAATAGCGTCCTATGAACTGCCCTGTATATTACATGTAAAATGAGCTCTTACAAGTTTTTGTATTTGCTAATTAAAATATAAAGCATCGAAGATATTGAACTATATTTTCAATAATGAAAGAATGGAAAAGAGCCTATCATTAAATTTGACTAAAGAAACAATGTTTCCCTGAGCAAATCATTGCTGATACTATCAACCTGTAGCAACTCTTGACAGAAGTGCCACCGCTTTTACTATTACAAGAGACAGAATTTGAACTGGAAAAATACTGCCAAGATCCCGACCAACTCCTTATCAATGCTAGCAATGCACCGGCCTTGGTCTGGTATTTATTTATCGATCTCTGAAAGGGTGCAAGGTAACGTTGGCGGCGGTGAGATTTGGATTCCGAGCACAGAGAACTAGAACAAATACCAATATATTTAATCCGACACTGTAACGAATTTAACAATTTGCCGTCTTAAATAATATGTAGATGTCGTGCTAAACATTAAGGTTTTCAAATCTAACAGGGTGACACTTTCATAAAGGAAATGGCCATTACTGCTCGTTTAGTGTGTTTGACTGTATGAAAAAGAGAAATGAATATAATCATTGATTGTGACAATTATTTCCCAGAAAGCAGTAACATTTTAATTTGTTCGCTTATAACAAAGAAGGGAGTTTAAAGTAAATAATGACCTAAATTTGAGCAACAACGCGGCAATGTCAGCTTGACACACTATATCGGTATTTTAATGTGTTGTTCCATTGTCTGTATGGAAGACTTAATTTCTTACACCATAATAATATGCCACCACCACGCCGGTCCATAAGTGACTTTGGCAGAGACTAATCCGTTGAAAGTATTTGACCCATGTCTACGGTCTAAGGGTAAAGTTTTCCTTTCTTCCGACCCGTCACGGAGACTATAGAAACTGCTGTCTTTCCTCCTCTGAATTTTTCAAAAATGTGTGATTTCACTCTGGAGGCGAAATTCTTTGCGATACAGTTGAAATTGTGTCCATCTTAGGATGGCGGAAATGACAAAGTGGGTCGCTAAAAACATAGAATAGTATGATGAAGCCAGCACTTGAATTGATAACCTGTCCACATATATCTGGAGCCTGACGGGGAATCACGACTGGTTTAACAGACTACACTGGACGGTTATGATCGCCGAGCGTAGTTAACTCCTTTTCACAATTCTATAGATTCTCTAGCTGGAGTCG
This sequence comes from Eledone cirrhosa, assembly GCA_964016885.1. Lineage (NCBI taxonomy): Eukaryota > Metazoa > Mollusca > Cephalopoda > Octopoda > Eledonidae > Eledone > Eledone cirrhosa. Next base: position 91,605,327 of record OZ024742.1, on the reverse strand, counting down.
GCTCCAGTACCATTTTAAGGCACATGGACATTAGCTAGTTGCGCAGAGGCCCACACTGGCTGAAGGTGCCCAATCGTAATCTACGTATGCCGTGGTTGGTTGAACGAAGGGAGAGGGTGCTATATGACCCTCTCAAGAAAATAATTAAGTACCATCCTCCTCTAAGTCATTAAAAACATATAGGAAAATAACGATGTGAAAATGTTGCCACCAACTACTTTGTCTTGTTCTATCTTAAATACACGTGTATGTGTGTGCGCGCGCGCGTTTACGTTTTTGTCTGGTTCGATAAAATAGATATTGATGAAATGAATACCAGGCGGGAAAAAATATGTACTTTGGTTGCTCCCACATGGCCATAGTCAATTGACTGAAACCAATAAAACAGTATGCAATGTAATGTGTGTGTAAAATAAAAAAAAAAGCAGAAATAACAAAGCAAACGTCACAGTACAATCGCCGAGCATAGTTGACTCATATTCACGATGCTGTCTTAGTAGACACGAAATTGGTAAGGAGGAGTTTAACATTCATTTAGATCAAGCAAGGTACTCTGCCGGTAAATAATTAAAATGAAGTTTGACTTCTGGAGAAATTTGAACTCAGAACGCAAAGAGACGGAACAAATTACACAAGTCATTTTGTCCGATGTTCTAACGATGCTGCTAATCCACCACCCCTTTACATAATGGTTTCTGATTTCGGCACAAGGCTAACAATTAGGGGGGGGGGGGTCGATTAATTCGAAAGCAGTGCATTACTGGTACTTTATATTTTCGACCCCGTGAGGATGAAAGACAGAGCTAATCTCAGCGATTTGAATACAAAACGTTGTAACTGAATGCTGCAAATCATTTTGTCTGTTGATATAATGACACTGCCAATCCACCACCCTTCCTAAATTGAATAATAAAATTAAACATTCACTGCAATAAGAAACATGTATGTAGTCACACAACCTGCAAAAAGAACAGCCACCAACCATCAAATAACACCTTACTGTTTTAGAGAAAGGGGAATTGTACAATGTGGTCATAGACGAAATAAATTGAGCTTACGTCTGTTTCGACGATAAGTGTTAAAGTTATCCGATCAACAGAACAGCTTCCTCGCGGAATTAACGGGCAAGTGGCGTTCATCATAAACATATTGCATGCATGAGGCCTTAACTCCTGATTGAGTCGTATGGGTGTCCCAATGATTTACGGCGTATCATGAGGACTTAAAGTCAGCGGTCCTTCTTCAAGTGTAAATACAGCCGATCACTCCAAGGAAATAAATATTGAGACTGAGAGAAAAAGAAATATAGAGGACGAATCTACCCCCAAAACGGGACTGGTCCTTTATTTATTAACCCCGTAAGAATGAAAGGCGGAATTTGAAATCACAGCCTGCAAATAATTGTTTCTACTTTTGGCACAAGGCCAGCAATTGGTACTTTATTTTATCGACCCCGTAAGGATGAAAGGCAAAGTTAACCTCGGCGGGATTTGAACTCAGACCGTAAAGGGACGTAACTATGCTGGAAAGCATGACGTCCGACTCTCTACCGATACTGCAAATAATAAAACGCAAAATCGACCCAGGTAGGGTGATGTGCAAACGATGGTGGATGCTCGATTATGTGAACCGTTTTGTGTGTGTGTGTGGGGTGGGGGGTTGCAATAATCTCATTGGTTTCGATATTTTCTTCATTGGATCACTTTTTACCTTCATCGTTAAATAAGCTATTTATTTGCTAATACAATAACTGCTCTGCTAACTTTATTCAAAGGCTGTTAAATGGAATTACTTCATGATAGGCAATATGTAATGCTGTGTCCAGCATTTAGTTATTACCTGGTGTGGTAATCTTATCAGCGGATCAGTTGTCCGCCATATCAAACTATATTTACTTTGAAGGGATCCTTAAAAAGAGAGGAGAATAAATGTAAAGGAAATTTGTCGTTTAATATAAAATTCAAGCTTGAACTTGAAAACTATTGAGGCATAGTTAACGTTACATCATCCATTTTCCAGTTGGTTCCATACAACAAACAGGCGCTCAAAGAATTAGACTTCCAAATATAGTATTTGCCATTTTGTCCGCGGGGCGCAGCCGAAACATTTCTCTGACCAAAGTGTAGTCTGTCAGCCTCTCCCCTTCACCTTTTATTACTTTTTTTCCTCGTATTTATGGCATTTATAGTCCTTTCTTTATGTATTCAACATCCTTGTAAATTCAAACTGCAGTAAATTATCTACCACAGTTACACCATAATGAAACCAACACAAAACATATTTCGCACCTTCCAATACTCATTTATATGTGTGTGTAATAATTGATATGCCAGAAACCATTTGCTATGCTGGATGCATGTATGTGTAATGCTTGTATATATTCATGACATCATTAACAATCTATCTTCTAGTTTTCTCTCAGTCAATTCACCATCTGGGATCAATTCTGCTACGCTACACTTAATATGATATAACTACGAATTAACATATATATTGTGTATTTTTATATTTAAGCAGTAGAACACACCGGATTGGCAAAATTGTTAAACTTTCTTTTGCCTCAAATTGCGAGCTCTATGCCTAAATTGCTTTCTAATTTAAGCACAAAGCCAGGAAATTGGGGTGAACAGAAAAGTTGATAGAATGCAATTATTTGACTGATACTATATTTTATCGATCCCGAAAGGATGGAAAACAAAATTGATCTTGGTAGGATTTGAACTCAGAATGTAAAGAGCCGAAACAAATCTCACAGGGGTATTCTATTCGACGCTATATCAATTTCGCCAATCCACGACCCTTAGTATTTTGTTTAAATTAGAAACCATTATATGAAAGAGATATGGGGCGGTGGGTTAACAGAATCATTTGGGCGTCGGACAAAATGCCTAACAGTGTTTTTACTGGTTTTAATGTTCTGAGTTCAAATCCCTCCCGAGATAAACTTCCCCTTTCGTTTTTCCAGGGTCGATGAAATGAAGCACCAGTTAAATACTGGGGTCGATATAATCGATTTTTCATTTGTTTTTATTTTCTCCCCTTGTGCCTAAATTAGAAACAAATTTATATATTAAGTTTGTGAATTAATAGACTTTAGTATTTGTTCCAACAGTCTACACTTCGCGTTCATTACTCAGCGATGTTAACATTGCCTTTGCTTCTTTCGGGTTGATCAACTAAGGTAATTCAAATATAGACTTCGTTTATCTTCTACCCCCACCTCTCTCTTTCTCGATTATACATTTAATTCAAAGGTTCAACTTTTGTCAGGTTTTATCACTCTGATACGTCATAAGATATTCGTTTGTGAAATTAGTTTTATTACTAGGAATTCGACTGTTTGAACAACTGAATGCTCAACGTCGAAAACAGGTATCTCAAAACATAAGTCTCAGGATTCAGTCTACCAAATAACGAACACAAAGAACCGAAACAAATACTGCAAGCCATATCATATGTTATTTTAACAATTCCACCAATCCATTTCTTGGGCTTGTTCATTATTTTATCGTAATTCAAAGAGTTAGTCTTGTCACAGTGTCACGCTGAATAATAATGTGAATTACCTTAAGTGTAATGACCAACCACTTGCACGTTAAAATCAAGAGCTGGATGCTCCGTTGATCGAAATTTAAACAATCTTCATCGAAACCAATTGGAATATATGTGCACATTCTCCAAGAATGTGATGAAAGGGGTACACAATGTTTTAACTTCATTTTCTTTTTCAACAAGAGAGAATCCAAAAAAGGTTTGAAGGAACTGGAAGCAGAATATTGGACATAGGATTATCTACTGTCATTTTGAAAATAGAATTATTTGAAGAAACGTTATTTCAATCCAAGTATATACAGAAACATTATTTAAAAACTGGATGTACCATTACCTACTGGCTTTTTGAGAGTAGTGAAATGATTTAAAGAAAGATATTTTCAAAACTGGACATAGCGTTATCTAATGTTCCCTTGAAATTAGAATGAAGGAAAAGAGTCGTACGCTAACAATACCCGAAAAGAGTCGCAATCCAGGGACCCAGCAGCCTCCCCTCCATGACTTCAAAACGCTAGGTTAGTTTTCCCATTGTGTTGAGAAGAGAGGAAGGATGATGTATGAGGCTAGCTACCTTACATCTATGAATCAAGATTATTACAGAAACAATTAGCAGATATCTGGCAGGGGAGCAAACTCGTGATAAGGCTTGCAATCATTCAGAATGGAAATCTTTCGTCAAAGTGAGTAAAAGGAACTAATGGAGAACATTAAACCATTGTTAGATTTGTTGGCTAAGTAAAGGGTATATTTTCAAGTACGTCTCTGCAAAACAAATGATAATTGATTGTGGAGTGAATATATTATTATTTCAATTTTTTGGCCGAGTTTCAATAAAGGTTTCTAGGTTTGTAAAATTGCTGCTACGAAATACGAATATATTAAACTTCGTTTGAGGTAATGCCAGAGGAAGGTTCTGATTCCTTGCATCTCAATGTAATTCATTTATAGTTGGATAATGATGGATTTTCCATCGGTTTCTACGATGGGCATTCAGTCATCTGATCCATCGAAAGTTAAACTCTAGCTTGTAGGTAGTTAGGTATTCAATAATAACGTTAACGCTTGACATAATTCATAAAGGGAATCAAAATAACAAAAAGGGATGAAGTCAGACTTTGAGCTACGTGTATAATTCATCCGTTGGGCTTCCATACAGTTTCTGTCTACCCAACTTATAGTCCAATGGCATTTTATCCGACGCTTCACCAATTCTACCCATCAACAACCTTTAATTCTTTATTTATATACGAAACAACCCACCTTTAAGGATCATTTATTAGAAATTGCAATGTGAACAGATTTTCTCAGCATTACATTTAATCAAGAACCAATTGTGTACTGTTCTTCCATTGTGAACTGATGTTGTGTAGTGAACAAAAGTGAATAAAATGATTGCTTCCCAACCCTACGACCCCTGGTTCGATTATTCAACATGACATCATGGGCAAGTGTCAATTACTATAGACTCGAGTCGAGCCAAGTCTTGGAGGTGAAATCATGTAGACGGAATCTATGGAAGCTTATTTGATTGGATTGTACCAGTAATTCTAAGTTTTATAATTATCACCCTAATTGTACCTGGGAATTACGTTAAAGGTGCACAAGTATGAAGAATAGTTTACCATCTGCATGTTAATTTCATGAGGTGGACGTTCAATTAATCGAACTAGTGTATGCCCATCTCCAAAACCAACGGAGGATCTATTAATCTTGTAAATCGCCTAAAAATTGCTTCATCGCCAAACCAACACCAAATCTTTGATCTTCGCAAAGCGAATCGGAACATTAACATGTAAGGTAAGTACTTTTATTAAATTTAAAAGATTACGGTGCTGAAGTTTCACTATTTAGAACATGATTATTATCTATTTAATAAATGGAGCTAAGTCATGCCGTTGAGAGATCTTGTGTCCTCGATCGCCGCACTGTCGGTTTCCCCCAGAAGATTGGGATGTGTGCATCACACCTCAGGAAGATCCCGGTGAGGTGGAGTGGTTGATGCAGCGTTTGTTGCTGGCCGTTCTCCGTGACAATGCTTTCGCCATTCTGTCCGATAGATGCAGCTGATATATACTTGGGGCTACTCAATTATAACAATACTCAACTAACAATATGTCGTATCGTCATAGAAATATCTACACGTTGAATCGACCACTTTATATCATACCTTACTATCGCAAATGTTTATTTGCTAATGTTGGTTATGTGTCCAGATCGGAGGTTATTCCAGTTTCATGGGAGGTTAATCAACTGAAAGTACAAAACTCCGCCTGGAACGGATGTCAGTCTATTGCAGCGTTAAGTCCAAGCTGTTGGTGCACTTCCTTTTGTTTGTTTTTTTAGCTGATTGAAATGAAGTGCCTTGCTCGGTCCGAGGATTGAACTCATGACTTTGTGAGCCCAACCCCGACCACTTTGATAATTGTTTCTACTTTAGGTACAAGGCCAGCATTACTGGTACTTTATTTTATCGACCCCGTAAGGATGAAAGGCAAAGTCAACCTCGGCGGGATAATACTAGATTTACTTCATTTTTACATCAGAATACCAGCTTATATGTTTTTCATTGTTTTCATTTTGTAGCAACTATGATTTAATTTTAAGAATTCTAATTGTATGTTTGAATTATAGCAATGACAATATTCATAATTTTTGATATTTCAAAATTATATTGATAATATTTTCGTTTCCCTTTCATGAAATCATTTTACTATGTTTCAATTTTTTTACAAATGTTCATAATTTATTCAATTAATGTTTTTATTTCTCTTTCATATTTCAATAATTTTATATCAAAGTTACTTTACTATTTATTGCAATATTTTATATAAAGTTTACAATGTTACTTCAATTCAATCTATGTATATCTATATATATATATATATTGTGTGTGTGTGGGGCGGGGGGGGGTGATTGCGCGCGTATCTGTGTGTGCATATATATATATATAACATTTTTTAACTTTTTAAAAACCTTTTAAATAATTCTTTTTATATATACTTTTTTATAACCATTTTAATATTTTAACTTTCATTTATGAAAAAGTCAGCGAATTTTTGCAACTCATTTACAACTGTGCACAGCTCATTCAAATTCTTGGGAAGGTGGTAGAAAAGGTGCATTGAGAACTGCTTAATAATTTTACTGCGGTTATCGGCAGAATGAAGCAAGAATGAAGTAGTTTACTGCGACTATGAGGCAGGAAAACAAACAGTAAAGGATACGGTAAAAAAATTATGAAAATTTGAGTGAAACTCAATATTTGCTGCTGGAATGTTAGAACCCTTTTGGACCAAAATTCATCAAACCGACCAGAAAGAAGAACCGCACGTTAGAAACACGTCTCTCATGGTGTGATCAGCTGACTGAAGCTTCATCAGGTTTCACACTTTTCTGTACAGGGAAACCAAAAGGGAAACGGTGAGATGGTGGTGTTGGTTTTTCAGAGCAAGACATTCTAGCACAACATTTAGAGCGTCCCTTTAGAATCAGTGACGTATAATAAAGTTGAGCCTTCCACTTGCACGTGGGCGATGTGCAACAATTTTGTCAATTTATGGTCCAACTCTCCAGGAGATTGAAGAAAGTATTATGTCGTTCTATGAATTATTTCATATTGACTTTGATGTTACATGGATAATGGCGTGAAGCAGGGGGATATCCCGCCTCCCACACTGCTTTCAATATTTTTTACTGTGATGCAGACTCATGCGTTCCAGGGTTGTGCAAAAGGTGTTCTATTGCACGTTAGAACTACAGAAAGCATCTTTGTCCTGAGAAGGTTCGATTTCAAATTCAAGGTGTTCGAAATACTCAAGGTGTTCGAAATACTCCTGTATGCAGTCGATGTTGACTTTCTGGCTCACTCACAAGAAGACATGCAACACATTATGGATTGTTTTGAAGCTTCTTGTAATGAATTTCGCATGGAAGTTAATCTGAAAAGACTAAGGTACTTTTCCCCCCATCACCAAGGGAAGCATATATTGAGCCAAATATAATGGTCCGTGTATCTAGGATTGGTGTACAAGGCCTACATTCTGAGTTCTCTGTTGTACTCTTCGGGTCGACAGTTTGAAGTTCAGAACTGGGAAATGCTTATTTTAAAGAGGGATGAATGGAGAAGACTCGCAGAGGAAGGTTGCAGAATATTTAAAGAGAGATGTCTTGACCATGGACAACTAGAATCACATGAAATGCCAATGTATTCAGCACTATCTCTCCAACATGCGTGGTGTGCAAAACAGTCTGCAAAACAATTTCTGGTTTTAAAAAGAATATGAGGGTACATAAGGATGATATCCCACAATCTGACCCAATCAATCCAATATAGGCCACATCTTTTGTCTGTCACATTTGCTGCAGACCGTGCAAATCTTCACCTGGACTTAAACACCACCTAAGAGGCCATGAACGGAGCCTTTGAGCAGTGACAGTTGATGGCGGTACATTGGGAATGGTAATCATCTGCAAAGAGGAAGCAATCAGCACATATTTATGTATGTGTGTATATATGTATATATATATATATATACTGTATGTGCGTGTGTGGATATATATATATATATATATATATATATATATATATGTGTGTGTGTACATGTGTATGTATGTGTATGTATGTATGTGTACATATGTGTGTATATATGTGTGCATATGTGTACATATATATGTGTGTGTGTGTATGTATGTGTACATATATATATATGTGTGTGTATATATGAATGTATGTGCATATGAGTATGTGTGTGTGTGTGTATATATATATATATATATATATATATTATATATATACATGTAACCCAGTACAACCTGTCGCATGGTCGGGTCGTCAGCGACTAAACCGGCAACCCCACCAAGTTTACTTGGTGAGGAGGGTGATTTTGGACACCCTGCCGGACAACAAACAAAACCTGACAAAGGACGGATGAACTCATAAGAGTCAACGGCCATCCAAAAGTGTGTAAATATGAATATACACATGTACCGCGAGGTTAAACCACTGGGAGGGAAGGACCCCTAGCCTTTGTCAGGGCATTCTTCTAGGAGAAGGCAACTCAGGAAACTGGGATAACTCCGATATAAAAACTGCGGCTCAGTAATTACCGATGATGTTGATATTTTCTTCTTTTCGGGTTATAGCTACTGTCGCTCAGAGAGTGGGATTGGCTCAGTGCACAGTCTTTCCTCACTTTAAAAAATATCTTCACGCACAGGCATTGCACGATAGAATTAATTATCATTAATAATGGTATATTGTGCAATGGCCATATTCGATACCGAGGAGACAGCCATCATGTATGTATGTGTGTGTATATATATATATATATATATATATATATATACACACATAAACGGCGGTGTCAGGGCAACATCGGCGATTTTTTTTCCGTTATCGCTTCCATCCCACTCCGCCCTTGGTGTTCCGAAGCATCGAAAGGGCGGAGTCCTAACATGGTCTCAGTCTGTATTAGAATAATACACATATATATGGTCAGATAGGGTATCATGAGAAACAAAGCTCTCTGTGCAAGTTCTTCCAGCCCTGCTATACTGATGTGAAATCTGGACCTCATGCCGTGTCCTCAAGAGCGTTCTCCAAAACACAACGGAACCCACTGTAATCGAGGAACGTGGGGCCGTCTGCGAGATTTGGAACCGGTGTGGACTCCGGCCAGGATACGTCTCATCTCTTCGTCTCCCTGTTGGCATCAAATCCCCCCAGAGCATATGGGATGCCGTCCAGTGTCAGATGGCCACGGACAGGCTAGCACGTCAGCTCGACCACCACCACTTGGCATGTTTTGAGTCAGCCTCAATAACTTACCCTTCTTTTCAACTGACACACAGCTGGATAATGATAGCCTGCGAATCGGGGTTTCCCTGAGGCTCGGCCTCTGGACAAGCGAGCCGCACAAATGTCGCTGCAGACCCACCGTAGACACTTTGGGTGTCCTCCCGCTGTCTTGCTGTTACAATGCCGGCCGCCTTCCACAACATGCTGCTCTCAACGTGGTCATAAAGCATGGCTTGGATCCTGCAGGCTTCCCCTCCCAGCTCGAGCCCGCGATGCTGGTCTGAGGGGGACGGCAAAGTCCAGACGGCATGACCATTTTCCCGTTCCGCGGTGGTAAGCCCCTCATCTTGGATGCAACATGCAGCAAAACATTCTCCAGCGGCAATCTGGTGCAATCTGCGACTAAACCAAGCTTTGCTGATCTTCGGGCCGAGGAGGGTAAACTTTCCAAATATCGGTCGCTCTCCGATAGTTTGCGGTCGAGCTCGCGGCAGTGGAGATTTCTGGTGTCCTTGGCCTTAGGGACACCTCCCTGCTCACCACCATCGGCACAGGGTTGGCTACCTGCAAGTATGAGCCTCGCGAGCTAGAATGGCTCTTCCAGCACGTCACGCTCACTATCCTCCGGGGAAACGCCTGCTCTATTCTGTTCCCCTGCGCCATTCTGTCCGCCTGCGCCATTCTGTCCGCCTGCGCCACCAGTGCGTAGGCCTCCTAAATAGTTAGTTTGAATTTTGTATATATGTTTTCACTCTCTTTCTCTGCCTGTATGTGTATATATGTGTACATCAGGCATCTTTGAGAAAGAGAGCGGGAAATCGGGTTGTGAGGGTGTTTGATTCTATTCATGACTGCACGTGCACATATAATCTTGAGTAAAACCATATTATAATACTAAATCATAGTCGATTGTCAGTGAAGACCATAATATATATATATATATATATATATATATATATATATATATATATATATACACACGCATACATGTCTCTGTGGGTGCATATGTATGCATTTCTGTAAGCGACGGACCAGTTTACAAATTATTAATAACTTTACCATAATGTCACAGATTGTGAATGAGGGGAATATAAAATTTAGTTTACATCTAATACCTATGTAAGTTTAGCTGGCCTCTTGCGAAGTTAAATCCCATGGGAAATTTCTGGGTTGTTTTATTGGTAAGGGGCTGAATCCAATCGTCCTATAATGTGAAGAAACACAATGTGCCACTTGGTTTAGAACTCTTACCTACAAGGCCACGGACCTTCACCGATGTGAAGTACAATAAGTATTAGATTTGTTTAGTTTATCGACTTTGCAGCATTTCAACTAAGAACACAGAAGAACTTATGTAAACTCCGTTTCTACCACTTCTTTATATTAATAATTGTTTCTACTTTTGGCACAAGGCCAGCAATTACCCAGTGTATTACTGGTACTTTATTTTATCGACCCCGTAAGGATGAAAGGCAAAGTTAACCTCGGAGGGATTTGAACTCAGATCGTAAATGGACGTAACTACGCTGGAAAGCATGTCTTACCCTCTACCAATACTGCCAATAATAATGATGACAATTATATATAACTTAAGCTTAAGTGTATATGCTTATGAGGAATAAACAGTCAATGATGTGAAACCCCTGTCAAAAGATTTCAAGCTATAGTCCCACCTCATTTGATATTACCTCCTACCAATTTGAAATCGCGTTCATATTAACCCCGGAGCTAGCCTGGAACTGATTTCAAATTCTATAACCTTTTATTTAGATATGATAAATTATAATGCTTACAACCTATAATACATTTATTGTATAAAGCAATTGGAGTGCAATTGGAGAATGATTTGAGGGTGCAATCTGAAATCATAGAGAATAAAGTAACTTTCAAGAGAATAGATTCAAATCAATTTCATTTTAGCTTCTGGTAATCTGAACATGATTAAAAATTCATGGGAGATTCGTTGAAGCAAGACTAGGTAGACCAGTACTCATTTTACTGACCTAGGCAGGATAAAATCTAAAGTTAATGGATAGTGAAATTGGTAAAATAGTACGCAACATTCTGTACGATAATTATGTTGCTTTTGCGTTCAAATCGCGCAACAGCTCTGCTTTTACATCTTCCTGGGTGGGTGGATGAAATAAAGACTTGTCGAGTAATGTGGTCATTTTAAACAATTTCCCCTCCACTAATACTAATAAATATGTAGCCTTGTACCGAGGTTAGGGCGCACATATTATAAACAAGCAGCAGTATCTCTCATTGCCTGTAATACTTAAGATAAATATAACTGCGAATTCATTATATTTTGGATAAGTTGCTGTAGAAAGACATTGATGGATTCATGCAGTTCTGAAAATTGTTCAAGTTGAGCTTCATTAGGTACACCCCTATCCAATTATCCAGCTACCTGGCTGCAAACCTTTGGATTACAATTTTGAACATACTCTCATTCATTCATTCCTTTTCTCCAAACATTACTGGCCTTGTACCTAAAGAAGAAATCGTTATTCTTTCGCGAGTAAACGGGGTTTAAACAGCCTTTGTTCAAATGAGTGTCAAACGGTAGGGTCTTATTATCATTCGTCGTCTCCTTCTCACTCAAGTACTAATATCTCCTCATGGCACACGAACTTCTCAAACACAATTGATAGCAAAACATCTGAAATACGCGCTTGGTTATATGATACAAAAATATCTACTTTAAATGTATATATTGATCCTTTCATGCTAATCTTATGTAAGAACCTATGCTATGATATGTTCAAACCACCAGCTTAATAATTAAAAAGCGACTATTAAACACCTCTTAATTCTTGATTATTGTTATTCAAAAAATGTTGAAAATTGTGAGTTTCATTAGAAGTTGAGTAAAAACGGTGTACTGCGCTTTATTATTATTTTTTTTTTTTTACAGGCGCAGACCATCCTCTGTTTCACCAGATTCCTATTTCTTTGCTGCAATGAGAACTTTTTGAAGCAATAGTGAACATTTGAATTGATTGTGACACAAACCAAGGACTCACACATAAACAGTTTTTTAGTTAGCCAATAGCAATGATAATTGGAGACCAGAAACATACGTTAAATTTCATCGGCTGAAGAAAACATACAGAAATATTATAAACCAGCGACTTGTTTACGAAATCAAACATGTTTACTATTAATTTCCACACACACATACATTTTTTCCAACTTTGTATTTCTATCAATATCCTATATTAATAAATTGTAAACTTACTATTTTTTTTTTTTTTTTTTTTTGTTTTTGGAAATTAATTTTATTTTAACACCTCTGCTGGAATTTAATTTTGTAAAATTAAATATTGAAGTTTTGACATTAAAAGGTGTAATATTTTTATACATTCAATGCATATTTTGTTTGTTTAATTTTTTTTTAAATAATTCATAAGGTAAACTGTTTACCAAATTTTAGAAATGCATGCATTGCCTAAAGTTTATTAAATCAATTAGAACGGCTGAGGACTGTGTGGCTCTGTGGTCTCTATTCAAATTAAGCCATACCTTTTAAAGCAAGGCTGTCGCCATTTTGTTGATTTTTTGCTGTCTCCAAAGATATACCGACGTGTTTTAGCGATACGGGAGATTGTATAAATGAAGTTCGAATCTTCGCACCAGTGAGTTTCAAATTATTTTGGTTTTACGTTTCTTCTTATCTGCATTTGAGTATTTTATTTTATAGCTAGTAGACAACGTTACTGTACATTTAAAATATAAATTGAACGTTTTTGTTTGTTTTTCTTTTCTTTCTCGTACTAACGCACGTTGCTGCAAGAACAGTCGAAAATATTCTTTAATATCACCTTCAAAGCGTAATGAAATTTCCTATTCTGTTCATGAAATTTTTTTCAACATTCATATTGATATTCTCCCAAAGAATTGTTTTATTATTTTTTGGAAGAATTTCAATAAATATTTGCTGCTCTCTTTTGTTTTAAAAGCAATACTATATTTTGAAGAATAGAAAGTGTATAACTTTATTTTGGCTCATGTTCTTACAGAACAAACGAATGCAAATAACCGTTAATACACGAGCGTCATAGTGTACAACTTTTATATTGATGTAAATATCATTAAGAAGAAAAATATATTTAAAAAAAACTTTTGGACAAATTTAATAAGCTGGATAAACTTTAGTATATACATGCATACATAATTTGGTGGCTCAGAAATGCAATTGCATAATGTACTGCTGCACCAAAAGCGATAGTGTACACAAAATATTGAAAAACTACTGATATAGTGGTGGTATTGTAGTTTTAATATAGATAATGGTTTAAATTTTTACATAGGTCGTGTATGCACGTGTTCAGCTGCATATCGAATGCATTTTGGTTTATCGTAAACTGTTACATCGGGATAAACAGGCCTAATATATATATTACTGATCTATTTCATTAGACTGCGGTCACTGGAGCAACACGTTCAAGGAATTTAATCGATCATTTTAACTTTAGTGCATTTTTTTTAGCCTGCTACTTTTATCGAGCCGCTAAATTGCGTGCTACAAACACACAAACACACACACACGTGCGCGCCCACACATATACATGTGAAGGTGTATGGCTTAGCAGTTAGAGCGTTGGGCTTGTAGTCGAGTGGTTTTGAATTTGATTGCTGGACCGAGCGATGTGTTGTGTCTTTGACCAAGACACTTTATTTCACGTTGTTCCAGTTAACTCGGCTATAGAAATGAGTTGCGACGCCACTGGTTCCATGAGCATCGACTATTGCCTTTCTCTTGTACAACATCGGTGGCTTGGAGAGGGGGAAACTGGTACGCATGGGCGACTTCTGGTCTTCCACAAACAACATTGCTCAGACTGGTGCCTCAGAGGGGAAGTTTCTAGGTGCAAATCCCTTTGCCATTCGTGACTGAAGGGGGTCTTTACCATATATAATGTAGATTCCCGCGTTGTGTCGGGAGTTAACCAAGTTTTAGTTTTGTAGAGGTCATTTCTATATATATATATTATATATATATAAAGTCTGCGGATCGGAGACCGAGGAGGCCACAAATCAATGAGTACTCGTTATATGGGGAGATGTAGAGTGCATAGAGATGTTGAATACGGACCGCGGCACCAAGCGGTGTCGTCTTGTGTTCAGCAAGCTTTTGAAAATCGTAACCGCTTGGCACCGCTGTCGGGATTTACACACACTCCCCTTTCTCTCTCTCTGTATATATATATATATATATATATATATATATACACGCACGTAAACGATGAACCTCTGCACATTTTCCACTCTATCAAGTTTTCCTTACAATGCCTTGTGATAGTAGATATTTTCTTATATACTTTTATATGTTCGTTATAAAATAAATAATGGTGATAGTATATTAGTTATATCATCGCCACTATTGGTATTGGAGGGTGAAATGCACTGCAACGAAAACAAACACTGCAACTTATGACCGGGTCTTTCATCCTGTCAAATAGAAGAAAAAAAAATGGAATAAACTATAGTATAGTGTATATTTATAAACATCGTATAGAATTCTTTGCGGTATTCATTCCGGCTCTTAGCGTCCTGAATTCAAAATTTGACGAGATCAACATAACCTGTCATACCCTGAAGGTCTTCTTTGCCCACTTATTCCTGAGAGGGTTGTGGGGGCGGAGTCCTCAAACACTCCCTCCAACGGGTCCTGTCAGAGGAAACCGTCTCCAACTGATCTGGCTGGATCTCCAAGCGCGACCCACTATACTCATGGATGTTATCCAACCTTTTTCCTCGGTCTACACCTGGGTGTCCTACCTGTTGGTTTCGCCCGTAAAATCTGTCCAGCGATTCTTTCCCGAAACATTCTAACCATATGCCCATAGTATCGGAGCTGTGATCTCTCAATTTGGAGAAGTTGCGGCTCTACCTGGAGTGAATCTCTGATCTCTGACTGGAATTTGCAGACGACATAGTGTACGTTGAAGGTCGACAAAAAAATTATCAGTCGAGTCTAGCTATCATTTTTCCTGTCACTAACTCGAAAAAAATCAACTGTGTTCATTCATGGAGAGATGAACACCGCCAGGTTTTTCAAATGCCCAAGACACAACGTATATATCACTATGGTGGTCCTACGACTCTATCATACATATATGTATGGGTGCTTAACTTTGGTTGAATCGTAAGGACGCTGTAGTGATAAACGACATGTCTTGTGATTTACACCAGGCTTAAACACAACCGATTTCTTCCTGAGAGAAAGAGAGGGGATAGGGCAAAGTGGAAGAATCGACCTCAATACTTCACTAGTATATTATTTAACGACTTCAGCGGAATATAAACTCATAGCACTGCGAGTTGAAGTGAACACTGCAAAGTCTTCTATCTGATGTTCTAACAACATTGTAAATTCTCCTTTATTTTCTTCATTTGTCACAAAACATTAAAGTACATCTGATGATCACATATATATTGTTTCTGAACAGAAATTGTTAAAAAATATACTTGATGGTCCGATTCAATTCCATTTTTTGTATATTTGCTAAAATGCATGCAGTGATCTTCAATATTTAGTGCAAATTGTGTTGATGATAAGTATTTCGAATTAGCGCTGATGTAGTTGTGATCAATGGTTTCGACCTTTAGCGAGAGCAGTGTCAATTTCTCATTTTCAATTTCTGGTAGAGTGCGTACGCGCATGCACACACACAAATATCTTAATGTAGGCACTAGATTTCGAGGTATTCAAGCCTTTCCATAGATTATGCACATAGTTTGTCGTATAAAAAGTATGAAATGCTATGTTTCAATTACCAATTTATTTTACAGGTTTCCGTTATAAGTTTGCCAACATAGTGGTGAACTGTTTTTCAGGGATTTTGTCGATCATAACAACCCTAATACATATATTTATATCTGGTTCATATTTTATCGATCTCTTTTGTCGAAATGCTAGTTTACGGGATCTAAACATATAGTAAACGTACCCTCCGCCCCACATATATATATATATATATAATGACAGACTTCCGCACACTTTCCGTCTAAAAAGTTTCGCTCACAAGGTATTTATCAATAGATATCACGCTGAGGCTTATGAAGATGGAACATCAATTGGTTTCGACGATGAGCGTTCCGTTGTTCGATCAACTGAGCGCTGACTCATGAATTAACGTGTATGTGGCTGAGTAATACATACACATATACTCTGAATATAATTTCGAAGCTGAATCAGCTTGGTTGAATATATTGACAGGTGAAACCTTTGAATTATGCCACCCACCCGTCTTTGTACTTACACATAGAGATAAAAGTCATTTTTTCTAGAAGAGCGGACTAGACTGGTGGTAGAGGTAAGTGTTGTTGCTAAAATCCTAAATCAATCCTCGTTATATAAACTTATGATATTCTCCATCTGTTACTATTCTGTATTTTAATCAGACATTATCTAATGTGATTTTACTTCTTGAATAGTAAGATTTGAGAGAGATTAGGCTGCTATTTTTAACATACCAAGTGATCGCGTAAAGTATTCCTATGTTGCTGGTAATGTGTGCTGGCGTTCATATTTTTGATGGAGAATAGTAGTTATATTGATGATTAGTATCTATGCTACCAAACTTTACCAGCACAATGTCTTCACCACCACACGACACCACTACAGCCTCTGCTACCAAACTATACTAATATCCTGTGTCTTCAGTACCACACTGTTTACTCTGCCACACTATACTAACAATTATATCTTCACTGCCAAGCTATGTTTCCGCTACCACGCTCTATTAACATCCAATGTCTTTACAACCACACTGCATCAGCATAGAATGTCTTCACAGCATATTACCCCTCCCCTATCATACTGTACCAATTCACTATGACTTCTTCAATCGACGAGTTGGTAAAGTCGTTAGAATGTTGGAAATATATTTCCCGTGATTTGTTCTGCCGCTCTACACAGTGAATTCAAATCACGGTGAAGTCAACTTTGCATTTCATCCTTTCGAGGTTGATAAACTACCAGTCAAGTATTAGGGTCAACTCTCTCTCTGTTAAAGAAATCGACTGTGTTCGGACCTGGAAAGAGGATGGATTCTACTAAGTTTAAATGTCCAAGACACAAGTTTAAATGCCGTATATCACGATGGTGCCCCGACAACTCTATCAGTGAATATATATATATATATATATATATATATATTCACTGATAGAGTTGTCGGGGCACCATCGTGATATACGTGAAGGAATTTGCTCCGAAATCATTAGACGTGTCCGTCAAACCTGCAGATCCAGAATCAGACAGATCCACACAATGATCGTGCCTCGAGCTGTCCGCCGGCGAAACAATTGTAACACACAATAGAGTTCAGATGCATCACTAATTTTTTGTTTTATATTATATGATACTCTGCTCTGTAAGAGCATAGAGTGCTCAACCGGCATACCGCTTATGGAAGCACCTTAGCTACCATCAGACACACACACATATATATATACACAACAAAGAAAGTGTGGTAAGGAACCAGGTGGACCATAATGCACCAGAGTACTCGATACTTAGGGTAGTAGACTGGTTAATGGGAAAAGAGTTAGATTCGACAGCTAGATCCGAACTAATCCAGCAGGATACTGCTGGATTAGCTCGAATCTAGCTGTCGAGACGGCCGGAGCTCAGCCGTCGGCGTTCTTACTCTTTTATATATATATATATATATATATATATATATATATATATATATATATATATATATATATATATACACACACACTTGTCGTCGCTATTACCATATGGTATATTTCTTACCCACACTGCCTATCACCGTAGCCAAACCCATTTCAAGTGCTATCTGCCACAGAAACGACGGATGCCTGTAATATTTGATGGAGTTATCTAGAGGTATGAGAACATTGCAACACTTTGAAATGTTATATTCGTGTAGTAGATATGTGACAGACACGTTAAAGAAGATTTCAAGTATTACTAATTCTGACTACACCAACGCCCCTATCACATCTGACGACAACACCACTGCCAACACCACCACCATCTGACTACACATCTACCACCATTCTCACCACCCCACCAACACTACTGTACCAATAAAAACAAGAATAACAACCAACAGCATTTACCAGAGGAGCCAATGAAAAAGACATGTGGTCGCTCGACCTACTAGAAAGAGCTTAAAACATATTAAATTATTTTGTATCGCTGAGACATAAGAGAAGACAGTATCCTTGATCCTTCTCAGGGGTCTACAAGAACGGTGGGGATAGAGGAAGGGAGAGGGGAAATTATCTACAGACCACAGACCTAGCTCGAATACTTGCAACAGGATGGACTCTACTAAAAACATCCAAACGTCAGGTCCTGATATTGAAAAGGGTGGTCAATTAATTCTTTAAGCAGATAGGCCTGTGTGGAATTTGAACTCGTAACACAAAACGGTGGAGCAAATATCGGAAGGCGTCCTGTCCATCGCTCCAATGATTCTGCCAGTCCCCCATTTTAGACTGGTATGTTATTTATCGACCCTGGAAGGATGAAATTCAAAGTTGGCCTCGTTAATATTTGAACTCAAAACACAAAGTGCTGGTTTGTTAAAGAGCTGGTCTGTTTTTAACTGTAAGTGACCCTTCAAAAGATGGAAGGTCATATATAATGATATAGTTCTAGATACTCACTTTTTTCTCTTACACTAGTTTCAGTCATTAGAATGCATCCATGCTGGAGCACCACCTTGAAAAGTTTCTTGAGGATCATATTGAATTCATGACTTTTTTTTTTTTTTTTCCATGTCTGGTACATAATTTATCGATTTTATCTGTCGAACTGCAAAACATAACCAGACAGTAAGCGTATGCACATGGATGCATGCGCGCACACACACACACACACACACACACACAATTGTTTCTACTTTTGGCACAAGGCCAGCAATTACCCAGTGCATTACTGGTACTTTATTTTATCGACCCCGTAAGGATGAAAGGCAAAGTTAACCTCGGCGGGATTTGAACTCAGAATGGCAAGGGCCGTAACTCTATGCGTCAAAGCATGGCGTCCGACCCTCTACCGATACTGCCAATCCACCGCGCACACACATAATGAACACACGAAGGGCTTTCCACCAGTTTGCCTCTATAAAATTTCACTCAGAAATTGTTGGTCAGCAGTAGGCTATTAGAGACACTTCCCCAAAGTGCCATACAGTGGGATTGAACTCGGAACTACATGGTTGCGAAGGGAACCTCTTAACCACCTAGCCATTTTCTGTAAAAAAAAAAAAAAATAGGAAATCGTGGTCACGGCTGGAACGGATTTGATGATGGATATTTTCAATCAGGTTTAACAACAGCATTGACATTAATATTCAGCCAGTCAACTAACCAACGGTTCAGTTTCGTAAGAAATGTTAGTTGAACTAATACAAGGTGATGATAGACTGTTTTAAAGCAGACAGTCTTGACTCGTTCCTTTCTATATGACGTCAACTACACTCAACGCAGGTGGGAATGTAGGGAGCGGGTTCTAATCTTGCAGCTGGTGGTGCCGGAACAGAAACAGTGATGACAGATCCCACCTAACTAAGTTAAACATGAACAACCACGAATCGGATACACAAAATATATACAATATATCTTACAAGTATGTGTGTGTATCTATGAACACACAGACACACATATGTAGTGTTATTGTAATGTCTTGTTCTATTATTATGTTTATGCGCGCGCCCGCTTACCAGAAGAGCACAATACAGACGTCATATTTTCCGAAGAAAAATTCAAAACGCTCTAACAAAAAGCCCTTTGTTTTGGACACACACACACACACACACACACACACACACACACACACACACACACACACACACACACACACACACACACGTGTATGTGAAAGCGGTTGACGTAAGAAGCAGTTCAAATTCCACGTGTGTGTGTGTGTAGTAATCGTGTGGATAAGTGGATAATCAGCGATTGGATAATCAGCGATTGGGTAATCAGCGATTGGGTAATCAGCGATTGGGTAATCAGCGATTGGGTAATCAGCGATTGGGTAATAAGTGTATTTGGTATATGAGTATATATATATGTGGATATATATGCGCGCATGTTTCTATACAATTTTGTGTTTACATGTACATTTGGGGCATACATATATATATATATATGTATATATATTAATTCAAAATATTAATAAATGTAGACATTCACGTAATCAAAATATATTTTATTATATATTTTTCGGAGCAACTGTGCTGTTTTTTCAGTACGTCCTCATCAGATAAAATGCATGTATTTTATCTGAAAACTTCACTGTTGAGTGCTTCTAATCTATTGTAAAACTATATTCATTGATTAATCAATGAACCTTGTTTAACTTTTGGTTATATATATATAAAGAGAGAGAGGAGGAGAGAGAGAAAAAAAGACACGTAAGATTATGTGTGTGGGCGTGTCTACGCATGCCTATATTTGTCAGTGTCGGAATTTACATAACAATAATAATAATTAATCCTTCTAAACTTTCACAGATTTTATCAATCTTAGCAACATATAACATTGGAAAACATTCCACAAACGGATTTCGTTTTCGTAACATATGTAATAAATAGCAACTTGTTTGCGTAAGAAACCGCAAAAATGGGGTGCTTTTACCTTTTTACCACTATCCAACACTATCGGACAAAATGCTGGAGACAAATTAATTTAGACCACCCAGCTAATATGATGGGTATCTGCTTTTGTTTTTTAGGTCATAAGATGGTTTAAAATAACAAAGTCGTTTAGTGTGATTCTGAAAAAGGCGCTGTCATCATTTCCTAGACAAGAAATGTGTTTTAGGAAAAATGTAGACGGAATGGCTGCGACGGGAGGTTAGTGTATAAAAGAATAACTAGTCAGTTTAGAAGGTCTGTGGGTTTATTCTTAACAATGTTGATAACCAAACCGTCTGAAACTGCCCCGGGTTTTAGGTCTTTAAAATGTTTATATTTATCTATACAAAAATCTTCTTACATCATTTTATGCAATAACATTTAAGTTGCAATAACATTTAAGCTAATTAATGAAAAAATTAATCATATTACTAAGCCTCTCTAAAAATTCAAAATGATTTGAAAAGTATAGGCAATGGCTTTCATTAGATATATGGTACAGAATGGATTGGTAGCTCTTGGTGCTGCCGATCTGTCAATGGCTAAGACACTTTACCAACCAGCCAAAACCGCTGGCCACTAATACAAGTAGGTACCACAAGGAACAGGAAACAAGGCGATCGTTAGATCGAACTAAGGAAACTGTTTCCACTAGTCTTTCCATTGCCGATAGTATCTGTGGGTCGCAACTTCTGGCAGAAATATGACTGCTATTTTGCTAATAGCATTTGAACTCAGAACCTACAGATTCAAAACAGATATTGCAAAACATCCTATTCGATGCTTTAACAGTTCCACCGCCCCTGGATTGATCTGCTGACACAATCATAACTTCGGCCACTGGGGTCCAACAGGGCGACCCTCTGGCCCCTCTTGTTTGCCCTTGGTATAGACCACATTGCCCGGAGTATCGGAGCCCCTCTCAACGTTTGGTACCTGGACGATGCTACGCTGGGCGGGCCCGTCGAGACTGTCTGCCATGACATTCAATAGATGGTTCCTGCCCTGGCGGGAATCGGCCTCCAGGTCAACTCGTCCAAGTCGGAGGTGGTGAATGTCAGCTATGATGCTCAGAGCTTTGCAACCTCCGTCTTAGACGTGCGGTCCATTCTCCAACAGGTACAGGTGACCCCCAAATAGGATGTCCTCATCCTCGGGTCACCGATCCACTCGCCGGCCATCCGCTCTACCATCAGGTCTAGGCTCCAGCAACTCCAGACCCTCACGAGCCGACTGGGCTTTATCGACGGCCACCCAGCTCTCTTCCTATTGAGGAACTGCTACGCCATGCCGAAACTCCTCTACACCCTTTGCAACGCTCCGTGCTACAGCCACGCATCTCTCCTCGCTGACCTCGATACTTATATCCGAGCGGCAGCTGAGGAGATATGTAACGTCCGGTTTGACGACATTGGATGGCAACAGGCCACTTTACCTGTCAGACTTGGCCTCCGGTCCCCGATCTCGCTGGCTTTGCCGGCGTTCCTTTCATCGGTAACCTCCTGCCACGTCCTCGTCAGCAAGGTTCTCCAAAACAATAGAACCCTGTGTTCAGGGAACGTGAG
Organism: Eledone cirrhosa; assembly: GCA_964016885.1. Taxonomy (NCBI): domain Eukaryota; kingdom Metazoa; phylum Mollusca; class Cephalopoda; order Octopoda; family Eledonidae; genus Eledone; species Eledone cirrhosa. Next base: position 91,582,783 of record OZ024742.1, on the reverse strand, counting down.
GTCGCCTGTGAGACGTGGGACAGGCTGGGGAATAGCCCGGTAGACGGCCCTCCTCCTTCTCCACCTGCTAACATCAAGTCCCCCCAAAGCGTATGTGATGCCATCCAGTGCAGCCTGGCCTCAGACAGGCTCACGCGCCAGCTCGACCAGCACCGCCTTGCCTGTTTTCGCGCGGCCTCCAAACCCCACAGTAGTGTCTGGCTCCATGCCTTGCCATCCTTCTGCACTGGCACGCAGCTGGATAACGATAGCCTGTTCATCGGCGTTTCCTTGAAGCTGGGACTCCGGATCTGCGAGCCACATAAATGTCGCTGTGGATATACCGTGGAGTCTTTCGGATTCCACCCGCTTTCCTGTCACCGCAGTGCCGGCCACCTTCCACGCCATGCTGCCCTCAACGAGGTCATTAAGCATGGCTTGGACGCTACAGGCTTCCCCTCCCAGCTCGAGCCGATGGAGCTGGAGCGAGGGGATGGCAAAAGGCCAGACGGTATGACTATCTTCCCGTTCCGCGGTGGCAAACTCCTCATCTGGGATGCCACTTGCAGCGACACTTTCTCCAGCCGTAACCTCGTACAGTCTGCGACTCACCCAGGTACTGCTGCACGTCGGGCTGAGGAGGCCAAACTCTCCAAGTACCGGTCGCTCTCCGATAAGTTTGTGGTCGTGCCCTTGGCAGTGGAGACTTCTGGTGTCCTTGGCCCTAGGGCTACCTCTCTATTCACCTCTATAGGCGCTGAGCTGGCTAGCCGCAGGTGTGAGCCTCGCGAGTTGGAATGGCTCTTCTAGCGCATATCCCTTACCATCCTCCGAGGAAATGCCTTCTCCATCCTGTCCACCGGAGCTGTGGGGACCCTATTTGCTCACCATACGGATTAATAGGCAAAGTTATCAACTATTGTAAATAAATAATCTAAAAGGATAAAATGCAAAATTAAACTCAGAGCATAAAGAGGCAAAGCAAATGCTGCAAAGCATTTACTCGGACGCTGCAATTTCTCTGCCAATTCGCCATAAGTAAATAATTCTCGTTTTCACTGAAAAGGTTGACGTGAAAATAGTAAATTTGCGATTCTGTGTTCAATTTCTATCTGGGAAAATATATTGCTTAATGTTGATTGGGACGAATGTGAGCAGTGTCTCAAGGTTTCTGAGCTGAAGAAATTAGAGGAGTCAGATATATATGAGAAATGACATAACAGTAATTACTGCCATAATTTCTGAGAGGAACAAGACCAGAGAACTCAACTAACTTAACTAGTAGTTTATTTTATCGACTCTGAAAGGGAATTGATCAAACCTTCTGCAGTGGATTGACACTAGAATTGGTAAAGTAATAGTTTCTAACTTAAACACAAAGGCACAAAATTGAAGGGAGGGGTTAATCAACTTGTACATATTTCATCAACACTGTAAGGTTGGAGAAAGCACATTCGCCGCCAGCGAGATGTAAATTAAGAACATAACTAAATACCTAAATACCGTAATGAATTTTGTCCTACATTATACTGATCTGCAAGCCATCACAGTGTAATAACAATAATTCGTTTTTTATTGCCACGTGTACGATGAATGCAAGAACATTAGAGTAGCGTGTTACAAAACGTGTTGATGTTTACATTGAAATCAAATGAAATCAAATGTCACTAGAAACACGTTATATAAAAACTATTGGACCAGTGTAGTCTAACAAATGACAGCAACAGTGTTGAGCATGTTTAATTTTGGGAGTCCAGCATTGGTACATCATATAACCCGGTTTACAGTTTATATGAACAATCGTGCTAACTCTGAAATTTGCGTTTTGATAGACTTATGGTTTATGTTGCTTACTGTCAAGTGGAAGTGATTTAAAGATAAAAGTGATAGGTTACTAATTTATTTCTATGATATAATTACATAAATTTTCAGCATATATGTATAAATAACATACAGAATTAGCTCGGAGAACATTTATTTACAGGGATAAATGTCGGGTTAGAATCAAGACCTTGTGATTAGAAAACGAACTTTTTATTGAAAAACATGACTGACATAGGAAATGCATTATTACAGACATATATGAAAATATACAAACACACGGTTTGATTGATATGTTAATATTCAATGAAAACAACTACCACCTGGGCTACAAATCTATTATTACCCTAATTCCCAAGACTAAGTGCTCTCTCCTAACTGAGTTTTCTGGCTCACATGTTCATGATAAGAGTAGGTCCAGTCACTTAGTCCATGTTCGACACTCAACCCACCTTTCATTAAATTTAATGGAAAAGACACCTTCTATCTTCGCACTCACACCTCTCACCAAGTAAAACTTAAAAGGTCGATGAGAGTCCAACCGAAGAGGAAAATATTTGTCTTGAATTTGTTTAGTCTCATGCAACCACATTTGTTGCCATAGCAACCAGTTAGATGAAAGCCGCATGATGATGATGATGGACTTAGCCGTTAGCTTGATCCATCCTACACATGACTCTAGCAATTCGACAAAACTCCACAGGTCCACTTGAACACTAAACAAATTTCACTTACAAACTAGGTACCATGCCTATCCTCAATCTTATCACTATAGCAGTGAAGTAGGGAAATGCTGAAACGGCTGTTTTAAATTACCTTTATTCACTTAACGTTCCTATATTTTCTTATTTAAATTTCTCTGAGAGGGTGGGGTTGATGATTGCTTTCCATCTTTTCTGTATCCACTTGTGACTTCGATTAGACATTTTAACAAGTGACAAAAGACGTCAAATTGTGGTACGTTAAGAAACGATATATTGTAAAAGTTTAAAAAACAAATGCAAACTATAAGTTATTAGTATATATATATCATTAAGCCTCTAACTACGGGATTAACATATAATTACACCTATAATTGATCAACAAGATATATATATTATTTGGCCTCTAACTATATGTGATCAACAGGATCTATATATCCCTAAACCACCAGCTATAGGGGATCAATAGGAACTATGAGTCACTAAACTAATATGTGATCAACGGGATCCATTTATTATCACCACACTAATTATAAGTGATTAACAAGATTTATATGTCACTATGGCACTAGCTGTAAGTGATCCACAGGATCTGAATATTATTAAGTTAATACGAAAAAATCTTGGTAAAGTGTTTCGTGTTTTTCGATTCTTTTTTTGGTTTTGCTTTTGTTTTTTCAAAATGTTAAAATGAAAATTGGGGCGCGTCTATAAAGCTGTGAAATACAATCTGTTCTTTCTTTAACTAAGTGTCAATGCATTACAAATGACACTTGAAACACAGACCGTGGGACTCAAATGTGGGATAACTGCAGTTTAGTCAAACCCAGCCCCACGACTACCCACCCAGACCGAATTGTTTTTTCTCATTAGTTTCCTAACAATACATATTTTTAAATGAAATTTTGCAGATACGCTTGCAACGATGTAGATTAAATTCTGTTGGTGAAATTTGAAAACAAGATTTTTGTAATATTATTTTATTTCATTTTGGAGGATTTCTTTTGTTTGTTTGTTTTTTGTTGTTGTTGTTTTTGTACACACTCCCTTGTTGGCAACATGATATTGCAGTCATGTATACCATCGATGACATTATTCTAATTGATATTGGTTATATTTATTATCAACATGAAATTATCATTAAGAAAATAATCTGAGTTTACGTTTTGTGCCATACTAACACAAATCAAAAGTATTCGATAAATGACAGCATTAGCGAACGAAACTATACAATAATGAATGGAATAAAACAAAAATCAAATTAATTTGTTTTCTTAATTTCATTAACATAATCGTAATATACACCATGAAAGCGTATCTTTTCAAATCTCCATTTCCAAATATGCATTATTAAAGATTATCATTTTGTTTTTAGGGTGGTCTATATATATATATATATATATATATATTAGAAAGTGAGGTTTTTTTACAAAATGAAAAAGAAAACCGAGGTGTCCTACATGAGTGAAAGTATAAGGAAAAAACATGAAATCGAAAATGCAACTGGAGTCTTTTTTTTTTTTAAATATATATTTATTTGGTTCCTTTAACGGTTTCGCAGTTCTTCCGCTTTTCAAAAGTAGAATTGAGATGGAGGGTTTGTGATTTTTCTCACATCTGGTTGGTCTTTGAATGTTACTTCTGTTTTATACGGAAAAAAGTGGCTCGAAATGCTAGGTTTTTAGAGAAATAATTACTTCTCTAAAAACCTAGCATTTCAACCCACTTTTTTCCGTATAAAACAGAAGTAACATTCAAAGACCTACCAGATATGAGAAAAACCACAAACCCTCCATCTCAATTCTAGTTTTGAAAAGCAGAAGAACTGCGAAACCGGTAAAGGAACCAAATAAATATATACTTTAAAAAAAAAGACTCCAGTTTCATTTTCGATTTCATCTTTTTTCCTTTTATATATATATATAAATATTAAACTGTTATTATACTTTTATTATTTCCAGTCAATGAAGTGAGATATTCACCTGAAATGGCAGAAAATTGTCTAATTAATGCAATAACCCCACAAAAATAATGAGCAATGAAGATTCTAAGACACGCTTGTTGAACATCTTAAAATGGCTCGAGTCTTACCAAGGGAGTAAATTGCAGCAAGATTCTCCACCATTAATAATCGATCTTCCTAACCCATCCACCCCAAAAGAGCTATCCTGTGAAGATAGCAGCAACCCAAAGCAGTTCGGAAATAATCCAATGGAGAAAGGCCAGTGTCGTAATTCGTTCCCTGTTGTTTTAAACAATTGCTTAGATATGAGTATTTCTCCATCATCCACACCTGTCAATGGAAACTGTGATGAAAGAAAATCAGATAGCGGCATTTTCGAGGATAGCAGCATCTGTGAGATAGATTGCTCTTCAGCAAACTCAACGTGCAGTGATTCCAACCAGGTTAATGTTAAGCAGGGTGTGGAAGTATCTGATGTACAGACTTCAAATACCTCTGCCTGTTCAGAATCTATTTCTGAAAACATTTCTGTAAATGATTATGCACTGCAAGAGAATGTTACTGAGATATCAGAGAATCTTGCCACTGGCAAGAATTGTAGTAATAAAGAGGAGAATAAGGACAATATAATCATCTTTAATGCTGAATGTAAAACACCAGATAATCCTTCTTGCTCTTCTGATGACCAACATGAAGTGATCTCTACATCAGAATTGGTTGTCACGGACGAAAATACCACAGAAATCAATTCAATTATTTCATTGGAAGATTCTGATGCTAGCAAAACTTCTGTGAAGCAATCACTGGATAATGTTGTCACTGAAGTTGATAGTGATAAAATACCTACTGAAGACTTGTATCACTCAGAAAACTCTTCCGTTAATTTTGACTGTCCCTTACCAGGAATTAAGGATGCTCCAACATGTCTACAGATTGAGTCGACTTCAAACTCCACTGGGTTAATTCAACCAATAACCACTAAAGATGATGAAATCAATCAGTGTGGATCACCTCAGATGATTAATAATCAGTCAGAATCTTTAATCGTTCTGGAACATAAAGAAATCGGTTCCAATTTATACCAGAATAATACTGCACAGACTGTTTTAAATTCCAACAATGATAGTATTCAATGTGTAGGTAAAGTGTTAAACCCTGATATCAACTATGTAAGGGACTCTAGTTCCAGTTCTGTACACAGACACGCAACATCAGACATTATTGAAAAAACTCAGAATATAGCACGAAAAAATCCGTTGCAGAATATAAGTTCGAAAGAACACCACTGTAGCTTTTCTTCATTTGTAAACAATATAAACCAGAAAACATCGGCAGATCAGACTGGAATACAAGAGTCGGAAGAAGTGTTAATCAAACGCCAAGGAAAAAAGCTATCTAAAGCACGTCCAAACTATACAAATCTGGAAGATCCTATAAAAGGCTTTAAAACATCCCCGATAATGACCATTAAATCAAATTTCTCAAAACCCGCCTGTGTTGTAACTGAGCAATACACCACCACAAGTAGTGTACCATATTACTCTTCAGTTTATGATAACAGTCATTTCAAGGACTCATTCGTAAACCTCAGGCAATATTCCGACAAAACAAAATGTCGGCAGGTTCCAGAACAATCGCTATATTATGCAAATATATCAATGAACAGATCCTCAAATGAACAGTACGTCATTTACCCTAATCTGGTGAATTCTGGGTATTCAAGTATTTGTTATTCTCCCCAGTTTCAAAGTGGCCCAGTAAAAAGTTATATCAGCAAAACTAACGACGACGTGGCCATGCCATCCAATATCTTCAGCAACCAACTAAGACCGAACACAAACCCTTTCACTTCTCCTTATATGTGTTTACAGGTAACTCACGGAAACAAATTAGTAAGTAAAGAAAAGACTAACATAAATGGTTTACATGACTTTCTAGAAATATGCCACCCTCTGCAAAGCTCCAATATACCAGAAATGAGTAATCAGAATCACTACACAGTCTTACAAAATGCAGTCTTAACACCAGCTCAACGAGGGCAGCAATTTGGCCCAAATGTATATAAAGGTAATGACCAAGCGGGTTATATGATTTATGAGAATAACAGTTTAATTCCCAATCCCAATAATTACATGAACAGATTTAATCAATTTATATCAGCACAAGACCATAATTCACAGATCGATAATCCCATTGTGAAACCTTCTAGTAATCCTTATAATCCAGACATTTACCAATCCAAGCACTCGTCTAATGTTCAGCCTATTCAGATTCCTCCACCAAGTAATAACGATACACGTAATACATCATATATTATTTCGAATGTAAGAACAGACAATGGAATCTCACCAAAACAATATTTGACCGAAAGCAGTTTCCAACCAAGATTAGAGCCCACATCACAACACAACAGTACTAATGAGAGATCGAATTCCAATATATATCTACAACAAAATCAAGTCAGAAACCATGCTGAAAATGATGTCTGTAATAAAACGTCTCGCTTTTCGAAAAGTTCTTTAAAAGAAAAGAAAATCAACAGAAAGAATCAATCTAGCCTGAACCCGAATAATTATATACAAGTTGGTTCTACGGCAAATAATATGCATAGATCTTTCAAACCTGCCAATAATTCAGAGAAATCGCTTACACAATCCCATTATAACACAGAAAATATTCATGAAGATAATTTTAAAAGCATTATACCGTGGTTTCCAATACCCACTAGCAATGATTCCTGTGGCCTGCTGAATGTCGACAAAGATATGGGAGGCTCAGCAAAACTATGTCACCTAGTCCAGCAACAAGAAATCCGCTCCAGTTTATCGGCGCCGACATCTGAACCAAAAGATAATGGAAATGTTTCCGAGAACGGCCAGTTTCTGCAAAAGCAGTTGTACAACATCACTCAGCCTCTTTTAAACCAAAATATAGGATTTCAACATAATGAGCAAAATAATATGGTAATGACTACAAAATCAATAACAAATGATAATATTCAGCGTCCGAATTTGAGCGCTTTTACTACAGGCAGTCTACCTTCAGTCAGTTCACAAGCGTCTCAAGGTAATTGCTTTCTGTCAGAATATCCATCAGTTCCTCGTGAACAAACTGGAAAAGATTTTCAAAACATAAACGACCCTTCAATCGCTCAGCAAATATCAAAATATAAGCGGTGTGGAGCAGAAAATCCTTTGAAAGATCTTAATGATTCCAATTTTATTTTTTCAGATAATGACGTTCTTGAGCCCGGTTTAGTTGACGATAAGCACCTTTTAACACCTGATGGGTCTAAGGGAGATCAATCGGCGGACATGATGGCTGATGAATCATTCTTGCTTTCAGATTATGATCCTGTTTTCTTGGCCAGTCTCCTGACAAATGATCTTGACTACTACCACGATTACAACTCGGCCTTTGATGAAAGCTTTGAGGATGCTGCGTCTATAACTTCTGCGAATAATGTTCAAAAAGAGAATGATTATATCGAAAAGCTTGTCTCGAATTTTGGAAATACTACCCAAACGCCAGATCGTTTCATGACCCACCATTCTGCGAACAACCAGCATATCAATATGTCCCCTAATCCAACCCCTTCCAACACCTCCTTTTATGCTACATCTGTGTCTACAAACGATGGTTATAAGTCAGCGTTTCAATATGATAACCAAATGAAGTATTCCAAAAATCAAAGTGAGGGCATCTGTTCATCACTAAAACATCCAGTTTGCACCCATGTATATCCTACAACACAAAGTGGAATTATGAGCCAAAGATATCCAAGTGAAAGGGCAACCTACCAATGTTCTCCGGGACAAACCTTATACGCAACGGACATGATTTCACGGATCGATAGTAATCCACATACCCCCAAAAGAAGAAGCAAGAGTGCTGGGTCTATAAATGGCTCGTCAGCGTTGGTGTCAGAACAAAAGAAAATTTCATTTTATGATCCAGAAGTTACAAAAAGGTTTTCGGACCGATGCACATCAAAAACAGCTTATCAGCTTGCTGAGTCGATCAGTGATTTCGAAATCAACAAAGGTAAATATGTAAAGAAACCTGGACTTCAAAAAGAAAATAGTTTCAAATATGACAATGGTTCAGAATCAAATAATGATGGTAGGCCATTGATGAGTTTGCTCATTGATAACTGGGATTCTAATTCCAGAAATCTTTATGATGTCGGTAAGTGTTCCAGTAAAAAACAGTTGGTGAATATTGGTTTAGCGAATACAACTGTAAGCTCAAGTACTGGAAAAACCAAAGATGTAAAACAACTTTTTCGAAGACCACGTGGACGACCACGCAAAACGCCACGATTGGACGAAGAAACCAAAGGAGAAACATCAATGAACACAGCATTGCAAGCAAAACAGACGTCTAAAAGTAGAATTAAAAAGAATGCAAACATGGATGGAAAAGATGAAAGTATTCAACAAGTGTGTGATTCGCTAAATGAAGTAGTAACCACACCAGAGACTGAAATTAAAATTAATCCAAAGAGAGATGAAAATGAAAAAAGTGTTCAGGCAGCTTGTAGCCAAACGGTTATTGAAACTATTCTGAATCATTCAAATGATTCCCAAAAACATATGAGTGAAATGAACGGGGATGAAGGTTCTCGAATACATAGTGATGTTCCGAGTAGTTCAGATTGTAACGCACAATTAGATGATGATAATAAAAACGTAACAAATATTTATGTTTCAGAGGCTCCGTCGCAATTAACCAATAAAAAAGAGTTAGGAGAAAATAGTGAAGATGCAAATGGTTGGTGTGATGAATGTTCAAATCTGAGCCAAGAGGAACGACAGATGAAATCATATTTAGAATTAAAAAAGAAGCTAGATAAACGTCAGAAAACAAATAATGCATCGTGGAAATGTCCCTATCTACTGTTTAAATCGACAAAAGATAAATCTCAGCAAAAATCTTCAATTAGAAAATGTCTATCAAATTATAGTGGCTCGCCTAATATGTGGCCGTCGAGTAGAAATGGCGTTTCTATCAATAAACCGACAGTTACACATGAAGATGGCAAACACAGTCTTAATGATTCATGTAATGTAACTGAAGATTCTTTGAAACTGGTTCTCTCATCTGCTGAATTATCTAATGTAACTTGTGTTTCAGAGCAGACAAAACCAGAACATACATCTAAAACTGTAACTAAATTGGTGGAAGAGCGTCACCCACGCTCTGTTCAAATTTTTAGAAGAGAAACAGTAATATTTGATAAGCAAAGCAGAAGTAATATTTCCAAAAAGAAAAGTTCGTCTCCAATTGCCATGATTCGACCATGTATACCTTTACCTATTTATCCTCCCCCACCCCCACCTTTGTTTAAACTCCCTCCTCCTCCTCCACTTCGAGAGAAAAAAGTTACACCTGGAAATGTCAATCCAACTATAATGGAAAATGCCAGACTTTGTTTCGAAGATATTAAATCCCAATTATCAAAAACTGAATCTGATTTTGACAACTTTCTCATAAGTTATGCAAACATTGTTCAGGGTCTGCAGAACTGCAGCGCTGAAAGATATCGGAGTATTAAAGAAATTCTATTGAAGACATCTGAAATAAAAACAGACGCATCATCGTCCGGAAATAAAGATGTTGAGCATCAATCAGCAGCAACAGCAACAGATATTTCAGAAAATGCGACAGAAACAAAAAATGTATCCAACGAAAATAGTACGGAGAAAACTGTTTTGACAGATATAGACGCGTTAAGCATCCAAAGAGATCGACCCACCGGTGAAGACCCTCTAGATGGAAATGAATTTACAAAAGATTACACTGAATTGGTGAAAATCATCCTCACTAGTCGTGCTGATGAATATAGAAACATAAAACTTGTTATCAGTAGAAATATTTGCGGCGGCGCTGATATGAAACAAATGGCGAGTAAAAGCACAAACCAAGTGGATATAGAAGCGAAGAAAGCCAAGCTAGCAGCATATTTTGAAACCGTGGGAAAAATGGCAATGATGGAAGAAGAGCATTTCACTAAGACGCCTAATAAATCCGGACGTGCAGGGCGAAGCCAGCAAAGGAAAATAGTTCACGATAAAAAGGTATATGATATGAGTTGTAATACCAGTTTAGCGGGAAAACCAAAGAAAAAAAGCGTTGGTAGACCAAGAAAATATAATATCAAAGGAACTAATGTTGTAAGGAAACCACGAAGTAAGAAAGAGGAGAGAAAATGCAATATAGAAAATGCAGATAATCTGGCGACGTTGTCCTCTACTAGTGATGATGGCTTCGTAGAAGAAAGCACAGGGGATTATATCATGGGTTTGGGGACAGAAAGTGATGAAGATATTTTCTTCAATTTTGTAAGTGTCCATACAAACGCTTCGGAGAACTCAAAATATCTTCTGGGAGGAGATAAAAGTGATTCAAATGTTGCGGAAAATCATTCAAATTCTCTATTTACCAGTAATGGAGGAAAAAGAGTAACTCATGTCTCACTAGAACACACCTCACCAGACGGAACGGAGGAGAGTGGGTATGATATAGCAAAGGTTTCACCTGTGAAATCAAATACCAGAAGCTCATGCCGAAAGTCGTCGAGATTGCCTCTTGTAAGTGAAAAAAGAGGGTGTTATTATGGTGTATGTAGTGTCGACCTGGACCATAACAGAATTTTCACCAAGTCAGAACCCCCTGTTGAAAAATGCATTTCTTCTTTTAAAAAGCGTAACCAATCGAAAATTATAAAACCCAAAAGAGCTATTATTTTAAGAAGGGCGAATCAACAGAAGAAAGATGAGGAGGAAAATCAGAAAGCTTATATTCAATCAAAGATGTCTGTAACTACAAAGAAAATATACGATAATCAAGTTAAAGATATCCATCGTACAAACAAATCTGGAAACAGTACAAAACTTACAATTAACGCTGAAACTCCTGAAGAACGTAAAACATTGAAACGTACCTTTCCGACAGAGCCCTGCACGGATGAAGATGTAAATCTCATGTTTATCGATAGAGATATTGAGATGTCCGAAATACTTGATTCAGAAGACAGCTCTAAAGCAAGGAGAAAAATCAGCAAATTAAAAGAAAATAAATACTTCCGGGGAAGAAATCGTTCTTCGGCGAGTGGTTCTATAATCACTAAAGTATATTCTAATTCGTTAAGATCTCGCTCCATGCTACCTGAATCTGACTTTAAAAATAAATCCTCCAAATGCTGTTTTTCAAAAGAAAAAGTTCTGAAAATGGAAACGTCATTTAAGAATTATATTTCAAAAATAAATATCAATCTAAATAATGATAATGATAACAATAGTTGTTTCGATTGGATGGTGAGATCAGTTTTACTGTCAAGTCCAAAAGAAACGTCTCCCGATATTAACGATAATAAGAGACTAAGAGAAAAATATAACCGACATGCACGAAACAAGGCTGATAAACCCGATCTATTTGGTCAAGTTCAGATGATTACTGCTGAAAGCAATGACCATTCAGAGAATTACACCAACATCATGGGCTCCTTAGATAAATCTAATGAAAGAAAACACACGTCGAATGTCAATTCTTTTAAGAAATCTAAATCTCAGCCACATTCCAGAAGGAATTACAACTTGACATTCCAGCAAGAAAATACTAAAGAAGGCAATGTATTAAAACTAATCAACACGACGGAAGTACTAGATATTTCAAAGCTGAAGAAGGTGATAGCATTTAATGAACTTACAACTGATGACAGCCGGTTTCAAGATGGTAAAAACGAAAGTGTATACCAAGAACAATTGATAACTGACAACGGTGCAAAACATTGTCGTTTGTCATCTGAATTAACAACAGTGGTAAACAAGAAACGGAAGTCTTCGAAAGGGGGAGAGATACTGAAAATCAAGTCTATTAATTTTGAAGAGGATCCGATTCTTCTCAAGACAACAAAACTTTTAAAGGAAGAAGAAAACTTTAACATAATTGACGGGAACAACAATATATTCGATATACTGTTTCAGACGACTACAGTTCAGGAAAATGAAATAGAATCGGAAAACGGCTCAGGAACTTCTAACATCAATTACAGAGATGCCACTTTTCCTCAGCATTCTAAATCTAACGCTAACTTATTAAAGATATGGGACTCTACGTCTTCCAAACTTCCAGTGATACGGAAGCACATGAAAACTAATAGATTAAACACTGGTGACAGTCGAAAAACTTTAGTGGTGGACTGCTGTAGGCTGCAGAATAATGTAAGCAACTTTCAGTCATTACAGTCTACTGAATATACAGAGGATACTCTCAATTCTGACACGAAGACATCACTAAATGGAATGCTTAAAAATACTAATGTATCTCCGAAACAAAAGCGTCGAATAAATAGAAATGTTCGCTTCTCAATGAATAATGATGCCGAGGAAACAAGTTCAAGAAAAGACCTTCAAATGAAAATGCATTTAACTGGATCGAATTATAAGAAAAGACACCGAAAAACGCGTTCGACCGTGAAGACATCTAAATCTGAAGAGCTTTACAAAAAACATTTAAATCTTGGCGAAGATTGCATTCATGATGATTGTGCCATTTCGAAGTTAGAATCAACCGCTGAGACCACAGTAGTTTCTAGAAATCTTGATTCTTATAAGAATATCACAAAAAATGTTGGCGATATCGTATCACATGTGGAACATATCATATCACAGAGAGGTAGTAAAGGTAGTAAATCAACCAAGAATGTTAATCGTGGCAAATCTAAAATAACATCTCGTAAAAGGAAAAAGCGACCACCACTTCGGTGTGAATACTGTTCAAAACAATTCAAGAAACCTTCCCAGTTACTCTACCATACTCGTGGGCATACAGGCGAACGACCATTCAAGTGTGATGTATGTGAGAAGGGCTTCGTATCTAGTACTCATTTGTTGCGGCATTCTTACACGCATACTGCGGTAAAGCCTCACGTTTGTGCCACATGTGGACGAGCTTTTTCTCAACGTAAAAATTTAATGGCACATGAACGTGCGCACACAGTCGTCGAAACCTTAAAATGTCAAAAATGCTCTGTAACGTTTCGAACACGAAGTAACCTTGTTGCACACAAGAAAATACACGAGCAGGATCAAACTGCTGCATCCAATAAAACAAGAAGAAAGTGACCTAAATTATAGAAAAAAAATGAGTGTGGTATAGTCGGTAGAAAAGCTGGATCTCTCGACTAGATGCTTTGTATTAATTTTTTCTATTTATGTTCTGAGCGCAAGACATTTTGAAGTCGAATTTGTTGTTAATTGTTAATAAATAGTTAAAATAAGTATCAATAATATACATAAGAATAAATGCAATCGGTTCAAACTTTTCTTTCTTTCCACAAAAATGCGGAAAAAGAGAATTCCTATGGATTTTGAAGAAACTGAAGTTACACAATTACAACTAACTGTATTAACGAAAAAACTTCTGCTGTTATTGCTACTGCTGTTGTTGCTCTTCTTATTCTGTTTTTCTTTTTTTTTTCTATTTATTTGTTTATTATTATCTTAGTATTATAATAATAATTCTAGTATAGGCACAAGGCCAATAATTTGGTGGGAGGGGAAAGTCGATTAAATCGACCTTAGTACGTTACTGGTGCTTTATTTTATCGACCCCGTAAGGACGAAAGGTCGAGGTTTGCATTCCATCCTTACGGGGTCGATAAAATAAAGCACCAGTAATTCACTGGGTCGATTTAATGCCCCCCCCCCAAAAAAAAAAAATTACTGGCCTTGTGCCTATACAAGAAATCATTATAATAATAATAATAATTATTATTATTATTATTATTATCATTATTAATTGTCTCACGGTCTATAGTTAAATTTACTTTTCCAATAACATCAAGAATAAAAGAAGCACACATGTCAATGTATGAGCTTTTGATTTCGCCATATTATTTAGTACTATCTATTGGCAGATTCGTTAGTAAAGCAAAACATATTTTGAAATATTTAGTTTAAAATCTTTGACTTGGTGCCAAAGTTTTTTTTTTAATTGTCTAATTTTTAATTGTTTGTTTTTGGTATTTTTTATTGTCGCTACTTCATATTTTTATAATTCTCCCCACGCTCCACAAAATTGATATACAGAGTAAAAGAAGTGTATCTTATTTGACTGTCATAAGTATAACACTAGATTAGGTTATATCTATGATGTGGGGCACAGTTTTAAAATTTTATTTGAGACCCTTTCCCATATTGTTATTTTAACTAGCTATAAAACTTTGAAGATGCTTGGCAGAGAGGGTAGGGTTTGGGACTCACATTCTTAAAGTCGTGGATTGTATTTCCAGACCGGTTGATGCGTTGTGACTTTGAGAAAAATATTTCATTTCATTTTACTACAGTTTGCTCAGCCGAAAAGGAGTGCCAGCGGCAGCTGGGATGAGGGTTAGCCCTGCAACGGACAGATGTCTTTGTCCAGGGAAGAGTCCTTTGCTCGCAATCGTATAACGCCCGCGAAACCCTTATAAGATAGTGGCTGTGTCCAATCTATGCACGAGTAAACAGGTGTAAATAGACAAGTCTAACTCTTACTCATAAAGCATTAAGTTCTATTAATTTTTTTTTTGTTTTTGTACTTTTTTCCAACAGTAAATTAGGAAATTATACATTTGTATCAAGGGATACAGTTGTTAACCTTGTGTTGTCCACTTTAATATAGCTAATTCTACATGTTTAAATAACAAGAGGGTCAGAGATCCCACCTTGTTTGGTCCAGGGAGACAATTTAATATTGTTAATTGTACATCTCTACCAAGAGACACAGTTGTCCTCTTGCCAGGTCTTGTTTTAGACCTATTAATATTCGAATTTCCAGTCAATAACCAGACCTTATTATTTTGAAAAAAAAATTAACATATAGAAACACATCACACACACACACACACACTCCAAATCTTCCTATTTCGTATTCCAGTATTTCTTATAATTACATACACACACATTAAACATGGTTTTTGCTGTATGAAACCTTTAAGCTAGTCTTATTCTTATGGTCAAGAAGAATATAAATAAATAAACTGTGAAATGACTATCGTGTTGTCGTTATTGTTTATTGCATTGTTGTTGTTTATTATTTAGAGGTTACCAGGTGTGTCTTTCAGATCTACACGGTTACGAACTCATCACTAGTACCATCATCAACACACTGATGGCGTGATGAGTGAGTTGTGATGCGTGACCCAGCTAGTTGTGGCATAGTTTGTGTAGGTGATGATCTACAGACAGAATGACATTAAAACATAATTTTCAATGAATTTAAATTTGCCTCTTAATTGGAAAGATAAAACAAAAACTAAACAGTAGTGAATCTAATAATAGAGAAATTTAAAATTTAAAATTAACTATTTTGGTACCAAAGCACCCACTCTCCGATTCTCTCATACAAAATGTAAAGTATTTATATTTCTCTGAAGCATTCTAATTTTCTATAATAAAAGCTTAATAATTAGTTGATTATATAAATAAATCCTTCCAAATTTGTGATTTTCAAAATTATTTGGAAATCAATGTCTTTCATTAATATTGCTTCTAAAGCATTTTTATCATCTAAAAACCTCCCATCATAATTTTATGTAAGAACATTTGGTAAGCTATGCTCAAAACACCAAATAAACAATGCGAAATTAAATTATTTTACTAAACTCTTTAAATTCTTGATTGCTATCAAAATGGTTTGAGAACACGGGCTGTCTTACTTTAGAAATATAGTAACGAAAAAATTAAAATTTATTTCACAATTAATTTTTCATTGTTAGGATGTACTTTACTCTGATCCGTTAATATTAGATTTCATCAGCTAAGTACACTTATTAAGCTTACCTTGAACAATTATTATTCTTTTTTTCAAGTAGAACAAAACAGTAGGAATACTTGTGTTAAGAGTAATATTCATAATCACAAAGGTGTAATGTTAAAACTGAAATCATGCATACATTAATTTCGGATCTTCGTATTAATAACTGCATTGTTTCTTTCCAGGCATTGTTCAAAAAGAAACCTCATTTGGCCATTCCATGAGAGTATCTTGGTCCGCATATAAACTTTTTGGCCGACTCTCGTAGTAACAATAATAGCCATTGATTTCGAAGATAAGCCGTTTGATTAACTCAATGGTCAGCTCATGAAATTAACGTGAATGTGTTTGTTTTCTACAGATTCGTGTGCATTTAAGGTAATTCTCAAGTCGAATCAGCTTGACACAATATGTAACAAGATTGTATGATGTTTGATTTATTGGTACAATCCATCTGACGGGCTTCCACGGAGTTTTTATCAACTCAATTTCACTCACATGTTTCGGGCCTAACCGAGGCTAAGGTAAAGTCTCTTTCCTTAGACATTTCGGTACGTGATCGATCTCGGAACCACATCGATGCGACCTGACGTTCTTAATCACGCAAACATGCTTGCGGTCGTTAGTAGATTTGAACAGAAGGAAAAAGAGCAAACAGTAAAACATTAGGTAAAGTCAAGGAGGCCTTAACTCTTTTTGGACTCGTAGGGCGCCGTCATGACGCACACCGTATCTTTAGTGGTTTAAATCTGGCGGAACCCGTACCTGTTAAGATCGGAACACAGACAAATTCTTCAAGAGAAAGGAAAGTAAAGTGATCAAGCAATATAGAGGAAAAATCAATCCCAGCACTGGACAACTATTTTATTTACTGATCTCAAAAGGATGAGGCAAAGTTGACGTCTGTAGGATTTGAGCGCAACAACGAATACCGAGGCATTTTCAATCCGACACACTAACTAGTCTGCCTATTCGCCACCTTAGCAAAAGAAACTACACAAGGTTATTGCCAGCATCAAGAGCTACAAAAATGATCATACTACATGGCACATTATCATTAAATAAATTACTTGCTCTCCAACAGCCAACATATCTCTTGAAATTGCATTTGATTTTACCATACTAAACTGTTTATTTTAGCGTGTTTATATAGTTTTTCACATAAGATGAGGTAATAAGTACGAGTCGCCTAATCTGGTCGATTTAAGTGACTATTACACACTCACCAGCAATCAATAGTTCTGATCACTCGCTAATGGATCACATTGATATATGATTGATTAGAAATAGCATACACTAATATGTGTCTCTCCCTGGATGTGAGGTTGTGAACAGGGTTTCTGTATTACCGAACTTCTCATTTCTCCATACCGATCCTTCCTTCCTTCATCCTACCCACCACACACACTGGCAAGAAAAAATACTTTTGTATACAACAAAATTTATTACATTAAAAGCCTTATACTTATTTAACAGTAGTTGTTATTTATACTACACAATACATTGTGTAAAATTAACAG
>OZ024742.1:91504997-91559997 GCA_964016885.1 Eledone cirrhosa | reverse complement strand
CTTACTGCTTCCCCTTTCTCTGTATCTCTCACTTTCTTTTTACCCCGTCTGCCAGTCACATTCTCTCTGTTAGCCTCTTCCTCACACTTTCACTCATTCACTCTCTGCTACTCCCTCTCCGTCACTTCCTCCGGTTTGACCTGTTGGGTGGTCTTTATTCTCTCGTCTACGATTTCACAGAACTTATATTCATCAATTTCAGGGACTTGACTCCTTCTTCCTCACTTTTCGTTGCATTACCATCTTTGTTTGTTTACTGTCTCGCTCGTTCCCCCTATTTACATGTCCCAACGACTTTCTTCAGCCGTTGCTCACACCAACCAGAGGTATATGGTCTTTAAAGCGATGAAATACCAATGAAATACCAATATGTAACCCATTTGCAACCACGCAGCACGCCATTTGTTCATATATATATATATATAGTTTGGCGAGGTTTTTTTATATGAAATCGTGTGTCGAAACAAATATTGTTATACTTGGGGAGGGTCATATTTGTGTAATATTGCCAGAATTAATAACAGAACACACTCACTGTTTGGTTGGTTTTCGCTTCTCGCTTCTGTGTCTTTTATATCGGTAATCTAATATACTCGGTCCTCAATGTTGCCATTGACTGACCGGCGGTCAAAAATAATACAGATACAATATAGACACAAACACATATATATAGTTTATCATAAATCTTTCGTTGCACATCTGCAACATCGTCAGTGGTGCTATATTTTCCTCCTGTTGTATTGTATGTCTTTGCCATTTTTATTCAGTCTGTCTATATATTTATTTATTTATTTGCTTGTTTGTTTATTTTATTTTGTCTTCTTTGCGCATGCGTTTGCGTGTGTGTATAGTGTTTTGTTTGCTGTGTGATGGGTGACTAGTGTGTGTTTATGTGCTTGTTGTTATTGTGCTTGTGTATGTATTTATTTATTTATTTATTTACTTATTTTATTTTATTTACTTATTTATACTTCTCTTAGGTCAGTGTTGTTTGTTTGGGTGTTGTTGTTATTCCATTCATTCTTTCTGTTTAGCCTTGGTCTTCTAATGTCTATTTCCCGCATGTGCGACCCAACAGAAATGGAAAGACACATCCAACACTTCATCAACCGCATGCAGTTCTCTGGCTACAACCAAAGAGACAGAATCAGAGTATACGGAGGAGCCAGGGAGAAGTATAAGACCCTCATAGAACTGGGCATGAAAGGAATTTGCCCATTATACAGGAGCAAATCATGGAATAGCTTAGATAGGGCTAGACATAAGATAGGGAAAGCCACCTCATGGTACGACAACCAGAGATACCAGAGTGTCATGTTTGTGGACGCTACCCCTGGAGGGAAATTAGCTAACCAGTGTAGAAAGGCCCTGAGAAAGACCCACTTAAAAATAAAGGTGGTAGAAAAGCCAGGAACCACCATAAAATCCCTGATCAGCAAAACCTACCCTTTTAAGAAAACCCACTGTACCAATAGGAAATGTATCATATGTAAGGTGAACCCCCAGATAAACTGTAAAACTAGAAACGTAGTCTATAGCATAAGATGTACAGAGTGTACTTGCAGAAACATGACAACAACATACATAGGTGAGACAGCTCGTAGCATAGGTGAAAGGATAGACCAACACTGGGGAGAACTAAAAGGATGAAAAAACGGGTCAGTACTATACGAACATGCTAGACAACAACATGACGGTAACATAGACAACATAGAAATTATAATAATATCTAAACATAGAAATGACCCAGCAGATAGGCAAATCAGAGAGGCCAGTGAAATAGAAATTAGAAGACCAAGGCTAAACAGAAAGAATGAATGGAATAACAACAACACCCAAACAAACAACACTGACCTAAGAGAAGTATAAATAAGTAAATAAAATAAAATAAATAAATAAATAAATACATACACAAGCACAATAACAACAAGCACATAAACACACACTAGTCACCCATCACGCAGCAAACAAAACACTATACACACACGCAAACGCATGCGCAAAGAAGACAAAATAAAATAAACAAACAAGCAAATAAATAAATAAATATATAGACAGACTGAATAAAAATGGCGTAGACATACAATACAACAGGAGGAAAATATAGCACCACTGACGATGTTGCAGATGTGCAACGAAAGATTTATGATATGTGTTTGTGTCTATATTGTATCTGTATTATTTTTGACCGCCGGTCAGTCAATGGCAACATTGAGGCCCGAGTATATTAGATTACCGATATAAAAGACACAGAAGCGAGAAGCGAAAACCAACCAAACAGTGAGTGTGTTCTGTTATTAATTCTGGCAATATTACACAAATATGACCCTCCCCAAGTATAACTATATATATATATATATATATATATATATATATATATATATATATATATATATATATATATATATATATGCATATATGTTCATATAGGAGAAGAATAAGAGGGGGTGTGACACTCGTTCATATGTATAAGAGTGTTCGGAAGGGAACAAATTTAGATAATTGTAACCTACAACATCACAGCCCTTACAGGTAAGAAGCAGGAACTAGTGGAGGAGGGTAGATGCTACCGGCTAGATAAAGTAGGGTTTTCCCGAACAAAGTTCTGTGACTCTGGAAGAAGAAGAAGAAGAAGAAGAAGTGTTTATGTATGTAATTTAGGGTTTCATTTTGGTTTAGAAAAGGTATTAAAGAGTGTTTGTAATGTTCAATGTTACATCTAGAAAGTATTCGAGTCACTTTGCATTGTCATGGACTGTTTCTAGTTTCTAAAGAGACTGAGTGGATTGTTTCTAATCGTTTCTGTAGAGCTTGGGTTATGATTGATTTGCTATAAACAGTAGACTATCGTCTCTGTATAGAACGCCTCCAAGTATTGAGAAGTTGCATTAATTAAAGGAGATATGAAACCCGGAAAATTAAACTAAAATCTGAAAACAAAAATCAATTAATTAAAAGAATAAAAACAGAGGCCAATAGTGGACGTGTATACATACATATATATATATTGGCCCCTGTTGTTATTCTTTTAATAAATATATATATGTGTATACACACACACAGACACACACACACACACACACACACATATATATATATATATATATATATATAAATAAAAATAATGAATAAAAACAAAGAAACAGTTCCTTATATTAAAAAATTCATCATTTTACGATCGTTTCTAGGATATATATGTGTGTGTTGGTATGTATATCATATAGATCTATGTAAAATTTTTACAAACTATCAGAGGGAATATACATACCTACACATATATATCTTTTTCATCGAAAAAATGTTGAATACATCATCTCTTTTCATGATATTTGGATTACATTGAGTTCTTCATACGGATTTGACACTACCGTATATTTTGGTAGATTTATCTACATATATATATATATATATATATGTAAATATGGTGATAATGGAGCTGCGGCGTTGCAAATGGGACACATATGAAAAAGTGAGTCCTCATCAGTGACCCTCCAACCGTCCTCGGCACCCCATCGCCCCAAGGGCCATATGCCTCAGGTTGGTGCAAACAACGGCTAAAAAAAGTCGTTGGGACACGTAAATAAAGGGGGACATTAGAGTAACAACAAAGGGTTATCCGTTGCTATAACCCTTTGTTGTTACTCTAATGTCCCCCTTTATTTACGTGTCCCAACGACTTTTTTTAGCCGTTGTTCGCACCAGCCTGAGGCATATGGCCCTTGGGGCGATGGGGTGCCGAGGACGGTTGGAGGGTCACTGATGAGGACTCACTTTTTCATATATATATATTACGCCCCTTCTCTCCCCCTTTAACTCACTTTCTCTCTTGGAGTTAGATGGACTCCCCCAGGCTCCAGTAGAAATCATGGGTTCACAAAATACTACAGAATAGTTCCTGTTACCTGCATATTGCTTACTCCTTATCTCAAGTCAAAATAGAATTGAAAATACAATTCCTACATGTAAAAATAAGTTTTTACACTCAAAGTGGTTTTCTCTCACAACAGCCTTGATTCTGTCTTATTAAACTATATCACACCTACAATGTCAGTTTACCAAACCACAGACATTCATTAATGTGAGGTAACTATTACTTCTCTTTCTCTTATATAATTTCCCATGTATTACTTTCCTACTGTCTTTCATTCCTCAGCTGAAGGAAGCGGATGAATCTTTCTTTCCTCTTTTAAGTATTCATATTTTCATTGTATTTTAAGTTTGTTTATTTTTGTTTTAGTTTTAATTTGTTCTGAAAGTGGCACTCCAAAAATACAAATTATCTTCTGTAATTATATACTTGACGAAGGGCAAATATGAATGATGTTACCAGTTGTTATTGCAGCCCTTACTACAGTAGTAGTAGTAGTAGTAGTAGTAGTAGTAGTAGTAGTAGTAGTGCTTGACTTTGACCTCCGAAACTATTTAAATGTGAGATACGGTGTTTCTTAACGTGAAGTTGTTGCATAATTGTTATCTTCTCTAGACAACATGCAACAGTGACTTCAGGGTTGTTGGAGCCTGGCAGAATTTTTCGAAATTTCTGAGTTGTACTTGTTTGACAAGTGACTTGCTCTGAAACCGTATGATGAAATTAAAGCAATTACATCGTGGAAGGCTCATTTAAACCACAGTTGTACTTGTCTGGTAAATAACCTAATATGAAACCGAGTGGTGAAACTAAAGCAAATATATTGTGGAAGAGCCATTTAAACCACAGTTGTTCTTGTTTGATGTGACTTGATCTGAGACAGTGTGGTGAATCTAAAGCAATTACTTCGTGAAAGAGTCATTTTAGTCACAGTTGTAATTGTCTGGCAAGTGACTTGATTTGAGACAGTGAGGTGAAACTAAAGCAATTACATCGTGGAAACTCATTTTAAGCATTAAAATATACAAAAAAAAAAAGAATTTAAATTCCTTTTACATTTATTTATTCCCTTATCATTCCTTTTTTCCTATCAACTATCAAGGAAGGATCTGTATTCGGACTCCTTGTTTGGTGCACAAATTTGCAACTCATACAGAGATGTATCTTTCTGTATAAGCTTCAAGAGGCGAATCTTCTTTCCTAATGGTATCCATTCCATAACATATTCTGGCAGCCAGGGTCTTGTGAGTATCCCCACTCCCGCCTATACAGTCATTTCTGGTGACACACATTGTGTTGTTGAACTATTAAATGATCAAATCTCTCTTAACATATTAGTTCTATGTGACAGGCTCATAATGCCACTAGAAATAGCAGTCAATAGATCGTCTAATACAACTCGAAAAATTAAGGAGCAGTTTAATATTAATTAAAGGTTAAATAGTCTCTAATACTTAAGCATCTCGATATTCTCAGGAAGATTCAGTGTGTCACAAAGTGTGACTAGGTTATAAGGACGTGAGTTTCGACACGCTGCTTTTATCATTAAGATGCTTCATTTCATTTTGCTTTTAGTGATATGACTGGGTCTTCTATAATTAATGTGCAGGAAAAACCTCATATGGGATGTAACCTCGTAAGAATCCAACTAAATTTGCATAAGTTTAAATGTAAGGTTCCTTTTCATTTTATATCCTGGAACCATGAAGCGAAAGAAACTGTTGAGTGGAGTTAATATAGTGTTTAATACAACAAATGTATTATAGTAACGCTCTTACACACACACACACACAGACACACACACACACACACACACACACATATATATATATATATATATATATATATATATATATATATATATATATATATATATATATACTTACGGTAAATATTGATGCAATTCTATTCAACCACTCTACGTACTTTATCCACACATAAACGACGGAGTAAATTTAGAATAAGAAAATGCGAAGAAGTTTCAGATGTTAAAGTCCTTTATTGATAAGGCTGTGGTACATATTTCAATGACGACAGTGGCCACGCGATTATTATGTAAGAAGCTGTTTGATGAGATCATGGCACTGGTTAGGTGGAATCGCGTGGCCACTGTTGTCGTTGAAATATGTATCACAGCATTATCAATAAAGACTTTAAAATCTGAAACTACTTCGTATTTTCTTATTCTCTCTCTCTCTCTCTCTCTCTCTCTATATATATATATATATATATATATATATATATATATATATATATATATATATATATATATATATATATATAAACACGTTATTAGGTAAAAATATTCTGAAATGTTTTGCACATATCTATCCCCGCAGTTTGAATAAAGAGTTCCATTCGAAATTCTGAGAAAACAAGCATCTGAAGTAGGTCGAGAGAACAACAGTCAAAACGTTGTGATTATAACAACCAACAGGAGAATATTAGTCTAAATAGATATATTTTTAATAATTATTATTTCTGATTTGGCACAAGGCCAGCAATTGAAGGGGTGAGGATGAAGACTATATGGACCTCAACACTTGACTGGTAATTTATTTTATCGACGGGATTTAAACTCAGACTCTAACGAGCAGGAATAAATACTGTTGTCTAATGATCTACCAACTCTGCCAATCGACGTCATTCATTTATACTAATAATAATTTGTCATCTTAGAAATTCAGGCTAAATTTTATAAAACCAGATTTCACCAAAGGTTTGTGAACCTTTTAGATAAAATATTTCTTCAGGCCCTGACACCCTCTCCTACTCTTAAATTGATCAACAGTTATACATTGGATATGTAATTTTAATAATTATTTTATTTTATTCAAACCTTATTTAATAACTAAATGTGACAGTTTTATAAGAAACTGCTGCTCTTATGAGAAACCACCAAATCTTGTCTTCCAACACCTAGTCTTTACTTTCCTTCTTTTAGGCGGTACTTCCCACTTTGGGAATCTCTGCACTAAACTATACTTCCACAACACATATTCTAATAATCCAGATTTCCATTAAACAATAATATATAGCAAAAATTCCAGTTAATCCAAACTTCCACTAAACAATACTTTCACTACACAAATTCCAGGAAATCCCAGTTAAACAACCCGCAGAGGAAAAATCTCCCGATCTACTTATCCAGAGATTACAAGAGGCTACAACCATCACTCTTGAAATATTCACACGGCAAATGAGTGCGTAGCTGAAACACACACACACAAGTACACACACAAGTACGTACACACACACGCGCGCGCGTACACACAAAAGCACACATACAAACAAACCCATACACAGCTGGCCATGCAGCTGTACTCTTAAAGAAAGGTTATCGCTATTGAAACCCATTACCATCGATTGTCCATCATCATCCAAGGATGACGTTCGCTCTAATAAAATTGCCAAATAAAATTTGGCCCTCGTTTTACGAGTCTCTCACTTTGAAGAAGAATCTAAGAATCTAAATTGTTTAACCCTTTAGTTGCCATATTTATAATAAAAAGATATAGCCTATGTGTTTCAAATAACCTTTTAAATAATTAAGTTATTAGGAGGGATTTAGTAATATAGTTAACTCTCATTATCAAGCTGACACTGGAAACATAACAACGATTTTACATATAATTGTTAAGGAAAGTTTTTAGTTATAAATAAACATTTCAAAACAAGCAGTTTTGTTGTATAGAACCAAAAGTAGTTTCAGGTGGTTTGGTTTAGAAAATGTGGTTAAACCCTAAATCATTAATGACCCTGTATAAAGTATGAAACCAGCCGTAAAATTATTTGACCCTTCCTTAATCCTCTTGATATTAGACTATCTGGAACCGTTCATAGTTCTATGATAACAAAAAAAGTTTGTTTTAAAGTGTATATATTTACATAAAAGCCTACCATCATGATTTTATTTAGGAAACTTTCTTAAATTTCAAACACCAGATGTATAATGAGAAAGTAAATTACATTACTAAATTTCTTGTTGATTATCTTCAGATTTATTTGAAAATCATAAGCAGTGGTTTCATTACATGGTATTGAAATGTTTACTAACTTTTTGGTAAACAACCGTTCCAACAGCTGGTTGAGGATATAGGTTTATTGACAGAATCCGTGTCCATAGCCATTACATGTATCATTCGCAAGAGTACTTGAAGGGACAACGTGTCTGTGAAATTCACAGTCACACGTTCATTTCACTAGCAAGCTGTTGATGGAATGACTGGAAGGCTCATCGTCGAAACCGGTGGATGTCCATTCATAACTAACTCGACGTTATGTATTGGAAATAGGAAGACGTTGTATCGATTCAAGGAGAATTACAACCAAAGTCATATGACAAGCAGACCTATGATCTATGTCATATGGCCAACTAACCTATGACAAAAATTCTGTGACCAGGAGACTTATGACCAAAGTCATTTGAACAACCGTAACCTTGCCGTCTTTTTAAGGATATCCGCCTGGTTTCAATAGATGAGGGCGTCCCTACGACACCACCAGGAGTTAAGTGTCAATGCCATATCATATCAAATCTATATTATCTAGGAGACTTAGCAGGTCTACTGACCACATAGAGGCCCCAATATCGGCACGTGTTACCGTGTGTTGTATAAATAAGTAAAGAGTATTTAAGGTGTATGTGTAGATAAAAATCGATTTTTAATGTTAAAGGGCAAAGTGTCGACTGCTAGACAATATGTAGCAGTACTGATAGTGGCGGTGACGGTGGTAGAGGTACTGGTGTGGTGATGATGTTAACAAGTCAGAGAGTAATGTTTTTACTAACCACTACAATTCACATGGTTGTGTAAAGTTAACACATTTATGTTTACAGAAGATGGCATGATGATGGGTGGCAGTGGGGGGTCATCCAGTGGACATGTACTTTGTTATTTGTTATTCTTAGTAATTATTGTCTCACCCGCTCATACGAAATCTACACATAGACATACGGTCACACACACACTCTGAAATAACTACACACACACACACACACACACATATATATATATATATATATATATATATATATATATATATAAAAACAAATAACGAAACGAAATTAAATTTCGTTTCGTTTGTAACTCACTTTTGTATGACTGACGCTTAAACAATTAAGTTAAAAATGTACATCCACATATGTATACTGAAATACTAGTATGCATATGAATACACACACGTATACATATGTAGATGTACCGAGTTTTTCACTGGTCACTTTACTGTGAGTGTCCAGCTATTCTGTATGTAAGCACACAGACAAACCGGTTTTTAGAGTCATACTGGTTTTTGAGGAAACACCTTTCCTCTATTCTCCAGAAAGCCAGACAAGGAATATTGAACTAGTTTCGATGTTGTTACATCTCATCAGCAATATTTACCTATCTTCCGGCCTCTCTAGAGAATCGTAAAAGCACATATCGTTATATGCTTTTTCTATGAAAATTAGTAGTGGGCAGACTAATTTGCATAGAGCGTGAGTACGTACCAGTTCAACGGAGACGATAAAAACAAATAACGAAACGAAATTAAATTTCGTTTAACTTAATTGTATATATATATATATATATATATATATATATATATATATATATATATATATAGAGAGAGAGAGAGAGAGAGAGAGAGAGAGAGAGAGAGAAAGATGAAATCGAAAATGCAACTGGAGTCTTATTTTTTTTTAAATACATATATTTATTTGGTTCCTTTACCGGTTTCGCAGTTCTTCTACTTTTCAAAAGTAGAGTTGAGATGGAGGGTCTGTGGTTTTTCTCACATCTGGTTGGTCTTTGAATGTTACTTGTTTTATATGGAAAAAAGTGGCTCGAAACGCCAGGTTTTTAGAGAAGTAATTTGATTGGTTGGTCAATAAGTATAATAAATTTCGCGCCAGTTCGCGTTACAAAGTTCTTCAAACAAGGGGGAGGGGGCTCAGGTTGTTTTTTCATATATGAGTGTTTGAATTTCCTTTTACTTAAAAAAAAGGGGCTCACGAAGGCTTTTTTTTTATAAATGTAATTTGATTGGTTATAAATGAAATTATGGCTGTCACGTGAACAAGTTCATTAAATTTCATGCCCTATTTGGGAATTTATTTTGTAGCCATTAAATGTAAAGGATGCAATGAAGATTATATAGGACAAACTAAACTCACACTCAGAAACAGAATGACAGGTCATCGCCAACAATTACGAGATCCAACCACGAGACAGATACCACGAAGCGCATATCTAGACATATGCGCAAGTAATAAGACACCCAAATTCCAAGCCTTCCCATTTTACCTTTGCGCTGACAATACAACAGAACAAATACGAATAAATAAGGAAAATATGTTTATTCAAAAATATAGACCACCATTAAATATGGTTTAATATACATTATGTCAACACCATAACATGCTATCCATCCAAACAGACACATACACACACACACACATAACACCTTCTACTTTAGAAAATAAAAACCCGAACTAAATAAACCTTAACATACGTTTGCGCTGACAATACAACAGAACAAATACGAATAAGTAAGGAAAATATGTTCATTAAAAAAATATTCCTACTAACGGAATAATTTCCCTACACACACACACACAATATATATATATATATATATATATATATTCTCTTCATCTTAACATGCTAACCATACTCCCACACACACATAATACCCATAAACACACATAACCCCACCACCACCACCACCACCACACACAACTCCCTCCCCCATTTCTACTAATAGAATCATCTTCCTACACACACACACACAAGCACACAAATAAACATACATATCTCTACTTTCTTTATTTCAATAGAAAATCTGAATTCTGACACCCCAGCCCACCAGCAATATTCACTGAACCAGAATAATTCTCCCATCCCATTTCTCTTGACCATTATCTTTTGTTTGTCATAAAATTCTCTAAAAGGCTACAAAATAAATTCCCAAATACAGGCGCGAAATTTAATGAACTTTTTCACGTGACAACCATAATTTCATTTATAACCAATCAAATTACATTTATAAAAAAACGCCTTCGTGGGCCCGTTTTTTAAGTAAAAAAGAAATTCAAACACTCATATATTGTAACAGACTATTTTGAGTTCCTAACTCAATATATATATATATATATATATATATATATATATATATATATATATATATATATATATATATATATATATATCGTTTTCTATTTGTTTTACAAGATGTTTTATCTGAAAAACGTGTGTTGAAACAGATATTGTCATACTTTGGGAGTGTTATGCTGCCAAAATACACTCACCTGTTGCGTTTCACTTCAGTTAATTATTATAATTTCCAGGTCGGTTAGTTTAATAACCGGATAATTGTTTATTTGTTGATTGTCCAATCTCTTTCGTCACTCATTGTATGACCTCCTCAGTGACTACTTTTGTTGTTACATTGTGTTTCTTCGTTCTGTTTTACACTATCTTGTATTTGAGACATGTCTTTCAACAGAATTTAGCGTAGTGATTAGTGCAGTGCCTTGAGAGTTGGGCCCAAAAGAGGAAATGGACGAGTTAGGACCGAGTTATCTGAGTGAAGATGGCATGAGGTCAGACAAATCTGAGGAGCAGATGCTATTGTAATCGCGGCAGAAATGTGGGTCCATGGGCTGAATCCTGTCTGTCAGTGACCGTGTCAATCACTCGAGTGACCTTCTTCAGGATGTTTTCTAGGATTAATATATATGTGATAGTCTCACTGTCCTAGATGTAGTAGCACTGCTCCATTGAACTGATCATTGTCGGAGAGTGAAATATGTTCTGACCCAGAAGAAAAGGGTCAGTCTAGTAGATGCATTTGCCGTGAATGATCTTTAGTGGGTGGCCTAACATTTTTTACAACGAATGTGAGGACTCTTCTATTCGCTTGTTGTTCATTTTTAAAGGTGGTGAGACGCAGTGATGTTTTAGTTCCATACACTCAACAAGGCAAATGAATAACAACAGCAAAAAAAATTAACCAGATCTTTCTCTAATCTGATTTCAGTCATTCGACTGTTTTACAGTCATTCCCGGGAAACGTCTTAAAGAATGTTGACCGTCATATCGATATCACACACATACATTCACACGCACTCACTGGCTATAAACGTGTTTCAAATAATATATTTATGCAGAGTTGCAATTATTATTTTCCAAAAATTCTCCGCTGCTCTTATCTTCCCGTCGGGTTCTGCTACACATATATATATATATATATATATATATAGAGAGAGAGAGAGAGGGAGAGTATGTGCGTGTGTGTGTGTGGAGTACACCTTTGACTTGGATTGCTGCGTACTGTCGACTTTAATGACGCACGGAGCTTGACGCGCCTTACCAAAATAATTGTTTCTACTATTGGCACAAGGTCAGCAATAACCCAGTACATTACTGGTACTTGGATTATTTCACTCTAACAATCTCTCTCGCTCTCTTTCTCCCTTTCTCTCTCTCTCCATATATATATGTATATATATATATATATATCAGAATGGAGGCGGTAAAAATCAGTTAAACCATTTCTCCCCAGAGTACTCAAAACTTGGGGTAATAGAGTGGGTAATATGAAGAGTTCGGATCTAGCTGTTGAAACGGTCGGAGCTCAAACATCGAGGTTCCGAATTTTTCATATATATATAGAGAGAGAAAGGTGGGTGGAGAGGAAGAGAGGGGGGAGACATAGAAAGAGGAGGAGCGTTGTAGTTGGGTAGAATGAACAATATAGGAAGAGAGAAAGATAGACAGATGCATGCAGTAAGATATATAAAGTGAGAAAGGAAGAATATAAGAAAATGTCATCCGTCGGGGAATGAGCACCAAAGTCTGATATTAGACATGTCATGGGCATTTAAACATGGCGGAGCCCATCCCTTTCCAGCTCGGAACACAACCCATTTATTAGAGAGAGAGCGAGAGTGTGTGGGGAGGGAAGCTAGAGACAACCGCAGCACTGGGCTGTTATTTTATTAATCGATTTAGAAATGATGAAAGACGGTATTTGATCTCAGAGCGTCGAGAGACAGAACAAATACCGCAACGTTCTAACACTTCTGCCAAACATCGCCTTTGGTAAAAGAAGAAAAGAAGAATATATAAAAACAAATTGAGAACTCGAGGTGGTCAATAAACATGTGAACTAAATGTATAAAAGGGGTCATCTGAACTGAAATAACCCCCTTTATATTTAACATTTGTGAGGAGAGGGTGAAATGAGGACTGCGCCGACAAAATTGTCACTAAATTTAGTTTCCACCCTATGCCTTTCTGTTTGGTTTGGCAAGTGTTGCTGATTTTGTTGTTGCTGTTTTAACTGTCATTATTGTTATTGTTGTTGTTGTTAATGATGCTGGTTTTTTTACTGTTGTCAGAGTTGTCTTCGGTGTTACTGTTTAAAATGTTATTATTGTTGTTATTGCTGTTGTAGTTCTTATTTTTGTTGTTCTTCTTACTGCTGTTGTTGCCGTTACTGTTCCAACTGTCATTGTTGTTGCTGTTGCTGTTACTTTTGTTTTTGGTTGTAGTTATTGTTGTGGTTCCTGTTTAGTTGTTTGTTGTTGTTGTTGTTGGTGGTGGTGGTGGTGGTGGTGATGGTGGTGGTGATGGTGGTGTTGTTAGGACTCTTGCTATTGTTGTTATTTTCGATGTCGTTATCATTATTTGTTGTTGCTGTTGTTGTTGCTGATGCTGATACTCCTGTCGAAGTTGTTGCTATCGTTTGTGTTCTTGTGATTCTGATTTATCATTCTAGCGTTGCTTTTCTTGATGCCGACCTTTATTGAGGTTGTTGTTTAACCCCAGGTATGCTTTGATTGAGAGCATTGGGATCAAATGCTTTTCATCAGTGACAACCTCATCTTTTTTTGTATATTTATGACAGTATTATACAATGTGTAAGGTGACATAATGATTAGACAGTCGGATAGGATATACTGCGATAATACTTCCAACACTTTGATCTCTAAGCTCAAATTTCAGCGAGATCTAGTTACCATTACGCCCCTTTACCGTCTGAGTTAAAATCCCGCCGAGGATAACTTTGCCTTTCATCCTTACGGGGTCGATAAAATAAAGTACCAGTAATGCAGTACTGGTATAATTGCTGGCCTTGTGCCAAAAGTAGAAACAATTATTTCATAGACTGACTCTAAAGGATTGATGCTACAGCTGTGAAATCTTGGTTGAATTAATTTCAGCTCCTCTTATTAATAACTGCATTATTTCTTTACAGGGATCATGTTGAAAAATAAACCTCATTTGGTCATTCCGTGAGTCCTCTCTCCCTCTAGCTGTCTCTTTAAGGGTTTTCCATTGCATCAAGTGTCGTAAGGTCGAGAAGGTGTCTGTTTCTGCTCGCGTGTACATGAGTACCTAAAGCCCTTACCGAAAGCATGGCATAAGCTACAAAGACACCCTCGATTAGGATGGCTGTTTTCATACAATATGTTCATCGATTTTCAGTACGGTAAGGCATGATTTGGAGAAATGCGGCTGCCATTTGTAGCCCATAAAGCGACAGCGTATAGGTTCCCTCGTTAGTTGCTATGATTGTTGTGGCTACTTTGCATTCATCAGTCGAGTTGTTCTTATTGTTGTTGCTGTTTTGTAGCTATCAATGTTGTTGTTTTTGTCAACGTCATTGTTATATTTTGAATTATTTATCATTATTACAGTATGAGTGACGTTTGGTAGACTGAAACTGTGTAGAAGCATGTCGGGTACATATGAATGTGTGTGTTGCATGTATGCTGTATGTGTGTGTATGTATGTGTGTTTTTCTGTCTGTGTGTTTCTTTATGTCCCGACAACATAAGTTTGACAACAAAAGATCGATAAAATAAGTACCAGACTTGGACAAGTAAAAGAATAAAAGAATGAAAGAATGAAGAATTTTTATTGGCATTGTTAGTATATCTTCATTAATTCATCGCATTGAAACACTTTAATACTTACTTTGTAGCATTTCCTCTCTCACACTTCTATACCACCTAACATCTATGAACATCTATTCAAACCAATTCACTCAAGCTCATTCACTTTAGCCCTTCCATTTAAAACCCCTCCACACAAACTTTCTCTCTCTAGATTGTTTCCTCTTTAGCATTAACCCATCAACATTTTCAAAGAATATGTCACCTACTCCAGCCAATCCACTCCGTTGTTCCCACTACCATACTTCTAACGTAACACGCAAACACACACACACGCACACACGCGCACACACACACACACACACACACACACACACACACACACACACACACACACACACACACACACACACACACACACACACACACTCATGTACACAGACACAGGCACAAACACTCACAAATGGTGGTAATTTCAATGACTTTCCAGTTTAAGTTAATATATGGTGGTGTATTTTATCTTTCATTTTCCATATATATTTAAAGAACAACATAGTATTTCTGAGTACCGTACGTCGAAAGTAGACTAGACATTACATTTGTGTGTGTGTGTTTGTGTGTATGTGTGTGTGTGTGTGTGTGTGTGTGTGTGTGTGTGTGTGTGTGTGTGTGTGTGTGTGTGTGTGTGTGTGTGTGTGTAGAATCGTTTAAGAAGTTTGCAAATACAATTATTATGTCTATGAAACGAACATGTTGAGTGGCATACTGGACAAATGTCATATATCATAGTTCGGTCTACTTCAGCCTTATCAGTGATATTAGGTAGACGAAAATTGTTTCAAAGCCCCTCAGATGGACTGTAACTGTAATTCAAACGGCCAGCCTCGTCATACACTATGTCACGCTGAACCTTCCCGAGAATAACATTGCGGTGATGGAACAACTCATCAAAATTAGCGTGTTGTGTGTGGAGAATTACTGAGTCAGTAACTAATGAGAGAAGCAATATTCCCTGAATATTTCCTGATCTCAAAGAGAGACAGAAATATATATATATTACGTATGTTATATATATAATAATAATAATAATAATAATATATATATATATATTATATAACGTATATTATATATATATAAAATATGTACAATGTATGTATAATATATATTTATATATATATATATATATATATTGTATATATATATATATATTATACATACATTGTACAGGTTTTATATATATATTACATATGTTATATGTAATATATGTTATGTAATATATATGTTACAAATGAAATATGAGATCAAAAGGGCTGGATTAAGTCCTTTTGAGGCCTTAAGCTCTTAAAAAAGCATGGCTTCCCCGTTCTCATATAAAAACATCAAAGCAATTTGGAATGACAACTACAATTAATTTCAATAAAATGGTGCCCTAAACACATACGGATTTTGTTTAAAGGTTAAGCAAGCCGTGAAAACCCACACGTAGTCAATTAGAACAACATCGGCACAATTTGATGGAACAGTAATGCAAGAAATTACAACATTGCGTGCGTTGAATTTTTCACAGTCTAGATATCAGTGCAGCAAATTGTGGTAAAGAAGATGATGGCTGCGTAGAAAAGGAGTTGGCCTTAAGTCAGTCTCACTGTGTGCAGAGCGGTGGATTGGCAGTATCGGTAGAGGGTCTGACGCCATGATTTGCAGAAAAGAGTTACGGCCTTTTATGGTCTGAGTTCAAATCTCGCTGAGGTTAACTTTGCCTTTCAACCTTACGGGATCGATAAAATAAAGTACCAGTAATACACTGGGAGAATTGCTAGCGTTGTGCCAAAAGTAGAAACAATTATTTATATAGCGGACTCGGCTGAAGCTTGTGTGCTCCAAATACCTGAAAGATTAGGGCTTGGCTATGAATTAAAACGGCCCTAGCTGTGTGGTATCCGGGCAAGTCTTTAGAGCATAGTTTTGGTGTGGAAGTTGAAAAATAAAACTATGGAAACTCGATATATATGTATATATATATATATATATATATAGAGAGAGAGAGAACATATCTTTGGAAAGCGGTGAGCGGAGTTTGGAAATTGAATTAGATGACTTCGCCGTGACTTTGTGTAAAAGATGGGGATTATCACACATGGGATTCGAACCTACACTTTTTCATTGCCAGACAAGCACGCTATTATTATGCCAATAATGGTTCCTTTCATTATTTTTAAGAGCTATAACTTAATAGTCCTTTATTATAGGACTATTGTATTTTGTCAAAGTTACAGCCAAGACTTCTAATTCAATTTTCAACCCCAGTCGCCGCTTTCTAAACATATGTTCTTTGTTTGCCTAACGGTATTTCATCTAACACAAGGCGTATTAACATATAAGGTTAATATATGTGCGTCTGTGTCTAGGTTTACTCATTGAGGATGTTCCATAAGTCGGTGATTCGACAAGAAGTGACAGAGAATATAAATGCCAGACATGAAGAAATAAGTACCGGTGCCGATATAATCGACTAAACTTCTTCGAGGCTGTGCTGCAGCATGACAGCAGTCTAATAACTGAAGAGAGGAACTATCGCTCGTATACAGGAAACTGACTGGCCAGTCTGCTGATATGCAAATCTGGCTGATGAGTGGATCTGCTAATATGCAGATCTGACTGATCAGCCAGTCTGCTAATATACAAATCAGGCAGACCAGTCACTATATTATAGAAAATAGCATATATTTTCACTAGCTCTGACAGTTGGCTGGTGAACAGTGAGCTGTGCTGATGAAGGGTGATATCCAGAAACATTAGTGTCTGCAGTTCTGTTCACATGCCAACACAAGAGCCAGAATGAAGGGTTCATTCTACTGACATGGCTATAAAAATGAGGCTTGTTTGTATAATTGCAAACGAATCGAATGTTATGGTGGATTGGCAGTATCGTTAGAGGGTCGGGCGCCATGCTTTGCAGCATGTAGTTACGGGCCTTTACGATCTGAGTTCAAATCCCGCCGAGGTTAACTTTGCCTTTCATCCTTACGGGGTCGATAAAATAAAGTACCAGTAATGCACTGGGATAATTGCTGGCCTTGTGCCAAAAAGTAGAAATCATTATTACTATTCGAAAATCTCAGATTACATATATATATATATATATATATATATATATATATATATATAAGGAAGTAAGTCCATATATATATGTCTAGTTTATGTATATGTAAACCTCTATATTTTATATATATATATTACTTCAAAATATTAATAAATATAGACATTCATGTGATCAAATATATTTTATTATACATATTTCTGAGGTACTGAGCTATTTCAACAGTACGTCCTCATCAGATAAAATAAGTTGATGCCTGACATACCTTGACTATGTTGATGGTTATAATTTAGTCATGGCATAACTAAATTATAAGCATCAACATAGTCAAGGTATGTCAGGCATCAAGTTATTTTATCTGATGAGGAAGTACTGTTGAAATAGCTCAGTACCTCTGAAATATGTATAATAAAATATATTTGATCACATGAATGTCTATATTTATTAATATTTTGAAGTAATATTAATACCTCCAGAAAACCCCACTGTAGAGTGCTTCTAATATATTGTGATACTTTATTCATTGATGAATTCATTGAACCTTGTTAAACTTTTAATTACATATATATATATATATGAATAAAGTTAGTCCTTCATCAGTGATCTTCCAACCATCATTGGTATTTCATCGCTTTAAAGACCATATACCTCCGGTTGGTGCGATCAGCGGCTAAAAAAAGTCGTTGGGACACGTAAATAAATGGGACACGAGTGTAAACAAACAAAAATGGAGAAGCAAGGAAAAGTGAGGAAGAAGAAGTCAAGTCCCAAATTTCTATGAATTTAAATTCAGTGGTAAGGAACCAGATGGACCATAACGCACCAGAGTACTCAATACTTAGGGTAGTAGAGTAGGAAATAGGAAAAAGTATGACCCCGACGGCAGAGCTCAAGCCATTTCGATGGCTATTTCTGGACTAAATTAGAATTTTTAGCCTGGCTAAATTCTAATTTAGTCCAGAAATAACCGTCGAAACGGCTTGAGCTCTGCCGTCGGGGTCATTCTTTTTCCTATATATATATATATATATATATATATATATATATATATATATATATATATATATGGTGATGTTTGTGATAATGGTAATCATGACTATGATGGTGGTCATGATGATCATGATAATGTTGATGAAGATGATAACAACGTTGGTCATCATAATGATCCTGATCATGATTATCATAATGACCGATTATAGTATTGTTGTTGGTGATTGGTAGCAGTGTTGATATTGGTGATGTCCATGGTGATGTCCATGGTATTGTGGTTGTTGATGTTGATG
The DNA here is from genome assembly GCA_964016885.1 of Eledone cirrhosa. Lineage (NCBI taxonomy): Eukaryota > Metazoa > Mollusca > Cephalopoda > Octopoda > Eledonidae > Eledone > Eledone cirrhosa. The sequence continues at coordinate 91,540,858 of OZ024742.1, read as the reverse complement.
GTGGTGGTGGTGGTGGTGATGCTAGTGCTAGGACCGTTGTGGTTAATGAACTTGTTGTTGTGGTAATGTGGCTGCTGTTTCTGTTGTTGCTGCTGCTTCTGTTGCTGCCGTTGCTTCAAACGATTTTCTAGAGTTTAATCAAACAATGCTTCCTTCGCACTAGCCTAACTTTGTCATTCCAGATAATAACAGATTTAGCTGAACAACAAATAGACAGCGCCTTCATTACATCTCTTACTGTACGCCATTAACAACAAAGACAACAACAGCAACAAAAGTAACATTTGTGGATTATGTCGCCTTTATGTATATATTCCCGTCTCTTCTTTTTCTATGAATGAAATACATATTATAATATGGATACTTGTGTATATATAAGTATATATGTGTGTATATATCTGTCTGTATACACACACACACACACACACACACACACACACACAGTCACACACACACACACACACACGCACACACACACACACACACACACACACACACACACACACACACACACACACACACACACACACACCATACCCCACACCCCCACACACACACGTGAGAGAGAAAGAAAGAGAGAGAGAGGGGGTTGGATGTGCGGCTCAGTTATTATGGTATTCGGCTCAGGATCATAACGCTGTGAAATCGATACCCAGCTGCAGGTTGTGTGCTTGAGCAAGACACTTTTTTTTCACGTTTCCCCATTCTACTCATCTGACACGTGAAGTTGTACCTGTCACTCAAATGGCCGGCCTTGTAACATCGATGTCGTGCTGAAGCTCCCTACGGACTGCATTATATATACACGTGTCTATTGAATGATTTGCTACTTGAACGTTAATTGCTGTGCTGTTTATTCGGACAAATAGAACACCCGTCATCTAACTGACGGAAGTCCAGCACACACTTACACAATTGCTTGTGTGTAAGTGAATCTGTGTTTCTTTAACTATGTGTGCGTGTGTGCTCTCTTCTCTCTCTCTCTAATATATATATATATATATAAAAGGAAATTTTCGCTCTACATGGCTGAATACAATAAATGTAATCTGAGATTTACGAATATTAATAACAACATTCGATTCGTTTGCAATTATACAAACAAGCCTCAATTTTATAGCCATGTCAGTAGAATGAACCCTTCATTCTTGCTCTTGTGACATGGCTATAAAATTGAGGCACCAGAGTACACATAGTTAAAGAAACACAGATTCACTTACACACATGCAATTGAGTAAGTGTGTGCTGGAGTTCCGTCGGTTAGATGACGGGTGTTCTATTTGTCCGAATAAACTGCCCAGCAATTAACGTTCAAGTAGCAAATCATTCAAAAGATATATATATATATATATATATATATATATATAAAACGAAGGAATTGTGGTAAGGAACCAGATGGACCATAACGCACCAGAGTAGTCAATACTTAGGGTAGTAGAGTGGGTAATAGGAAAAAGTATGACCCCGACGGCACAGCTCAAGCCGTTTCAACGGCTATTTCTGGACTATAAGAAATAGCCATCGAAACGGCTTGAGCTCTGCCGTCGGGGTCATACTTTTTCCTATATATATATATATATATATACAAAGGGATGTTTAAACTCGAACGCGACACCTGGCAGTGTCAGTTGGCATCTAGGAAGCCATCCCAGCGGAAAAAGAAGGCTTGCTACATGCAGGCCGAAACAGCTTGGTGTCGCAACACCAACTCATCTCCTTCCCATATATATAATACTACGCTGATTTGTGGTATACGCGGCCACCGCACCACCGACTTTCGACATATACATGTTTGTTTGTATGCAACATTTAATCAGAAATAAAAAAAAAGCAAACAATACAGTACAATGATGAAATATAGTAGCTTAACGATTAATACAACAGGAAAAGTCTCTTAACATTTCGGACATTAGTCCTTCCTCATAAGAAAGAGAAATATAAGATGTAATAGAACGATAGAAAGTGAGAAGAGGAACGAACCGAAATAAATAATTTTGAAGGAAACACGTGTGTTCAGTATATATGTTTAAGTGTATATGTGACTGTCTGTGTGCTTCTATATGTATGTGTGTACAAATACTTATGTCAGTGTGTATATGTGTAGGTTTGAATGTGCATTAGTAGTGTTGTGTTGTTTCTTTTTTTATTGGATATTATTTAGTTTCCGACATTTCTAATGGATTTCATTAGAAATTACACATAGACACACACACACACACACACACACACACACACACACACACACACACACACACATATATATATATATATATATATATATTATACAAAGTTATACATGTATATAAATATGAGATAATAATTAAAAACATTTCATAAACTAAAATAATAATAATAATATACAACTTTATAAATATTTATATTACCCACAACTCGCATATATCAATGGCGGTGCCCTAATATGACCTCAGCCTTTTGGCTGGAAGACGTAATGGAATGATATATATATATATATATATATATATATATATATATATATATATATATATATATATGTGTGTGTGTGTGTGTGTGTGTGTAGAGTGAGTGAGAAAGAGAAAGAGAGAGAGAGAGAGAGTCTGCGCTGATGAAACCGAGGAGACAATAAATAAAATCATATATTATATATATATTTAACTCCGCTAATATAATTCATGATTGTATGTTTTATGTTTGTGTTTACAAATGTTTGTAGAAACAATGTATAGGGTGCTCAATACGATTATAAGAATAGTCCAATCGTTAACGTTGACACCATATAACATATTATTGAAGAGATGTTACTCGTATAACATTATTGAAGCAATTTTCAAGTCTAATGTTAGTGTTTATAACAGGAAACGGCTCGTTGTAAAATTTCGATTGATCCTATATGTTTACATATTATATTGAATAGTGATAGCGGGTGGTTTAATGGTTAGAGTATTGGATTCGCAATCGTGAGGTTGCGTGATCGATTCCTGGACCGGGTAATCCAAGACACTTTATTTCTCGTTGTTCCTTCAAAGTTGCGACCGGTAGATAGTATCAGCAATGGAAAGACAAGTGGAAACATTGTTTTCTTGGTCCTATTGACGAGCTCCATCTCACTCGGTAAGTGAATGAGGTCTAGGATCTTGTCGATCTTTTCTTTTATGTTGATCGGGCTCTATTGTGAATTTGTAGGTATGATTTGTTTCCATGCCTGCAATTTGACATTATTCAGGAACTTTTATTTAAAAGTTGGAGACGGTTGCTTCTGACTTGACCCGCTGGAAGGAGATTTTCAGGATTCTGCCCAACGAGCCCCTCGGTTGGTAAAGAAGAAGAAGAAGAAGAAGAAGAAGAAGAAGAAGAAGAAGAAATAAGGTTTTATTTGATATTATATTGCAATACTTAGTTGAGTGTTTCTCTCGAATAGCTAATTCTCATTACGCACAATCACCACTATTGCCATCACAACCTCTACCGCTTTTACATGTATGTGTGTATCTATACGTGTATGTGTGTGTGTGCGTGTTTCTTTGCGTGTATGTGTGTGTGTGTGTGTGTGTGTGTGTGTTTATTTGTCTAACCACTATTGCCATCACAACCTCTACCGCTTTTATATGTATGTGTGTATCTATACGTGTATGTGTGTGTGTGTGTGCGTGTTTCTTTGCGTGTATGTGTGTGTGTGTGTTTGTCTAACCACTATTGCCATCACAACCTCTACCGCTTTTACATATATGTGCGTTTCTTTGCGTGTATGTGTGTGTGTATGTATGTGTGTGAGTGTGTATGCGTGGGGGGGGTATGTGTGTGTGTGTGTGTGTGTGTGTGTTTGTTTGTTTGTTTGTTTATCTATATCTATGGTTACGTTTGTGTCTAAGTCTGTTTTATGTCTTATACGACACTTCAAATTGAAAAGAATATGTTCAAGTGGCCGATATGGTTGACTAAATCCAAGTAGTGCCTCTGTATGGTAGCAATCTAATAAGTGGAACCAGTACATCTCGAAATACCGGTCGCTCATCGGCAGGTTTGCGGTCGTACCCTTGGCAGTGAAGACTTCTGGTGTCCTCGGCCCTAGGGTTACCTCCCTACTCACCACCATAGGCGCTGAGCTGGCCAGTCGCAGGTGCGAGCCTCACGAGTTGGAATGGCTCATCCAGCGCGTCTCCCTTGCCGTCTTCCGGGGAAACGTCTTCTCCATTCTGTCCTCCGGTGCTGTGGGGAAGCCATCAATATGATTGACTGACTTGTCATTTTATCATGTACATCCGTGGTGGTACTCTATTTGTCTCTCTCTGTATTATATGTCTAATCTCATATATCTACATCTCTCACTATTGTGAGCAAATGGGAGCCGCTTACAAACTAATTTCATTTGCAAGAAAATTTAAAAATTCTAACAATTTTCTTTCCTAAAACTCGTTATTTCGATTAAAGCATTAAAGAATCATTAACTATCTGTCAACCAAAACGAAAACTAAAAGAAAAACAACAACAAAAGGAAGTATGCGAGTAACCAGGTTGTTTATGTTGTTTTCCAGCCATTTTGTTTCAATGTGTTGAGGTCATGGAGTCCAAACAGTGATGTGTGGAAGCGGCGAAGGGAGGGGAGGTCATAATGCAGTGCAGTCTCACCCCCTCCGCTCTTTTACTGGCTTACAAACGATTATCCCATTTTTATCATTTCTCCTTTGGTGATAAATTTGATTACTTGGTTAGACTTTAGGCTCCTCGTGTTAGTGAGGGGGGCGTGGTAGGTACTGGTGATGGGGATGGTCTTGTTGAGGGGACTGGTTTTGTTGACTTAGTTTTTTGTGGTGGTGATGGTAGTGATGGTGGTGGTGGTAGTTGTGGTGGTGATGGTGGTGGTGATAATATGATGTTGCTTGTGGTTGTGGTGTAGGACGCGTAATTGTTTTGGTGGTAGTGTTGAAGTTGTTAATGATAATGGTAAAATGCTGGTATATATATATATATATATATATATATATATATGTCCTGGGTATGACATTAAACTACATCCAGTGGCAAGGCTCCAGTTCGGGAGTTCAGGAGATGTGGGGAATGTGGAGTTACCCCTTAGTTGTCATGACTCCCAGGTCTGCCCTGGCCCGGGGTGGTAGTACCTGTTAGGGCTCCATTTATGGGTTAAATAACTACCTTATTCGAGTGGCGCCGGTAAGGTATTGTCAGCCATTGAAAAGAAATATGGAGAGTCGATCTAACAGCACTAGGGTTAGAGCCCCTAATTACACTGTCAAGGAGCAGCCTGGTCGTTATGACTCTGCTGGCTTAGAGCCACAGAGAGGGCCAGTGGATGATGGATCAGCTGTCTCTGAGACAAATATAGAGAATGCAGTTTTGTCCTGCAGAAGAGCCATCAAAATGGGCACTTTGAATGTGAGGACTATTCGAACGCTGGAGAAGAGAGGGGAGTTGGGACATCTGTTCGAGGAGAGTGGTATACAGATACTTGCTATCCAAGAACACAGGATTCTACACGATGAGCCCGTGAGGAGTGTGATGATCGGGAGGAAGAGCCAGCTCATCACTACATCGGCAGTGAAGAACACAACAAATGCTGCAGTAGGAGGAGTGGGTTTTGTGTTCAGTGCAAAAACCAATCTGTTGGTGAGGGAAATAATGCCTATCTCCCCGCGAGTGTTGAGGGTGACCTTCAATGGAAACCCAAGACTGACAGTCATCTCAGCCTATAGTCCAACCGAGGGGGACAGTAATGTGAATGCCGAGGAGTTCCATGAGGAGGTGTGTAGAGCTGTCAACACCACTCAGGCACACAATATCCTGCTTGTTTTGGGGGACTTCAATGCACATCTGAGTAAGGAGGGCAGTGAAGATCCTTGCTGGTACTTCCATAACAACACCAACCGAAATGGAAGACTACTGAGAGACACCCTGCTGGAGGCGAACTTGATGGCGACCAACCTAAGGTTTAGGAAGAATCTGGGGAAGATGTGGACCTACATCTCAGATATGCACCTGTCCAAGTCCCAGATTGATTTCATTCTGGTGAGGAAAAAGTGGCGGAATAGTGTTCTGAACACGGAACCATACAGCTATTTCAGTACACTGGGTAGTGACCACCGGCTTGTTATGAGTGAGGTCCGTGTGAGCTTAAGAAAGAGCAAGGCTCAGCCCCGGAGAACAATCTATGACTGGGGAGCTTTCAAGGAAGATGATAAGCTACAGGAGAGGTTCACAGTGGAAGTGAGAAACAGGTTTAGTGCTCTGTGTGGAGAGTCAGAGGAGAGAGAGATTGGATGGACTGAGGAGAGTGTGACGAGGAGGTACGGGCATTTCACCAATGCAGTGGCGAAAGCAAGTGAAACCCTGGTGCCGAGGAAAAAGAACAAAGGGAAGCACGTCAGCTCTGCAAACCCAAAAGTGTGTGCAGCCAGAGAACACCTGAAAGCTGCCAGGGACCAATTCTATGCTGATCCTACGGAGGAGAGGATGGAGACTGTGGAGGTAATGAGGGAAGAGCTCTGTACCGCTTACACTGAGGTCAGAGAGGAGGCACTGATAGAGAAGATCAGAAGTGTGGAGAGAGCGGTTGACAGATTTGGATGTAAGGAGAGCTGGATGATCATCAACGAGATCACAGGGAGGAAGAAAAGGTGTTCGAGTCAGATCCAGGGAACGGGGCCCGAGGATAGGAAGAGGAAATGGCTAGACCATTTTAGGACCCTACTAGGAGAGACACCCTCCACAGCCCAGAGCACTGGGGAGATCAGGCGGCTGTTTGAGGAACTGGATGTTGAGACAGAGCCCTTCACCAGAGAGGAGCTTCAGAGAGCCAAGAAGAAGATCAAGGAGGGCAAGGCTCATGGAGAAGATGGAGTGGCATCAGAGGTGATGAAGAGGTGTGATTTTGATGATATCATCCTGGGGTTCTGTAACGGGGCACTGGAGAAAGGAGTTGCCCCGAATCAGTGGAGGATCAGTAACATCGTCCCAGTGCCAAAGAAGGGAGATCTCTCTAACACCAACAACTACCGGGGGATCTCACTGACGTCACTTGTGGCAAAGACCCTCAACAGGATGATTCTTAACAGGATCCAGCCTGAGATGGAGAAGCTCAGGGACAACCAGAACGGCTTCAGAGAGGGTAGATCAACCACCAGTCACATCCTGATGCTGAGGAGGATATTAGAGGGAGCTAGAGCAAAGTGCCTTCCTGCGGTCATGGTTTTCATTGACTTTAGGAAGGCCTTTGATTCTGTGGACCGTTACTGCCTGATGAAGATCTTACAGGCTTATGGAATCCCCAAGAGGATAGTGGACCTGATATCACTGCTCTACACCAACACCAAAGCCCAAGTCATTACACCTGATGGGATGACAGAGTTCTTTGAGATACTGGCTGGAGTGCTCCAGGGAGATACATTGGCTCCCTACCTTTTTATCATCGTAGTGGACTATTGTATGTGCCTTGCACTGGAAAAACACCAGGACTCTGGCTTTACTGTAGCACCGGCTCAGAGCAGGAGAGTTGGGGCGAAAAAGGTATCGGATGCTGAATTTGCCGACGACATAGTTTTGGTGACAAATACAGTGAAGGAGGCAGAGGATTTGATGCGGGAGGTTGAAACTGTGTCGATGAGTGTGGGGCTGAGAATGAATGAGACTAAAACAAAATATCTGGTAGAGAATGTTGAGAAGCCAGAGGGGATCACTAATGTAGGCGGGAAGCCGCTGGAATTGGTTGAGGACTTCCTGTATTTGGGAGCAAAGATTGGGAATACGGAAGATGATGTGGTTGAGAGGAAGAGCAGGGCCTGGGCGGCGTGTCACAGCTTGAGATCGGTGTGGAAGTCGGACCTTCGTAGAGACCTGAAAATCCGCCTCTTCATTGCTGTAGTGGAGTCTGTGCTGCTGTGTGGGTCTGAGACTTGGACACTGACCAAGAGACTCACTCAGATGGTGGATGGGTGCTACACGAGAATGCTGAGGATGGCTCTGAACATTAATCAGTATACACTGAGGATGAAAAACTCAGAGCTGTATGGGAGCATCCCAAAAGTCAGCTCAAAAGTGACACAGAGGAGACTGAGCTTGGCTGGACATGCTCACCGACATCCAGAGTTGACATTGCACTCAGTGCTCCTTTGGGAGCCCCTACATGGACACACTAGAAGAGGAAGACCAAGGTTAACATATGTTGATGCCCTAAGGACAGACACTGGTCTGTTGGAGATGCAGGATATGGCAGCGATAATGAGGGACAGAGACCGCTGGAGAGAACTCGTCCATGGATCTCGGGAATTTTACCCGCCTTATATATATATATATATATATATATATATATATATATATATATATATATATATTTCGTTTCTGAATTTGTTTAGAAAGATTCTTCTTCTGAAAACGTGTGTGTTGAAACCGATATTGTTATACTTTGGGAGGGTCATGTTGCCAATAAGAAACACACGCACCAGTTGCTTTCACTTCAATTTATTATAATAAATTTATAAATTTCCTGTTGGTAGGTTGGTTCCACAACCAGATGATTGTTTGTATATTGTTAAAGTTCTTTCGTCACACATTCTGTGACCTCTTCAGTGACTGGGGATTCTTTTCTTTGTTTTTGTGCCTCTCCTTTGTTCTGTCCTACGCCATCTTGTTTTTGTGTGACACACAAAAACAAGATGGCGTAGGACTGAAGAGGTCACAGAATGTGTGATGAAAGAACTTTGACAATATATGAACAATCATCTGGTTGTGGAACCAACCAACCAACCGGAAATTTATAAATTCCTAAATTTATAAATTTATTATATTAAATTGAAGTGAAAGCTACTGGTGCGTGTGTTTCTTATTGGCAACATGACCCTCCCAAAGTATAACAATATATATATATATATATATATATATATATATATGTATATCTATGTATATAGATATATTATGAAGAGAGAAGAAACATTAGATATAATTAATAATAAGATATACCATACCTAAACTCCTTCTTTACTCCTCGTATCTTGTCCCAGTTATTCATAGAGCAACATCGGTTGAGGTTGGCACCACTAATTCAAGGATATAAGTCGATATATTTATGTTTATGTATGTGTCCGCATGTGTCTGTGTGTTTCTCTATATATTGTATATATATATATATATATAAGGGGAAAATTTACATAAAAAAAAACAAAAAAACAATAAATTAAATAAACAAACACTGGCTGCCCCACAAATAGAACTACCATCACCCTCACCACTACATCCACCATCATATCACCATTTTACCATTATATATATATATATAAATATATATATATATATAATATATATATATATATATATATAAATATATATATAGGAATTGATATTAGTTTTGAAATAATTAATTAACCCGCGTGTGTTTTATATTTTACTCTTAATTCGGCCGGAGATTTACATTCCCATTTGCCCTTTAAAGCATAACTTTCCGTATTTAATACGGTTACGAGATGCGGTTTCTTATTCAGGTACAACCTCTGTTTTTAGCCTAAGAAAATATCTATATGCGTGTGTAATTTATACACGCATATATTTATTTTTTTAATTTCAATTGAGTTCTTAACACGTTGGATTGATAATGTTTTCGAAAAAACTGATTAACCCGCGTGTATATTATTTTTTTTCCTCCTTTCGTGGATCGTAGTTGTCTCCCCTTCCCGTTTAGTGACGCTATAATACTTCCTCAGTCAAAAACTGCTGGAATTTCAAATTTGCCGGTCATTCGATGCGGGAAGGAGCAACTAAACGGACACGATTTTTAACTGTGGTAAGAAATGTTTTTCTTATATCAAAGTTTATTGGGCTTCCACTGATGATTTATAAACGCCCACCTAAGTATATTCTTACATGAATGTATATTAGGCTTCTACATAAACTGGAAATATTCTCCGAATTTGTAGAAAACTTATAATGAAACAATTGTTTGGAAAGAGAGATATATTTTAACTTTAATTATATCTCATAAAATAATACAACTGGCTTTTCCACATAATACATATTGTTAGCACCCCAAACACTTAAATTGGGTTTATATTAAAATATAACCTAATGTTTGTTGAGTGAGATGGTTACCAGTCAGAGATTAGCTTTAAACTATCTCTGTTATTGTATTAAAATTTATATATATATATATATATATATATATATATATATATATATATATATATATATATTTATCATATATTTATATATTTTCCTCCGCTGTGACCCGTCTGTTTCTTTCTTACTGCTTCCTCTTTCTCTGTATCTCTCACTTTCTTTTTACCCCCTCTGCCAGTCACTCTCTCAGTTAGCCTCTTCCTCACACTTTCACTCACTCACTCTCTGCTACTCCCTCTCCATCACTTCCTCCCGTTTGACCTGTGCGAAATCCTTTTCTCGCTCACATTTCTCCCAGGTTGGATGGTCTTTATCTCTCGTCTACGATTTCACAGAACTCAAGTTCATCGATTTCAGAGACTTGATTTCTTCTTCTTCACTTTTCGTTGCATTACCATCTTTGTTTGTTTACATGCCTCGCTCGTTTCACCCTATTTTATGCGTCCCAACGACTTTCTTTAGCCGTTGCTCGCACCAACCAGAGGTATATGATCTTTAAAGCGATGAAATACCAATGAAGGCTGGTAGATCACTGATGAAGGACTAATTTTATTCATATGTAGCCCACTTTCAACCACGCAGCACGCCATTTTTTCATATATTTATATATATATATATATATATTGTTTAGCAAGATTCTTTATCTGAAAACGTGTGTTGAAACCGATATTGTTATACTTTGGGAGGGTCATGTTGCCAATAAGAAACACACGCACCAGTTGCTTTCACCAGAAATTTATAAGTTTGTAGATTTGTAAATTTATAAATTTATAAATATATAATAAATTGAAGTGAAAGCAACTGGTGCGTGTGTTTCTTATTGGCAACATGACCCTCCCAAAGTATAACAATATCGGTTTCAACACACGTTTTCAGATAAAGAATCTTGCTAAACAAATTCAGAAACGAAATATATATATAGGGGGAGAGATATGAGGTAAAAGAGAGAAAAACAGAGAAAGAGAGGGATATTCAACTTCTGGCTGTTTTAGTTGCCCGTTTCATCTCTGCAAGATAGTTGCCTACTGCTTGCCATCTCTCTCTCTCTCTATCTCTCTCTCTCTCTCTCTCTCTCTCTCTCTCTCTCTCTCTCTCTCTCTCTCTCTCTCTCTCTCTCTCTCTATCTATCTATCTCTATCTATCTATCTATCTATCTATCTATTTATTTATTTATTTATTTATCTCTCAACCTCCCCTTCCTTATGTTCTAACCTCCTTTCTCCTTCCACTCATCTCTGACCAAGTACTTATTTCCACCACACACATAAACATACATATATACACATACACACAACATACACAAGAAAACATACACTCACAGCCACACATATACACATCCACACACACACACATGTAAACACATACACTAGGGCAATATTATCAAAGCCACCAGACTGGACTTCAGTGGGGTTTGTTTGTTTATATATTTGTGCTGTTTGAATGTTAGCCCTACTACCAACTCGAAACCCATTAACACCACCACCACCATCACCGCCATTTCTATCCTCACTGCTACTACCAATACTACCTACAAAACACGAGCATCACCGCCATTGTCTCTGTCACCATCTCCATCACTAATATCACCTCCACTACACCTCCCATCCCGACTACCCTCACCACCAGCACTAGCACCACCACTGTTACTTCCAATACCAATGTTATTATCACTAATACCAGCACCAGCATAGTTACCACCATCACGACCAGCAACAACAACATAACCTTCAACAATGGCACTAGAAATGACAAACATTTCCGTCACCAAAATCAAACTGTAAGGCTTCTTTCTACGTAATTACTCGACCTGGTAGAAAAAGCAGCCGAGTAGAAATGTAAATGGTGGCAGTCTCGGTAGAGCGTCAGGCACCATTCTTTTCAGCATAAAGTTATTGCCCTTTACGTCCCCAGTGCAAATCCCGCCGAAGTTAACTTTGCCTTTCATTTTTACGTGGTCGATAAAATAAAGTACCAGTAATGCACTGGGGTAATTGCTGGCTTTGTGCCAAAAGTAGAAACGATTATAATGTAATCGTAGATATAATTCTTAAAGTACGTGATGGTTTTCGTTGCAATGACTTTCATCATACGCTTCTTCAAATAGTGCTAACGAGGAATAAATAACAACAAACAAAAATAATACCCCACCACTGTCATCACTACCACAGTAGTGGAGACATCCAGCGTTCAAGGGCCCTGAACCACATCCCTTCTAACTGCTCTCGGAGCGGAGTTGACTGCCCACAAGTGCGATCCCCGCAAGGTGGTGTGGCTGTTCCAGCTCGTCTCCCTCGCCGTCCTCTCCATCCTGTCGACCGGGACCACTAGGCGGCACTAGACGACACATTAGAGTAAGAATAGGGTAGCAGACTTCACATACCAGATAACTTGAAGTCATTAATTAAAATTTTGCCTATGGAAATTTTATGATTTCGGGGTGAATTTATGTATATCAGTGGGGAAATTTATTTAGGTTGAAATTTTTTTATCATTCGCAGTATCCTTCCTAAACCTGAGAGTTCGCTGCTGTTTATGATCCGCTTAAACCTTTCAAGTCCATGACTTGCACCACCCCTCCACCTCACCTGCTCTTTGGTTCTCAGTTCAAATCCCATCGAGATCACTGCTTTTCATCCTTCCGGAAGTCGATAAAATAAAATACTAGACATGTAATGAAATCGATAAAATCGACTTTCACCTCCGCCAACCCAACAACCCAAAATTAAGAATCTTGTGCCAAAGTTATGTAAAATGTTATCATTAATGTGCAACAATTGTTTCTAATTTAGGCATAATACAAGAAAATGGCGTGATGGGTAAGTCGATTGTATCAATACTAGTAATTGACTGCTAATTTATTTTATAGACTCCAGATGGATAAAAGAAAAAGTTAGGCCCTGCGGGATTCGAACTCAGAAGGTAAAAAAAAAAAAACGGAAGGATTATCACAAGGAATTTTATTCGATGATTTAACGATTCTGCAAATCCACCACATTGAATAATTTATCAAATAGTAGACCGGTATACTAAGAGACCGGTATACTAAGAGACAGAGCAGACCAGAGGCCCAACAACTTGGGAGGAAACCTGTAGAAGGCTTGGTTAGCCTCAAGCAGCGCACAAGGGATGGTGAGGTAGTATGTCTACCCACGGATAAGTCTGGTAGGATGTCAATAGATAGCATGCCGAACTACATCAAGGATATGCAACCCCACATCACCAACACGAGCGAAATTGCACAACAAACACATGATGGGAGAGAGAAAATCCTCAACGCTCACATGATGATGTGGACTGACATCCTAAAGCCAAGCAGACGCACTGCCAACAACTTCCAGGCGTCTAACAATGGCATACCACCCTTGTATGGGCTCCGCAAAGACCACAAGACAGTCGACGACCCGACAACAGGATCACCAACAAGACCCGTATGCGGAGCTAATATAGCTAGCAACTACAGGATCTCCTACTTCCTCTCAATGGTTATAGGCCCCATAATCAAGATGTCCCCAGATGTATGTAACAGTACAGAGGACCTCCTCAGGAGAATCAGTGAGTGCAACAAAAACAGGAATCTATCTAACTGCATAATAGGCAGCATGGATGTGGTGTCACTGTACCCATCCATTAACATTAATTTTGCTGTGAAATAATGTGTGGAGATGATCATTGAGAGTGAGGTGGAGTTCTGCGACGTCGACACAGACGAACTGGGCCTCCTACTTAGACTTACCTACGACACTGACTACCTAGACAGCCATGACCTTAGACGTTTCTGCCCCAGTAGACCCATAAGAGGTAGACCCCCACCATAACCTCAATGGCAAAAAAGACTCCCATGGGAAGGTGGATTGGGTGGACCAAAGCTATACGGACCCCCCCCAAAACAATAATCAGGTAAGAAAAATGGTCGCACATGCAATAGGGGCTAGTATCAAAACTACCCTACCACATATTTAAGTTCAACGAGAAGATCTACACCCCAAATGAGGGAGCAGCCATTGGTGTCAGCATAGCTGGTTGCCAACCTTTTCATGGTATGGTGGGAAAGGAGACTTAAAGATCTCCTTAATGAGAGCTCCATAGACCTCATCATGTACTCTCGTTATGTAGACGATATCAATATAGTTATAAGAACATCCCCACTAGAGAGCACTAACAAGTTTGATTTAGAACGTAGCACAATGGAAGGCATCCAGCAGATAGCTAATTCCATACACCAGAGTATAACTGTAACTATCGACTTCCCTTCCAAACACCCTAACAATAGACTACCTGTATTAGACACGGAACTCTGGATTAACACTATAGACGAGAGAGCCCAAATTCTCCACTCACACTATGCTAAACCCATGGCCTCCAAATACCTGATACTCAAAAACTCAGCAATGTCCAGTAGTGCTAAGTTTAATATTCTGATCGCAGATTTGGTACGAGTGATGAAGAATGTGTCCCGCATGTGCGACCCAACAGAAATGGAAAGACACATCCAACACTTCATCAACCGCATGCAGTTCTCTGGCTACAACCAAAGAGACAGAATCAGAGTATACGAAGGAGCCATGGAGAAGTATAAGACCCTCATAGAACTGGACATGAAAGGAATTTGCCCATTATACAGGAGCAAATCATGGAATAGCTTAGATAGGGCTAGACATAAGATAGGGAAAGCCACCTCATGGTACGACAACCAGAGATACCAGAGTGTCATGTTTGTGGACGCTACCCCTGGAGGGAAATTAGCTAACCAGTGTAGAAAGGCCCTGAGAAAGACCCACTTAAAGATTAAGGTGGTAGAAAAGCCAGGAACCACCATAAAATCCCTGATCAGCAAAACCTACCCTTTTAAGAAAACTCACTGTACTAATAGGAAATGTGTCATATGTAAGGTAAACCCCGGATAAACTGTAAAACTAGAAACGTAGTCTATATCATAAGATGTACAGAGGGTACTTGCAGAAACATGACAACAACATACATAGGTGAGACAGCTCGTAGCATAGATGAAAGGATAGACCAACACTGGGGGGAACTAAAAGGACGAAAAAACGGGTCAGTACTATACGAACATGCCAGACAACGACACGACGGTAACATAGACAACATAGAAATTATAATAATATCTAAACATAGAAATGACCCAGCAGATAGGCAAATCAGAGAGGCCAGTGAAATAGAACTTAGAAGGCCAAGACTAAACAGAAAGAATGAATGGAATAACAACACCCAAACAAACAATACTGACCTAAGAGAAGTATAAATAAACAAATAAATAGATAAATAAATAAATAAATACATACACAAGCACAATAACAACAAACACATATAAACACACATTAGTCACCCAATCACGAACACACATCAAACAAAACACTATACACACACGCAAACGCAAAGAAGACAAAATAAAATAAATAAACAAACAAGCAAATAAATAAATAAATATATAGACAGACTAAATAAAAATGGCGTAGACATACAATGTAACGGGAGGAAACAATAGCACCACCGACGATGTTGCAGATGTGCAACGAAAGATTTATGATACACTATATATATGTGTTTGTGTCTATATTGTATCTGCATTATTTTTGACCGTCGGTCAGTCAATGGCAACATTGAGGAGCGAATAAATTAGATTGCCGATATAAAAGACACAGAAGCGAAAAGCAAAAACCAACTAAACAGTGAGTGTGTTCTGTTATTAATTCTGGCAATATTACACAAATATGACCCTCCCCAAGTATAACAAGATTAATTTATCAATGTTTAAATAATAATTTCTAATTTCGGTAGTAGGCCAGCACATTTGGGGGGAGGTGAAAGTTTATTAAATTGACCCTAATACATGACGTACATTATTTTATGTATCCTGGATAAAGGAAATGCTGAGTTGACCTCGGTGGGATTTGAACTCAGAACTTAGAGGTTCGTAACCAAATGCTGCAAAGCATTTGTTCCGATGCTCTAACGATTCTGCCATTCCATCGGTCTTATTTATCAGCTAGCAGAAATATTACCCTCCTTGTGGTTTTCTGTAAGTCTACGTATGTTTGTGATTGTGTTTCGTATTGCATTTGTTAATGTGTACTAATGTATGAAAAGGGAAAACAATATTTTTGATATGCAAATTATACGAAATCGTAACGATATATTTCGTCTTTCGCTTTATTTAATAGTGACCACAACCTAATTAAGCAAAGATGAGGTATGAAAAAGTAATGACCAGAGGCATGATTGAAAAGCTTTTGGTGAGATTCGAACTCACACACATTTTCGAATAAAAAATTTTGATTTTTTTTTTTTTTCTAATTATCTCTCGAATACACCATAACCTTTCTTCAAGGAGCGCGCTGTGTTGGAAAGACTTATAGGGAGACCGATACGAACTTGCAACAACAGTTGATTTATTATCAAAGGTTTGATTAATAGGACCGTATTATTATTATAAAAGAAACTGATGTCGCTTATGTTTGACAATGACATCAGAATTTTATCATCATTGAATGTAATACACAACGTGGACATTATGTAAATATCCAATATGTGGGCTGGCTTTGTTCGTCGGTTTGTCTGTTTGTTTGATATATTATATTATTTGTTTTTACTTTTCTTCTCTCCCTTTCGTTCAATATATCAATATATGAAGATGTTTTAATAAGTCTATTTGTTTATTTGACCTTTGTTATGTATTGGTTTACGTAATAATGTTGTTATTAATCAATATATATGGTGACGTCTTGTCTGCTACTGCAATTACTTGCTACAGCTACTTGATAAATTATCTCCCCTTGTTACCATGATATGTGTGTGTGTATATATATATATATATATATATATATATATATATATAGTAATGAAACGAAGCTGACGAATAGGACCGATAAACCTTCTGTTGTTTTCCCACTCAATAATTTACTGAAGTCAGTATCATTAAGACACCAACACATATGTATATACGTGTGTGTGTGTATATACATACATGCATACATACATACATACATACATACATACATATATACATACATCCAAAAATTCTGCATCTAATAACTTAATATACACTTGTACAAATACAAAGCATATGCACATGCACACATACAATAACATCCATACCTGCACACACATGCATGCATGCAGACATGCATAGATATCTACCTAGTCGATGTTGTGTAACTTCCAATGAGACAGTATTGTATCTATGTTAGAAATTGACTCTGTCTCTATTGGCAAAAATTTGTGAAATTATAAAACCCAGAAGAACATACATACATACATATACTTTTTCACACACGCACACACACACACACACGTAATATATATATATATATATATATATATATATATATATATATATATATATATATATATATATATATGGTGGCTGCCAACTCGTTTTCGAGTACGGCCACTACTTTATATCCATGTAGGAGAACCCCTACCGATGCGCTAAACAAGTGTGACTTTTAGTCCAGCCAGCGACGTGAAAACTCTGGTACAAACACTACACCTGTGAAAATTCTTGACACATAGTGCTGGGCCCTTGGTACCATGTGACGACAAGTGTAGAGAGATCTCCAGATATAAAGCAATGCCTGTGCCGTGAAGCTTTTATAGTGAGCAAAGGCACTGCACAAAGCCAGTCCCACTCTCTTAACCCAAGATGATATTTACCAAAAAGAAGAACAAGTCAACATCATTGGATACCATCAGGGTTGCAGGTGTTATATCAGAGTTTTCCTTCTCCTAGAATTCTGCCTTGACAAAGGCTAAGGGGTCATCTCTCAGAGTTTTCCTTCTCCTAGAATTCTGCCTTGACAAAGGCTAAAGGGTCATCTCTCCCGGTGATTTTGGATGGCCATTGACTCTTAAGAGCTCCTTTGCCCTTTGACAGGTTTTGTTTTTAGTCCTGCAGGATGTCCAAAGTCACCCTCCTCACCAAGAAACCTTGGTGGGGTTGCCAGTTTAGTCGCCAACGACCCGACCATATATATATATATACATACATACAAACCTACTGACTCCCATTCTTACCTTGATTTCACCTCCTCCGACCTCACCCAACCAAAACCCTCTATACCCTACTCCCAATTTTTTCTCCGTCTTCGTCGGCTCTGCAACCAGGACCATGATTTTGAGATCCAGTCTCAACACATGGCCTCTCGCTTCATCCAGCGTGGATATCCTCCCGCCGTCATTCAAGTTGCCCTTACCTACGCACGTAATACTGACCGCACCACAGCCCTCTCATCCACTCACTAGTTCAAGCGTACAGACATAACTAAATTTATGTTTTTTGCATTTAATGCCTATTTAATATATATATTTGTCCTATAAAGTTATCAAAATGATGGCAACGAATAGAATGGGAATGGAATGAAACATCTCCAGTAGTTATATTTGAGTATTTATTATTATTAAGGTCAATGAGAAGAGGTTAGAAAAGATAGCATATTTATTAAACAAATCTATCATATAATCCATACAAATATTAAAGACTAATGACAGAGGATGACATTGGTGATAAAGTTAAGCATTAGTTGAAATATAAGGTTGTTAATTGACATTGTTTGATTTGTAGTAGTTAAGCGATTGTATGTTTTTATGGGGGCTAGTGGGAAAGGTTTCTGATTTCTTATTTATAATGTACACACACACACACACACACACACACACACACACACACACACACACACACACACACACAATATATATATATATATATATATATATATATATATATATATATATATATATATATATATATATATATATAATCAAGGTTTAGCAAATAAGAAAAAGTTTCAAAATAAATTTTAAAATATTAACTTTACTTACTATGGTTACCTTTACCGAATCGGTTTCGAGTCTCAAAAATAAACGGTACATACGGCATATATATATATATATATATATATATATATATATATAAAATATTAAAAAAATAATGAATAAAACAATGAAACAGTTCCTTATATTAAACAAAAAAAGTTCATTATTTAACGATCGTTTCTAGGATATATATGTGTTAGAATTGGCATGTATATTCAACAGATCTATGTACAAAATTATACAAAATTATACAAACTATCAAAATTAAATATACATACCAACACATATATATGCCGTCTTCAGAAATAATGGTAGATTTATCTACATATATATATATATATATATATACATGTTGGAATCTAGATGCAGAAATCACTTTGAATAGTAATAGCTTTAGAAAATATCTTTAGGTAAAATACCCTTAGTGACAGAAAATGTGGCTAGCAGCCTCTACGAAAATTATTTAACTCTATGTCTCTTGAATTATGTAGTTGTATATATAGAAATAATAGACAGATAGAGAGAGAGGGGGGGGCCATATATGCGTAGTTAAGGATTTCGCCTGGCAACCATGTGGGTTAAGAAACTATTTTCTTGACAGCTTATTCACATAAAGGGCAAGTTTGACTGGCTAGTATTAATTAATTGTGGATTGGTAGTATCGGTAGAGGGTCGGACGCCATGCTTTCCAGCATAGTTACGTCCCTTTACGGTCTGAGTTCAAATCCCGCCGAGGTTTACTTTGCCTTTCATCCTTACAGGGTCGATAAAATAAAGTACCAGTGAGGCACTGGGTAGTTGCTGGCCTTGTGCCTAAAGTAGAAACAATTAATTAATTGTTTCTACTTTAGGCACAAGGCCAGCAATTAACCAGTGCATTACTGGTACTTTATTTTATCGACCCTGTAAGGATGAAAGGCAAAGTAAACCTCGGCGGGATTTGAACTCAGACCGTAAAGGGACGTAACTATGCTGGAAAGCATGGCGTCCGACTCTCTACCGATACTGCCAATCCACCGCTAGTATTAATTAATGATAGCACAAACACTGCGTGGATTAGAATAATGTTTCTGTATAATTTGCACATATATAGAGAGAGTCTCACTATGAGTATATTAAGTTAGCGCCTGTATATACGTATTTCAAGTTAGTGCGCTGTATTTCAGGAATATTAACCATCACGCTTGCTTTCCTTGAGATACTCTTTATGACTTTGATAATTTTCTAAAATCCTTAAACTGCTACCGATCATGTGGAGATTGTCGTCTCATAATAAACTACTCAGATACGTTCCTTTTGCACGCATGGAGGGGGAATCCTGTTATGGTTCCATTGTGTAGATTGCGTCACCACAAGACGTTTCAAGAAATTGCTGTTAGAATTCCTCTGTCGACAGAGATAGTGTGGTTGACGGGTTTGTGATAACTTAGGCTAAAGTCTTCGCATCTCCCAGAAAACTCCAGGTCCAGCCGAGTTTTTATGATTTACGATAGATTGTAAAGTTTGGGCGTTGAATTTCTACCTTTTCTAAGAAGCGAAATCTGTGGAATTATAGGCTTTTGGCGCTTCATCTAAATTTGCCTGTGAGTGAAACATGTCTATGGATGTTTAGAACGACGAAGCATTTTTACTTCGCTGTATGTATTCACATCTAAGTGGATTGCATCATCAGATAGTCGAGTGTCATGTCTATAGGGACAATGTAGTCCAATGATACGATACGAATAAGCGGCATTATTGTTAGTTGTCTAACACGACTCTATCTCAACTTGACTCGATGGTTCTTCGTATCAATAAGGAATTTTGAACTTCGTAAATACACGGAATATTTGCAGTCACCCAATCTGCTCCAAATAACAGCCAATTTCTCTCATATCACACATGCCTGACCATCTGCTAAAAATAGCAACAAATCTTTCTGATACCAGATACTATATTACTTAACATTTTAAAAAAGGATATATTGGATGATGCACTCTGATGTGTACTGTGTTTGGAGAAAAGATGGGATGATTAAGTTTGATTACATCTTTTGATTGTAAGGCTTGCTCGATAAGGACTGACCTGGGGCTAAACAAGAACAATAGCAACAAAAACTGCCACTGCTTAATACCTTGATATATGTCTACCTTGCGGTATCAATTTACACTTTAGTTTCTTAACCGAAAATCTCACTCGGTCATGGTTGACCATGGGATTACATCTGGAGAGTTATTTGCTAAGGCGCAAAGCTTGATAAAACGTTTCTGCAGAAGACCAGGAGTTACTCATGCATACAAGTCTCCTTTCCCCACCCAACGATGTTGTCCAAGCGAAAGGCAAAGACCAACACAGCTGGAACCAGTGACATCGAAGAAGAACTTAAACGGCTACTGGCCGAAAGAGATATGACAAATCATTGCATTCAAAGCTCTAACAATGTTGCCAAGACACCGCCCCTAAACTGATACATTATTTATCGACACAGAAAATATGACTGGCAGCGTTGCCCTCTGTGGGATTTGAACTCAGAGCCTAATAAGGGAAACAAATACAGCGAATCATTTAATCCAACATTCTAACGACTCTCTGATCTGTATCATGATTTGGCACGTATGTGTGTCGATTGTGTGGTAAGACATGCAAGTTTAATAATTTGTTAATTTTATTAGTCTGGTCAGAGCAAGAAGTGTTAAAAGATATGTTTGCTAACTTGCCAAACTTTAAGTTGAAATTATTTCATTTGCGAGAACGGAGCGCAGAACCAAGAGAAAGTGGTGCTTCTTGAAGGATTAGGCTAGTGCAATAAATACCCAGGATCCGGCTCTGATTAAAATGGAACATATTAAGTGTTCTTCGCCGTGTGAGTTTTAAGTTTTTTGGCCACAGATGCAATATGGATCTGATGATAGTTGGAATCGAACACTCACTCACCCTATCGACTATCTTCACCTCAACCACTCGATCAGATACGCTCTGTTCAATACATGAATCTATCACTATATGATAAATCGATATTGTTAGTATACCTTTACTACGACTACATCGGAACATAAATTCATGGCACGAACTGCAGTAGACAGTTTGCAACGAGAAGCTAAAGTATAGCTTAAGCAGTCATTCTTTCCTAACATTTTGTGTCAAGCTAGCTTAAAAACACTGGCGAACAACTAGCAAGACTTCAGCAAGAAGCAGTAGTACCATTGGTTGTTAGCTATCTCTATATTGATTATTTTGTCGAAATATTTCATGTTTATTGGCAAGGCCTGTCTGTAATTATCTGTAGCGTGGTGGACGGAGAAGTGATGGAGCGCTAATGTGAAGAGTTAAGATTATTAAAAATATACACTATGATTAAAAAAACAGTTTTTATGTACTTAGTTGAAAGCTATATAAAATATATTTGTGTGTAAATATGTGAATGCCTGCATACTTATATGTGCATGGATCGATTCCCGTAGGTAGTTCTGTGACTTTTTCCCGCCAATATCTCGTATATAAATGAATCTTTTTTAGTTTTCCTATAGATTCTTCAGCCATTTATATATTATATATTTACGTACATAATGTGTGTGTGTATATATATATATATATATATGTGTGTGTGTGTGTGTGTGTGTGTGTGTGTGTGTGTGTGTGTGCGCGCGCTATTTTTTTCTATTATTATATTTATTACAAATTCTATTATTATTATCCGCATTGTTTTCTTTTCAGTGATGTCCTCTTTCCTTCACTCGAGGTAAACCCTACCCTGTTGTATTCTTTTGTCTTTGTATCGTCCCCAATGTCTTGGGTCCCTGCGGCTGGGATTTCCACGCGAACACTGACAGAAAAATCAAGGCCAACAGACCTGATATAACTGATATAAAGAGAAAACATGTTTCTTAATTGAAATGAGCATTGCATTAGATCGTAGCATCTCATTGAAAGAGTTCAGCAAACTCAGTGAATATAAAGATCTATCAATTGAAATTAAGAAAATGTGGCATCATAAGTTCTGTACAATACCAGTGATAGTGGGCGCACTTAGAATGTTAAAAAAGGAAACTGAAAAATATTTGGACCGGATACAAGAAAGCAATCTCTCCAAGAAACAAAGAAAATAGTGCTGACTGGCACTATCCATGTCCTGAGAAGAGTATTAACAAAATAGAAACCATGTAAAGATATTTACTGTTGTTTGTGCCCTTGTGGCATCATTTGTATAAACATTGCTTGTAAAATGGGTGTATTATCAAATGTTGCCTCAGGTGTAAGTTTGACACTCGCCATGATTTGGGAAAGAAGCAGAATTCAAAAGATAAGGTATTAATTGATAAGGTTATTCTAAGGAACTGCAAGGGAACGAAAATAAACTTGGCAATGGTTTTCATAGATTATAAGAAAGACTACAACATGGTCCCCCACTCATAATTAAAGGAAGGTCTCAGACTGAGTGGGAGGACCATGTTGTAGGCTTTCATATAATTTATGAAAGCCATTGCGAAGTTCCTTTTCGTTCTCTGCATTACTGGCGGGGATTCTTTTCCGAACAGCTATTATAGCGTTTAGGATAGATCCCGCTATCGACCAAATCCATCGTGAAGATCGCCTCGCCGCATCTTTTGACCGGGAAGGGCAGGCAGTTTTCGTCTGCCAGGTGACTGTGGCAGACGAAAACTGGTTGTGTTGTGGACGCGGCTGAAAGAACTGAAGACAGACACTTTTCTCTTCGGCCAATCCGTCATCAGTTTTTTTTTCCAATTTCCACAAGGAAAGTGGAATCATAACCTCCAGTACATTTGTTAAAAGGTGGGTGATTGTAGCGAGAATGCCCCTTGTGAATGGGCCTGATCTGACCATATGCCTGTAGGATGGCTAGTTTGGGGAAGAGATGTGGGCCTTCCTTGGGTGGTCTTGGAGAGTAGGGTAATTTAGAATTGGTGGGGTTCCTGAATCATCCCTGGGGGGTACCTCCGTATTGGGGAATTTATTTGTTGTAATTTTACTGTTACATGTTATTTGTTATATCATATTTACTTGATTTCATGTAAACCCTCACTGTCCCTGTTTTTGTATTGTCCCCTATATGCCGGCCCTTGTGGCCAATAAAGAAATTATTATTTTTTGTTGTTGTTGTTCTTTGTTTTCCATTAAATATATTCAGTCGTAGTTGAATAAAACTGTAGTGAATTGGTAATGTTGGTATATGCATCGTGTTATTTTTCCAGCTCCGTTCTGAGTTAAAGATCACGTTGCGGTCAAACTTGTGTTTCATACTGACGGATCCGATAAAAAAAGTACCAGTCCAAGATGGTGGATTGACAGAATTGTTAGAGAACCGGGTGGAATTCCTTTCGAAATTTCTTTCGGCCTTTTTCGTTCCGAGTTCGACATTGGTAACAAGCTGAATCGACGTTTGTCTTTCCTATGGACAATATCCGTGGCATAAAGAGCGAGACTTGCATGCATGGACGACTACAAATCTTCGAACGTAAACACCTAGCCTAGGCTTCCACCTCGAAGAGGAATTAGGGGTAAAAACCCATAGACAGTTATGATCGAGGCCTGCTACCTTAACACATAAGTAAATATAGGTAGGTATTTAGAATCCTCTTACTGCCTCTCACTGGGTCTATTTCACAGCATTTCCACCTTCCCCATCTCATGTTTCCCATTCTCCACGCACCTCTCTCTATCCCACAGTAAGCTAAGTAGGTCTGATGTATTTTTCTTCCTCTCACTTTCATTTCTTATTGTCTCTTTTTTCTCTCTCCCTTCTCACTTGCCTGTCCGTCATGCCACTTCTTTCTCCCCCCCCCCCCCTCACTATCCCACACTAACACCCTCGGTCACTCTCTCTGTCTTTCTTTTTCTTTATATATGCGTATGATTATATCTAATTATATATATATATATATATATATATATATATATATATATATATATAAAAAAACATGAGAAGAAAGAAGAATACTGCGTGGTTGCACATGGGTTACATATGATAAAATTAGTCCTTCGTCAGTGATTTGTCAACCATCATTGATATTTCATCGCATTATATATATATATATATATATATATATATATATATATATATATATATATATATATATATATTAGTAAAAAGGAAAAGAAAATGGTGACAAATGTTTCCCAGGGGAAAATAGTTTAATTAGGAATAAGTATAAATTAGTAATAAGTATTAGTTAGTATTCAGTATTCCTCAGAGCTTAGCACTCCCCTTAGATCTCTGTTTCATACTGTTGGTATTCCTCAGAGCTTAGCACTCCCCTTTGCACTCCCCACTCTCTCCCTCACTATCTCTCTCTCTCTCTCTCTCGATATATATATATATATATATATATATATATATATATATATATATAGAGAGAGAGAGAGAGAGAGAGAGAGAGAGAGATCTTCTTCACCTACTTATTCTTGGGAGGGACGTTGGGGCAGAGTCCTCAAACGCTTCTTCCAGCAGGTCCTGTCTGAAGCAACTGTCTTCAATGATTCGGCTGGATACCCAAGCGAGACCAGCCCAGCTCATGGATGTTATCCAACATCTTTCTCGGGGTCAACCCCGCGGTATCCTGTCAGTTGCTTTTGCCCTCAATATCTTTCCTGGGACATTCTAACCACAGGCCCATAGTATCAGAGCTAAAATCTCTCAATTCAGACAAGGAGCGGCTCTACATGGAGCGATTCTCTGATCTCCGATCTATGCACTCTATCGAGTAACTTTACTCCAACGACCCTTCAGGGGAACCTCATTTCGGCCGTTTGTATACGCAGTCATATTCTTTCGATCATTACCCAAGATTCATGACCATGTGTAAGGTTTGGCACAAATACCGAAATGAAGATAGTGAGTTTGATTTTTATATCTACCTCGCTTCTTCTGATTACTGAATGCTGAAGCTGGTGTAGTATTGCACCGACTCCTGCATTTGTTGCCCTTAATTCAGCCTCGTGTCTTCCATCACTCGTGAACCCGGTCCCGAGATACATGAACTTCACCACCTTCTTCAGTGGAATTCCATTCACATGTAGATTGCACTACGCCGGCTTCATTGAGAGGACGAGTGTTTCAGTTTTCGCAGCACTTATTTTCATCTCAGCCATGCAGCACTCGGCATCAAACCTATCAAGATATGAATTATATATATATATATATATATATATATATATATATATATATATATATATATATATATATATATATATATATATATATATATATATATATCTGTGCGTGCATGTATTCATGTATGTATATATGTATGTATGATGTATATTTATATATATGTATGATGTATATTTATATATATATATATATATATATATATATATATATATATAAGCGTGAAACTAATATTAACATTTGTACTGCCTCTTCGCTTCCAGGTTGTTTTTTTGTTTTTTGTTTACTGTCTCGACTATAAAATATATATATATTATATATATATATATATTAGATATATATAGATATATATATATATATTATATATATATATATATATATATTATATATATATATATAAAGAGAGAGAGGGAGAGAGATTGGGGTCTACCACCCACAACCATTCATTGTACTTAGTTCAACGTTCGTTGTTTGCTGATTTGGCACAAATTGTGCTCAGATACAAGCTTTCCATTGAAAATCGATAAATGCGTCTGACAGTCGACATTTTAGCACTTTTAGCCCCCACTATTATATATACATGATATATATATATACATTGATATATACACATTGTATACAATATTGTTTATATAATCCTTATCATAACACTTATCAACATATGTAAACACCTCAACAGGTACCTCGGTGTGATTGTGAGTGTGCCTGTGTCTTATATGTGAGTGCGTGTGTGATAGTGTGTGCGTGTTTGTTGGCGTGTGTGTATATATATATATATATATACACACACACACTAAGGCCAGTTACTACAACGGCTCCATACCAGGTACGTACATTTCGTTAGTCCTGATGACCAAATTGTACAACCTGTTCTGGTTCATTTTCATCGGCACAGGTTGAGCAAGTTGATCCACTGGGTTAACGAAACGTACGTACATTGTAGTAACTCGCCTTAATAATTATATTCAAACTCGCCCTACGGATGTCAGTTGGTGGTGTGTGTTTGTGTGTGTATGTGTATGTGTCTGTTTGTATGTGTGTGTGTTTCATGGGATTCTATAGTAGAGCATTGCAATCAAAAGGTTGTGAGTTCAACACACTTTATTCACGTTGCTCCAGTTTACTCAGCTATAGCAATGAGATGATAGGACTGGGGTCCCTATCATTACATCACCCAAGACACCTCCAACGAGATATACCTTAGAGGAGGCCAGCTAAACCAGCAGTCACACACACGCATAGTAGATGCAATAAACATGCATTCAACGAAGAGTGTTATATATATATATATATATATATATATATATATATATATATATATAGAGAGAGAGAGAGAGAGAGAGAGGGAATTCGAAATAGCACGGAAAATACATTTAAGGATGTTTTTCTTCTTTTTTTTTCCTACTTTGATTCGTCAACGTGACATTATTGAAAAAATGAGATTATTGAAAAAATGAGAGGGACAATTCTTTTAAAAAATACTTTTATAATGTATATAAAGTATATAAAATATAACCGGTTTCGATGTATTAGTAAACTCCATCTTATCGAATGTTGAGTATTACAATTAAAAAGAATTAATAAGAATTAAAAATTAAGAATTAAAAATTTAAAATTAAGTGTTGAGGAAAGTTTGTTACATCTTCCTTGTTATATATATATATACATACATTGGGATATACACATATCCATATATGTTTCCATATGCACTCAATATATGGAGTATAGTTTGTTTACTTGCACGTAGCCAAAGTCCCCCGAGTAGTGACAGAAGGAAACATTCGGTTTCGAACACGATATTAATGTCATGAGCTCGATTACTTTGTGTCATTGAGCAAGTCACTATATTTTACGCTGCTCCACTCCACTCAGCTGGCAAAAATGAGGTGAACCTGTTATTCAAAGCGCCAGTTTTCACACACACTGTGTCGAACTGAACTTCGTTGAGAACTACATTAAAGGTACAAAGAGTGCACGTGCCTATGGAACGCACAACCACTTACACGTTAATTACAAGCTGTTCTGTTGATCGTATCAACTGGAACATTCTTCGTCGAAACCGACGGAGATCCTTTCTATCTATGAGTTGATAAAAAGAAACTGATTTATTCGAGAATCGATAGGGGTTCGAATTTAATTAAATGTACTGTGTTTGGCTTTTCACTTATGTGTCTGCTTATTTATATCCCATATTTACTTTTAAGAGAATAAGCGACTGTCCATTAAATAAAATAAAACGCAAGACGAAATATGTCGGTACGTACCATTTGCATGTGGAAAATGTAGGTGTTTCTCTCATGCATCTATATACTTTGATACGCGGCGAATTTGCAGAGTTGTTAAAAAGTCGGATAGAATGTTTTGCTGCGTGTGTTCCGGCACTCTGCTTTCTCAGTTAAAATCCACGCACATACTTACACATCTGAAAACAGCTTGGAGTATGATATTTCTGCTACTGCAGTGATGCATAGTTCTTTGAGCACACGTCTTTTAATAGCACTAACTATTTTCTAACTAATTTCCATTTCTTGTCAAATAAAAGATGAGAGACATCAAGCTAACTCAGCATATGAAAAGGCAGCCTGTAATGGTTGCATTAAAGGCAGAACATGGTAATTTAGAAATTGCTCCCTTCCTGAAAGTTACGCATAGCCAAACGTAAAATACCTGCTAAGAGTCTAATACCATCTTATCACCCTTATTTGTAGGAAAGGTATAGAAAATTGCCGATAAGCACGTCAGAAGGTCAATTAGTGTCATCACCAAGAAGCTAAAGATTTCAAGGTACACTATATGAAGAATTGTGCATGAGGACTTTCGATACAAGCCATATGTGATGCGGAGAAGCCAAAACATGTCTGCAAGGACTAAAGATAACTGTCTGAGTCGGACAAAGCACTTGTTCAGTAATTTGAAACATCAAGAGTCTGGAATGCTTTGATTTTTTTTGATGAGGACCAAAATGTCACCCGAATGAATGACAAAGGGTTATGACGGTTAACTGTTATGGTCATACCAAATGTTATTGTATTTGGAGTCGTGAGATGCCATGCCTCTTCATTTCTTTCTTCTGTGCTTAATGCTCAATATTGCTGACTATAATGAGGTGTAGAGAGGGTTGTGAGGCCCTAGAGAGAGATCCTGTGGAAAGCAAGATTGTGCACCTACCAACAAGACTCTGCACCGTCTCATAAGGCCAAGACGGCACCAAAATGGATGAGTTACAATCTATACGATAACGTCATCCCAAACATATGGTTTCCTAGCTCTCCAGAGTTGAATGCTTCGAATTACTACGTGTGGATCGTAATTGTGTGGGAAGTCAATCAACTCTCCCATCACACTAAATGTCTCTGAAGTTCGCTACAACTAGCAGATTGTCCAAATTCGATAAAGATCATCTGTTTCAGATATGTCAACGTTGTAGACCTCGTATTGAAGCAGTCATCGATGCTAACGACAGATTCGTTGAGTATATGAGTCAGTAAGTATAACAAAATTATTCATGCAAGTTGTTTTTCAAATAAAGCTCTTCTTTCATGACTTATGCATCTTTTACTAAATTCATACAAATGTCCTCAAAGAACTAAGCAACCCTGTAATATTTAATGCTAAAAATAAATTAATAATAATTGCCATAAATTATCGGTTACGTCATTAGTCCCTTCCCACATCACTGACTGACCTCGATTCTGTCCCCTATTCTATGCCGCCATTCAGTCTAAAGGGGTCAGTTTGGGGATCTGTCTGATTCACGTTGAGCTTTATCAATGAAGTGCTTTGTTTTCCTATCTGTATACGGTTATTGTAAGACGGGTGGGGAGCACTGAGGACAGACATGGGAGATAGGGTGGTAGTGTTGGTTGTTGTGGTGGTGGTAGTGGAAGTAGTAGTAGTAGTAGTAGTAGTAGTAGTAGTAGTAGTAGTAGTAGTAGTGGTGGTGGTGGTGGTGGTGGTTGTGGGGGTGGGGGGTTGTGGCGGTGGTAGTGGAAGTAGTAGTAGTAGTAGTAGTAGTAGTAGTAGTAGTAGTAGTAGTAGTGGTGGTTGGGGGGGGGGGGGGGGGGGGGGGGGTAGTAGTAGTAGTAGTAGTAGTAGTAGTAGTAGTAGTAGTAGTAGTAGTGGTGGTGGTTGTGGGGGGGGGGGGGTAGTAGTAGTAGTAGTAGTAGTAGTAGTAGTAGTAGTAGTAGTTATCGTTAGACACCTACAAACATTTACGCCCTTTCTTTCGCTCCCTCTCTCTCTCTCTAAAATAAGGTTCAAAACTCGTTCACTAAAATACTTTGTAAGAACAATTAATAAATATTGTTCTTATGACACTAATATCTAACTTCAAAAATGAGTATTTCAAATATTTCATTTGTTGCCCTTACCAGTGCTTGAGGGTGCATCATTTCCCAATCAATAAATCTTGGGTTTAATACCACTGTATCCTTGGATCAGAGTCATTTGCCACAACCCCAGATCGATGTAAACATAGATAGGTTTGGAATTCCATTGAAAGGACTGTACTTGTAATTCAAAGAACCAGCCTTGTAACACACTGTGTCACGCTGAATCTCTCTGTAAGTAACACTAACTGTACACGTGTAAGTGGAATGCTCATCCACCAACTTAGAAGCAGGCTGTTCTGTTTATCGAAGAGCTGGAACATTAATCGTTGAAACCGACGGAGGTCAATTCCATAACCAATAATTGTTTCTACTTTAGGCACAAGGCCAGCTATTACCCAGTGCATTACTGGTACTTTATTTCATCGACCCCGTAAGGATGAAAGGCAAAGTCAACCTCGGCGAGATTTGAACTCAGATCGTAAAGGGACGTAACTATGCTGGAAAGCATGGCGTCCGACCCTCTACCGATACTGCCAATCCAACCAATAATGTGATGAGAATCTATGTACTGTTGCAGAGCCATCTGGATAATCCGTTTTTGATTCGTGGTTAAAATTGTTTGTCTTTAGTAATGATTTGAAATTTTTTTGTTCAGACTGTCGTGAATATCAATTCCTAAACCACCATATCTCAACAGCGTTCTGCTTCTTTAAAAGATAGGTTTATCTGTAAGGGCCTTCGTCCCTAATTCTGTAATATCTGATTTCTTTTACGTCTTTGCCTAAAGCTAATAGAATCTGTAAGCAATGTTTCCCAAAGAGGGTTTCGTGTAAAACCGGGGTTCTACAAAAAAACTTGTTATTGTGCCCATCTTCCTAAATCTAACGTTGCCCTACAACTACTAACGTTGCCCTACAACTAATAACGTAGAGCTACGACTACTAACGTTGCCCTACAACTAATAACGTAGAGCTACGACTACTAACGTTGCCCTACAACTACTAACGTAGATCTACAACTACTAACGTTGCCCTACATCTAATAACGTAGAGCTACGACTACTAACGTTTCCCTACAACTACTAACGTAGAGCTACAACTACTAACGTTGCCCTACAACTACTAACGTAGACCTACAACTACTAACGTAGACCTACAACTAATAACGTAGACCTACAACTAATAACGTAGACCTACAACTACTAACGTTGCCCTACATCTACCAGCCTAGACCTACAACTACCAAGCTAGACCTACAACTACTAACGTAGAGCTACAACTACCAACCTAGACCTACAACTACTAACGTAGACCTACAACTACCAACCTAGACCTACAACTACCAACCTAGACCTACAACTACTAACGTTGCCCTACATCTACCAGCCTAGACCTACAACTACCAACCTAGACCTACAACTACTAACGTAGACCTACAACTACCAACCTAGACCTACACCTACCAACCTAGACCTACAACTACTAACGTTGCCCTACATCTACCAGCCTAGACCTACAACTACCAACCTAGACCTACAACTACTAACGTAGACCTACAACTACTAACGTAGACCTACAACTACCAACCTAGACCTACAACTACTAACGTAGACCTACAACTACCAACCTAGACCTACAACTACCAACCTAGACCTACAACTACCAACCTAGACCTACAACTACCAACCTAGACCTACAACTACTAACGTAGACCTACAACTACCAACCTAGACCTACAACTACCAACCTAGACCTACAACTACCAACCTAGACCTACAACTACCAACCTAGACCTACAACTACTAACGTAGACCTACAACTACCAACCTAGACCTACAACTACTAACGTAGACCTACAACTACTAACGTAGACCTACAACTACTAACCTAGACCTACAACTACCAACCTAAACCTACAACTACCAACCTAGACCTTCAACTACCAACCTAGACCTACAACTACCAACCTAGACCTACAACTACTAACGTAGACCTACAACTACCAACCTAGACCTACAACTACCAACCTAGACCTACAACTACCAACCTAGACCTACAACTACTAACGTAGACCTACAACTACCAACCTAGACCTACAACTACTAACCTAGACCTACAACTACCAACCTAAACCTACAACTACCAACCTAGACCTACAACTACCAACCTAAACCTACAACTACCAACCTAGACCTACAACTACCAACCTAGACCTACAACTACCAACCTAGACCTACAACTACCAACCTAGACCTACAACTACTAACGTAGACCTACAACTACCAAGCTAAACCTACAACAACCAACCTAAACCTACAACTACCAACCTAGACCTACAACTACTAACGTAGACCTACAACTACCAACCTAAACCTACAACAACCAACCTAAACCTACAACTACCAACCTAGACCTACAACTACTAACGTAGACCTACAACTACCAACCTAAACCTACAACAACCAACCTAAACCTACAACTACCAACCTAGACCTACAACTACTAACGTAGACCTACAACTACTAACGTATTCCTTCGTTATATATATATATATATATATTTAATATAGAAAAAGCTTCTACCGGTCTAGAACTTTTTCATTCGGGAGAAATCCTCTGCTTTGTATTAAGTACCTTACTTACTGTGGTTACCCCCGATTGAAACCGGGATAAATTTACATACATATATAAGGAAAATGATTTTTAAAAAGGGTTTGAATGAAAAGTGCACCTTGTATATATATAAAAAACACCCCTTTTTATCATTTTCCTGAGATCTGTAAGAAGATCTGTATAGAATCTGTAATGAGATCTGTATAGAACGTTTTCTAACGTCTACACTTTATTTTCACTATATATATATATGTGTGTGTGTGTGTGTGTGTGTGTGTGTGTGTGTGTGTGTGTGTGTGTGTGTGTGTGTGTGTACTACTGGGTAACCAGCATATATTACATGGTATGTTATGTTAGCATACTAGAAATTTAAAGCTGTTGTTAAGTTGAAGTATGACGTAGATATAGTTACAGTTGTCTAACATAGAAACATATGCAATGTTGAATAGAAGCAACCACAATACAGCAGTAAATATATTTCTAGCAATTGTTTTGTAATCTAATTATCTATGATAGTCTGTGGATGTGTCTTATATATATAGAGAGAGCGATACATATATATGAATATATATAGAGGGCAAACATATAAAATTAAGATAACGGATATATATATATTTATATATAGAGAGAGAGAGAAAGAGAGAGAGGGAGGGAGGAAAAGAGAAAGAGAAAGAGAGAAACAGACATACAAACACACATACATATATGTTTGTGTGTTTGTATGTGTGCGTGATAGAGAGAGAGGTGGGAAATAAATAAATAAAGAAAGAAAGAAAGAAAGAAAGAAAGAAAGAAAGAAAGAAAGAAAGAAAGAAAGAAAGAAAGAAAGAAAGAAGAAAATTAAGAAAGAAAGCGAGTTCGTGTACGTGTATATAAGTGTGTGAAGGAAGATTTGTCTAATACAGATATCATTGAAAACAGCCTTCCGAAAACAATGAGGTTTCTGATATAATTGTGATGGTGCTATAATTTCATTAGCGATATCTAACGATCAATCAGTATTTGTAAATAGGTATGCTAT
Organism: Eledone cirrhosa; assembly: GCA_964016885.1. Classification (NCBI taxonomy): domain Eukaryota; kingdom Metazoa; phylum Mollusca; class Cephalopoda; order Octopoda; family Eledonidae; genus Eledone; species Eledone cirrhosa. The sequence continues at coordinate 91,506,866 of OZ024742.1, read as the reverse complement.
GTTGGATCTCCGTCGGTCACGACGATGAGTATTCCAGATGTGCGAACATAAAATAAACGTAAATGAGGATGGCATCTTTAACGTAGTTTCCAGGTAGATTCAGCTACAACTCATTTGTGCCCGCTAAATGGTCTATATTAAAGCATCTTGTTTAAAAACACCCCACACCACACAACCGGGAATCGAACTCACGCCCTTTCGACCTTTAACCTTAACTACTGAGCCACGCGCCTTCACCTGTAGATTTCTATGGCAACCAATAAATTTAATGTATGCCTATATAGTCATAGTAACAATAGCAGTAGCCGAAATATTTGGCTGCATTGTGACCTTGTGACCTTTTACTTTTATACGTAAGTTTAGTTTACTCTTGGTAAGAACATGGTGGTGGTGGTGGTGCTGGTAGGTTTGATGAGTGGTGATGGTGGTGGGTCGGTTGATAGCGATGGTGTTGGTGGTGGGTCAGGTGATAGTGGTGGTGGTGGTGGGGGTGGTCGTGGCGGTTGTGGTGGTCGTGGCGGTGAGTCTGGTGATAGTGGTGGTGGTGGTGGCAGTTGTGGTGGCGGTTGTGGTGGTGGTGGTGGTGGTGGCGGTTGTGGTGGTGGAGGTGGTGGTGGTAGACGTTTTAGTGGTAATAGTGATGATGATGGTGATGTTGATAGTGGTGAGGGGATTAGTGATAGTGGTAGTAGTAATGATTATGAGAGAGAAGGGGGTGAAAAGAGGAGGAGGAAAAGTGTGGTGATGGTGCTAGTGATGGTGATGGTGATGGTGATGATATGGATGATCACAATTATGTAAGGCTGATGATTATGATGTGGATGATAATGAGGTGGAGGAGGATGAGTAAGAGGATGGCTGTAGTGGGGATGTTTAGAATGATGTTGATAATGATGATGATGATGATGACGACAACAGCTGTGGGCATTGGTGGGAGGTGATGATATTGAGGATGATAATGAGTAGGAGGAGAAATGGGAGGAGGAAGAGGAAGGCGAGAAGAAGAAGAAGAAGAAGAAGAAGAAGAAGAAGAAGAAGAAGAAGAAGAAGAAGAAGAAGAAGAAGAAGAAGAAGAAAAAGAAGAAGAAGACGGTGGAGGAGCGGAGGAGGAGGAGGAAGGGGAGGAGGAATGAGAAGGAGGAGGGGAGGGGAGGAGGAGGAGGAAGAAGAAGAAGAAGAAGAAGAAGAAGAAGAAGAAGAAGAAGAAGAAGAAGAAGAATATGAAGAAGAAGGAGGAGGAGGAGGAAGAGGAGAAGAAGAAGAAGAAGAAGAAGAAGAAGAAGAAGAAGAAGAAGAAGAAGAAGGGGGTGTCGGAGGAGAAGGAGGAGAAGGAGAAGGGGGAAGGAGGGGATGAGAAGGATGAGGGGAGGGGAGAAGGTGGCGGAGTAGGAAGAAGAAGGTGGAGATTGAGGCGGCAGAAGAAGAAGAAGAAGAAGAAGAAGAAGAAGAAGAAGAAGAAGGAGGAGGAGGAGGGAGAGGAGGAGAAGGGGGTAGGAGGTAATGGTGAATGTGATGATAATGAGAAGGAATGGGTGGAGGAGAGTCAAGAGAGGGATATTTAACTTCAGCCCCAACTCAGCATATATATCACCATGGATATTCCGATTTTTGTTATTCAGAATATAGTATACCTAAGACTACATTATATAATGTGACCTTCCTTGATTTTCAAAGATGGTAGGATATATGAGAGATACTTGGTTGCTATTTCTAGCAGATTGATCAAACACTTTATCTGTTGTTGTTTTTTGTCCAAGGTCATGCCGAATCGAACAGACATATGGCGAAAGATATTCCAGCCGTGACTGTTCCATTTTTTAAAAAACTTTAAGGTAATCTGTATCTACGAATACAGCATTCAGAAGTTGC
>OZ024742.1:91422497-91502497 GCA_964016885.1 Eledone cirrhosa | reverse complement strand
ATAAATATATATATATATATATATAAAGGCTAAAGCCGATACAGCTTGGCACCAATGACGTCGCAACACATTTCTACAACTGAATAAACTGGAGAAACGTGAAGTGTCTTGCTCAAGAACACAACGCATTACCCGTCTGAGAATCTAACTCACAACCTCACAATTGCAAGCCTAACGCTCTAACCACTAAGCCTTGTATATATATATATATATATATATTGTTTCTACTTTTGGCACAAAGCCAACAATTATCCCAGTATATTACTGGTACTTTATTTTATCGACCCCGTAAGGATGAAAGGCAAAGTTAACCTCGACGGGATTTGAACTCAGACCGTAAAGGGACGTAACTATGTTAGAAAGCATGGCGTCCGACCCTCTGCCGATGCTGCCAATTCAATATATATATATATATATATATATATATATATATATATATATATATATATATATATATATATATATATATATATATATATATATATATATATATATATATATATATATATATATAGTTAAAAGAATAGAGGTGTAACACACAAGTTATTATATATTGGTAAACGGAATAGAAAATGCTGACAAATTGTTCACAGTTGAAAAATGGTTTAATTAGGAATAAAAGAGTATTAGTGATTGTATGGGTTAGTATTCAGTTGTGGTTTTAAGTTTTTAAGTTTTTACCGGTTGCGCATTTCTAAATGCTTTTCAAAAATAATTTTGAGATAGAGTGTCCGTGCTGTTTGCTCTGATCTGATTAGTTTTGGGAATTCTACCTGTTTTTATGTTAAAACAGTGGCTCCAGCGTTACTTTGGTGTTGCAAAATTTCTTGCAGTCAAAACAATTTTGATTGGTCGGTAGAGGTCATGTGAGTGTAAAAAATTGATTTTGCGCCAAGACTGTTTTTATGTTAAAAAAGTGGCTCCAGCAACAATTCTTGTGGCCCAAACAATTTTGATTGGTCGGTAGAGGTCATGTGAATAAAAAAATTGGTTTTGCGCAAAGATTGAGAAATGACTCTTTCACAACAAATATGTGTGTGTGTGTGTGTGTGTGTGTGTGTGTGTGTGTGTGTGTGTGTGTGTGTGTGTGTGTGTGTGAAAAATATCTTTTGACATGCTAAAATACCCCCCATTGCTTTCAGACACATTCTTACTGACCATCCCTGCCACCACGAATTACTCTGCTATACACACACACACACACACACACACACACTTATCTCAATAGCCATTTGACACACATCGCTGCTAACCATTATCACAACATCGAACACCTTACTACTACTACTACTACACACACACACACACACACACACACACACACACACACACACACACACACACACACACACACACACACACATATTTGTTGTGAAAGAGTCATTTCTCAATCTTGGCGCAAAACCAATTTTTTATTCACATGACCTCTACCGACCAATCAAAATTGTTTTGACCACAAGAAATTTTGCAACACCAAAGTAACGCTGGAGCCACTTTTTTAACATAAAAACAGGTAGAATTCCCCAAACTAATCAGATCAGAGCAAACAGCACGGACACTCTATCTCAAAATTATTTTTGAAAAGCATTTAGAAATGCGCCACCGGTAAAAACTTAAAAACTTAAAACCACAACTGAATACTAACCCATACAATCACTAATACTCTTTTATTCCTAATTAAACCGTTTTTCAACTGTGAACAATTTGTCAGCATTTTCTATTCCGTTTACCAATATATATATATAAACGGAAAAAATGAAACGACGTTTCATTTCCCACTCTTAGTACGGCTGTTACTTAAATATAAGTATGTACACGTACATACATATATGTATACCGACGTACAGTAGTATGTTTATCGTTTTCGGTGCACCCGGCCGATTAACCCACTCGATATGCAAATTGGGCTACTCAGCCGTTAATATGCATAAGGTAAGTATATACGTTCAACAATCTGGCAGGAAGATATACGTTGCTGACGATAGCTAACAAGTTTGAAACTAGTACAGCGTTCCTTTGTCAGTGTTGAACAAACGAGCAACGGTGGTTGCTAGACACTACGGCTTAATACGGGATGTTTGTTTACAAACACACCGAGCATTATAATAAATATTCGGTGAATCCATACGTGCATATATATATGTGTGCATGTATGTATATATATATATACATTCTACTGTACGTCGGTATACATATATGTATGTACATGTACATACTTATATTTAAGTAACAGCCGTACTAAGAGTGGGAAATGAAACATCGTTTCATTTTTTCCGTTTATCGTTTTCGGTGCACCCGGCCGATTAACCCACTCGATATGCAAATTGGGCTACTCAGCCGTTAATATGCATAAGGTAAGTATATACGTTCAACAATCTGGCAGGAAGGTATACGTTGCTGACGATAGCTAACAAGCTTGAAACTAGTACAGCGTTCCTTTGTCAGTGTTGAACAAACGAGCAACGGTGGTTGCTAGACACTACGGCTTAATACGGGATGTTTGTTTACAAACACACCGAGCATTATAATAAATATTCGGTGAATCCATACGTGCATATATATATGTGTGCATGTATGTATATATATATATACATACTACTGTACGTCGGTATACATATATGTATGTACGTGTACATACTTATATATATATATATATATATATATATATATATATATATATATATATATATATATATATATATATATATATATATATATATATATATATATATATGTATATATATATTATATATATATATTTATATATAACCATGTGTCCATTGCTGATGGGTATAGAGGGGTAATGCGATGAAATACCAATGATGGTTGGAAAATCACTGACGAAGGAGTATTTTTATCATATGTAACCCATGTGCAACCACGTAGTATTCTTCTTTCCTCTCACATTTTATATATATATATATATATATAACGGACCAACCTACTCGAGAAATGAACGTGCAAGTGGTTCAGCATTCGACAGATACGTATGCCCTTTACTAAGTTCTCGAAGAGATGCAGTTAGACACGGGCATGTACAACTCATTTCTGCCAGATGGGCGCCGTGAGGAATTAAAAAATGATGGTCATGAGCCGAGCACCATAACCAGTAAACCATGCACATTCAGAGCATGTGTTGATTATTATTGATTATTAGGCATATGGATTTTATCAACACTCAATGTGATGTTGATGTCTAACAATATCCTTATAGGGATGTCACATCGAAAATGATGATTGGTTTAGTAATTGATCAATTAAGTAAATTCAAGTAACCTGCCCTTGTCTTAAAACTGTGATGTGATACACACACACATTATGATATACACAATATATAATCAATATATGAAGCTCATGGAGGCTAGTTGAGCCATTTAATATAAAAATATTTAAATAGCAATATATAAAATCCGTCACTATACGGAACTCTATAACTCAGAGATGACATGACAGCACTGGTCTTGTAAACCAGGTGAGTGTATTTCTCATTGGAGTCTCCTACGAATTTAATTTTTCTTAATTTTCCCTGTGAACTTACAACTTACACTCTACATCATCATCATCGTCCTCGTAATCATCATTACGATCGTCGTCGTCGTTATCATTTTCATCATCGTCATCATTATCACCATCAACATCATGACACATGATTGGCAGTATCGGTAGAGCATCGGACGAAATGTTTTCTGTGTTTAGTTACGGTTTTCTACTTTATGAGATCAAACCCTTCAAATGTCAATTATGCCTTTCATCCTTCTAGGAACAATAACATATATTACCATATAATCGACTCTCCCTTCCCCTCAAATTGCTGGCCTTGTACCTAGTAAGAAAGACTTACTATCTTCATCATCGTTAAATTTAGTGTTGGTAAACTGTGTGCCGAGTTCCTATTTAAATCATAGTGAGTGATAAACACCTGGGGTATGGATTCAGTACATATCTTATCGACAGTAATAAGATGATGATGACTAGCCATATCCAAGTTGAAGATTATGTGGATGTCTTATCGAATATATTGATAGATTGATTTATGTAATAATTACCCTCAGTTTGTGATGAGGTACATATACACCAGCATGTACATGTATTCATTTACATAGACTATAATCAATATATACAACAGATGGTGTATATTTCAGCTGGTTAATATAAAAAGACTTAAATAGCAATATAAAAAATACTTTTCCTGTATGACCCTCCGTAGCTCAGAGGTTAGAGTCCTATTCTAATTAGCCACGGATCATGAGTTCAATTCTCTGTTGAACTGTTATACTTTTTATTTATTTCAATTTTCCTTCTGAACATTTTGCTGCAGTTTACATTCTATATCATTATTGTTGTCATCGTAAACAGAAGGTAAAGTAACTGAATACGCTCACAAATACATAAGCACATGTGTGTGTGTGTGTGGGGGGGGGGGGATTGGGTGTGTGTGTGCAAAATATAGTTAAGATTCGTTCATGGTAAACTTAATATATTTATTGACGCGTGATATCCACTTCTTCTTCGCCCACTTATTTCTGAGGGGATCGTGGGGGAAGAGTGCTCAAACACTCCTTCCAGTGGGTCCTCTCAGAAGAACCCGTCTCCTATTGATCCAGCTGGATCCCCAAGCGTGGATGTTATCCAACTATCTTGCTCGGAGTCTACCCTTGGGTTTCCTGCCGGTTGGTTTTGCCCGTAAAATCTGTTCAGGGATTCTTTCCTGAGAAATTCTAACCACTTGCCCACAGTATCGGAGCTGCGATCTCTCAATTCGGAGAAGTAGCGACTCTACTTGGAGTAATTCTCTGACCTCCGAGCTACGCACCTTGTCGAGTAACGTTACTCCAAAAACTCTTTGGCGGAATCCCATTTCACCCGCTTGTATTCACGTAATATATTTTGGATTATTATCATGAACTTCATATTAACTGTTAATAAACTATGTACTGACTCGATACTATATACATCATAACGAAAGATAAGTTACCTTGGATATGTAGTCAGTATATATTTTATAAACACCGCTTCACCTCATTGATACTTGCTAAATCAATCAATATATCAACGTATTCGATATGGCACAACCATAGCCTTCTATTGGATATCGCTTGCCGTCATTATTATCGTCATTTTAACAAAAAAACAAGGAAGGTGGATTGGCAGTAACGGTAGGGCTTCTTGGCATAGAGTTACAACCCTTTACGTTCTGAGTTCAATCATGTATATAATACGTAGTGGATATTTGAGCGAGTTAACATAAATATATTAAAATTGCAATAGCTCAGATGTTAGAACACTGGTCTTATAAACCAGCGGTCTTGAGTTCAATTCTCACTGGGGCTGTAATATATTGTGGATTTTTTTTTTCTCTAAGCATTCCTTTACAACTCATTCTCTGTATAACTGCCTCTTACTTGTTGCTCGGCTGTCAGATTTTTATTTTAAATTTACCCTGTAAACGGTTTAGTACAGCTCACACTCTATATCATTATCATGATTATCATCATGATCGTCATCATCATCATGATCATCATCATCAGAAAGTAAAGTAACTGAATATTCCTACAAATATATATATACATATAAACACGTGAGTGTTGTGTGCGAGCATACGAGAGTGTGTTTCTGTGTGATCTTGTGTGTGTATAATATAAGTTCAGATTATTTGGCGATAAACATAAAACATATATTTAGGCACGGGAAATATAATATGACGGAAAAAGATGATAGGATAGCTAACAGCAATCGAGTAACGGATCTATTGTATACTGAACAACCACGTAGGACGTCCGCGCAGACACACACATACAAATGTATGCCTATTTGTGTAAATATACGTATATATACATCTTTCTCTCTCTCTCTATATATATATATATATATATATATATTATATTCCTTTGTTAAATTTCGAATACCTGATGATGTAACCGGATTCCTACTGAACCCGGTCATTGAAATGTTCATAGTATAATAAACCTCCCTAATATTACATCGAGGTTGACCATACGGAATGACCAGTTCTATCCAGTGGTGAACCAACAAACCTAAATGTATATGTATATATATATATATATATATAACAAAGAAGGTGTGGTAAGATACCAGGTGGACCGAAACGCACCAGGGTAGTCAATACTTAGGGTTATAGAGTGGGTAATAGGAAAAGAGTCAGGACCCCGATGGCTGAGCTCCGGTCACTTCGACAGCTAGATCCAAACTAAGCCACCGGTATTCAGTGTGGGGATTTATATATATATATATATATATATATATATATATATATATATACATATACATTTAGGTTTGTTGGTTCACCAATGGATAGAACTGGTCATTCCGTATGGTCAACCTCGATGTAATATTAGGGAGAGCACTCGACGCCTTCGTTTGTGTTGTTGGTGGTGCCAGTACGCAGTTACTTATTATAACATAACAGGTGGCTGGACTGGTGTAATTCCTTAAAGGTTTATTATACTATGAAAATTTCAATGACTTGGTTCAGTAGAAATCCGGTGACATCATCAGGTATTCGAAATTTAACAAAGGATTATAATATATATATATATAGGCGTTGCTATTAAGTTAGACATGGCCTGGGCCAATACTGGCCGAAACCTATCAAAGTTATATATATATATATATATATATATATATATATATATATATATATATGGAAAAGAATGAAACGAAACTTCATTTCTCACTTTTAGTACGGCGGATACTTAAGTGTAAGTATGTATGTATACGTACATACATATATGTATACAGACGCACAGTAGTATGTATATATATACATACATGCACACATATATATATGTACGTATGGGTTTACCGAACATTTATTATAATGTTCGGTTTGTTTGTAAACAAACAGCCCGAATTACGCCGTACAGTGTTCAGGCAACCATCGTCGCCTTTTTGTTCAACACTGACACAGGAACGATGTACTAGTTTCAAGCTTATTAGCTATCGTCAGCATCGTATACCTTCCTGTCAGATGATTGAACGTCTGAAAGTATATACTTTCATTATGCATATTAACGGCTAAGCAGCCTAATTTGGATATCGAGCGAGTTAGTCGGCCGGGCGCACCTAACGATAAATGGAAAAGAATGAAACGAAACTTCATTTCTCACCCCTAGTACGGCTGATTATTAAGTGTAAGTATGCATGTATACGTACATACATATAATTATTCAGACGCACAGTAGTATGTATATATATACATACATGCACACATATATATATATGTACGTATGGGTTTAGCGAACATATATATAGTAAATCCGAAGAAAACTGGTGAGAGAACCAAAGTCAGCACTCGATGCAGGGTGTATACAACATATATATACAGATATAATATGTATTGAATATCTTTATCAATGTTTGCTCCCTTCTGAACCCTCTTTCGGGTCTCGTGATACGCAATCTTGGTGCGTCCATCCTACGCCTCCCAGGACAGGTCGCCGCCCCACCGCCAGATTTTACGGCATGAAATGAAGACTGCAATATTTTTTCGAACATGCCCATCTACCTAAGGCCTGAATGCGTTCCTTGTTCACTCGCGCTACTTCTGGGAATTGAAAGGTTATATCTCGGATACTTTGGACATGTGGCTTGAAAGTCTCAGGAAATAATTGCTGGACAGATTTTACGGGCAAAACCAAACGGCAGGAGTTGCTAGATGGTTAGATAACATCCATGAACGCGGCTCGTCTCGCTTTGGTATCCAACCGGATCAGTTGGAAACGGTTGCTTCGAGCAGGACAAGCTTGAAGCAATGTTTGAGCGCTCTGCCCCCACGATCCTGTTAGCGGTCCTATTAGCTTTTTCCACCATATGATATTTAACGTACATAAATATATTGTTTAAATTTATCACAAAAAAATCTTAACTTATATTATACACTCACACAATCACAATCACACATGCATGCACACACACACACCAACACTCACGTGTTTATACGTATGTATATATATTTGTGGGCATATTCAGTTACTTTACTTTATAATGATGATCATGATGATGATCATAACGATGATATAGAATGTGAGCTGTAATAAATGGGTAAATTTAAAACAGAAATGTGACAGCCGTGCAAAAAAGAGGCAGTTATACAGAAAATGAGTTGTAAAGAAATGCTTAGAGAGAAAATAAAAAGAAACAAATACAGCCCGCAGTGAGAATTGAATTCACGGCCCCTGATTTACAAGACCAGCGCTCTAACCTCTGAGCTACGGAGGCATACGCAGACACGGTACTGTATGCCGCAATTTTGATATATTTATGTTAATTCGCTTAAATATCCACCATGTGTTGTATACATTAACTACATGAATAATGTGTGTGTGTGTCACAACAGATTTAGTTTACTGGCACCCTGCTTGATTTCACCTCACTGAAATTAATCAACATATCCGATACGATATTGCTAGACTTCATCATATTCACCGCCATGATGTTAATGATATTAATATCTATTTATCATCCTGTACCAAATAATATCTCAGAGTGAGAGTATGAAACGGTTAATATTCATTAGTACAAGTAAGAAGTAATGATATAGAGCGTGAGTTATAGTGGGATGTTTAAAGTAGAAATATATAAATAACATTACAGTCACCAGTATAAGTCAAATAACGTTACAAATCAACAGAATAAAAGGGAAATTGACCTCACAATCCCTGCTTTATATGACCATTGCTCAAGCATCTGAACTAAGAAGGCGGATATTTTAGCAGTGTGATGAACATGATGATGATCATGACAATGATATAGAGTGTGCGCTGTAATAAACCGTTTAGAGGGTAAATTTAAAACAGAAATGTGACAGCTGAGCAAAAAGTAAGAGGCAGAATGCTTAGAGAGAATATTAAAAAATAATAAATTACAGCTCCTCGTTTACAAGACCAGCGCTCTAACCTCTGAGCTATGGAGGCACACATTTGAATGAATCTTTATACTGCAATTTTAATATATTTATGTTAACTCTCTTAAATATTCACCATGTGTTGTATATAATGGTGAATATAGGTGTTGAATAATGGTGGAAAAAGCTAATGTGTTTTGTGCTTGTGTGTGTGTCACAACAGATTTAGTTTAGCGGCACCTCACTTGATTTCTCCTCATTGAAATTAATCAAGCAACCAACATATTCAAAATTATTAGATATCATATTCATTGTAAATATTATATATACAAAGTCCATGCCAAAGGTACTTAAATCTATAATAATTTAACTTACGAGAACACGTTATCGACACTGAATATGAGGATGCTGAGGACAATAATTCTTTCTAACATTGGTACAAGGCCAGCAATTTAGTGGGTTGAGGAACGTAGATTATATCGATCCCGGTACCAATTTAGTGGGTAGGTGAAATTAGTTTATATTGATCCCAGAACTAATTTGGTTGGTAGGAGAAACTAGATTATATCAATTCAAGACCTTAACAGGTAATATATGTTATGAAAGACAAAATTGACCCCGACGTGTTTTGAACTCAGACCGTAGAAAGTCTTACCGAAATACAACAATATATTTTATGCGGCGCTTTACCCATTCTTCTAATCCCTCGCCATGATGTTAGTGATATTAATATTCATAGCTAGGAGGGTTTCCAAATGTTTATTCTTAAATATACGGTATAGAAATAGATATACGAAATTCATACATACATATATATATATATATATATATATATATATATATATATATATATATATATATATCGAAGGAAATGTGGTAAGGAACCAGATGGACCATAACGCACCAAAGTACTCAATACTTAGGGTAGTAGATTGGGTAATAGGAACAAGTATGACCCCGACGGCAGAGCTCAAGCCGTTTCGACGGCTAATTCTGGACTCAGAATTAGCCGTCGAAACGGCTTGAGCTCTGCCGTCGGGGTGATACTTGTTCCTATATATATATATATATATAAATGTAAGTATGTATGTATACGTGCATACATATATGTATACAGACGTACAGTAGCATGCATATATATATATATATATATATATATATATATATATATATATATATATATATATACATACAGGTACACATACATATATGCACGCATCAGTTTAGCGGACGCTTATTATAACGCCGCTTTGTTCGTTTGTCAACAAACTGAACAGCCTGAATTTATGCCATACGGTGTTAAGGCAACCACGTCACCTTTTTGTGTCAGTGTTGAACAAAAAGGTGACGTGGTTGCCTTAACACCGTATGGCATAAATTCAGGCTGTTCAGTTTGTTGACAAACGAACAAAGCGGCGTTATAATAAGCGTCCGCTAAACTGATGCGTGCATATATGTATGTGTACCTGTATGTGTATATATATATATATATATATATATATATATATATATATATATATATATATATATATATATATATATATATATATATATATATGCATGCTACTGTACGTCTGTATACATATATGTATGCACGTATACATACATACTTACATTTAAGTAAGTGCCATACTAAGAGTGAGAAATGAAATTTCGTTTTCATTTTTTTTCAACTTATATATATATATATATATATATATATATATATATGTGTGTGTGTGTGTGTGTGTGTGTGTGTGTGTGTGTGTGTGTGTGTGTGTGTGTGTGTGTGTGTGTGTGTGTGTCTGTATGTGTATATATATATATATATATATATATGTGTGTGTGTGTGTGTGTGTGTGTGTGTATGTATGTGTATATATATATATATATATATATATATATATATATATATATATATATATATATATATATATATATATATATATATATGCATGTATATATGCATGTATGTATTAACCGCTTTTGTTTCACATTTACGTTGACAGATGTGACACTTGAATTGTCTGTATCCTGGGGTGTGTCTTCTTGCATTTTACCATGTCTGGTCAGACCACCCACTGACTTTCAAAATAAGTCAAACTCACTGCAAATGTACCGTGGAGTGTGTGGTGATAGAACCATCTCACAGTTGGCTCGATTTATCCCCAGCTCGTGTAATTTCAGATGGTTAACAAAACCAGCTCGTGTTAGAAAAAAAATCGGCCACATACATTGCTCTTCAATTCCTGCTGGATTTTTGCAGACACTGCACTTCTGTCTCACCTACCGAGTGAACGCTTCAAACCAGGATGCTCCACTCGCTTACGGCCTCCAGCCAGTCTCTCCTAGTACTCCATATCAATCTTCAGAGATTTAAGATTGTATTTTATGACATCCTTTAAGCGCTTCTTTGGTTTAGGCTGTGACCTGTTTCCTCAAGTCAGCTCCTCATAAAATAACTGTTTAGGCAACTTTCCATCTTCCATCCTGACCACATGACCAGCCCAACGCATCTGGTTCATACGAATCCTTTTCTGTATACTAGTGCTACCCGCTTTCTTAAGTACCGCACCATCAGGTGTGCAGTAGACCACTTGATGTTCAGGATACATCGTATACAATGCTGATGAAATCTTTCCAACTGGATGATATAATGCCTATAAGTTGTGCACGTTCCGAATCCATATAGCAGGGCTGTAAGAAGACAGGCCACATATATAAATGTATACATACATACACACATACATACATCAGTCAACGCGATCAGTCACATATTTTGGCGTGGGAGACTATTTATTAAATTTAAGATGAATACTATCTCCGACAGTAATGCCACAACTACAGCCAGGTTGGATAACTGGTTATTCTTCTAACTATCCCTTCTGAAGACACCTTTTATTCGAATTCGTAAAGATATCCGAATAAATACATAATTCATTTTACAAGGATTTGCTACAAACAGCATGGCTGAACACAACATCAACAAAAAAATTAAGGAAGTATCGAAGACAAATAACAAAGAAGGTAATCAAACTTTATTCAGTTGTAGCTACAGAAGAAACCGAAATTATAAATCGCATTTCTCTTGGAGTTGCGAACTTAATAATGATTTATTTAATTGTTATAAAATGGCAAAAAACAATCCCTCCATTGGCTATATGAATAGAATGAAGCTACACTGGGACGAAATGCACCCAGAGCTAAATTATTTCACAGCGAAAGAATTACGCCAACAAGCGACGTTTGTTGAACGTAAAAATAAGATAAATATTATTAATTGTAAGTCCCCCACAACAAACATGGAATCAACAACATGTGCTACAGATCGCCATACTACTAGACTTCCTAGCAGCCAGGTCGAACAGCGCCTTGAAACAACTATGCCTGTAAGAAACTTGACACCACCTGTACCATCTAAGTCTACCTCGAATGCTGGGGAAAACACTATCGATAATAATAATAATCGAAGAAATGATAATAATAATAATCGAATAAATGTGACACCACGTATACCATCCGATTCTACCTCAACTGTTATAGAAAATATTATCGATAATGATAATCAAAAGTATAAACAATTGAAAATTTCCCTCAACGAAATCTTCCAGAGAGAAATTAACTCATGTATAAATATCTCTCTGGCTGAACGTGTTAAAATGACAATGGTGAATAAAAAACCAAATAATGAAATACTACGTGTTATTGACGAAATAGGGGATGAATATTTACGACGGATAAAAACCCAACATTTTGGCAAATCAACGCCTTAGCAATGACAGTGAAGCATTATCTTGGTGATAGCAGAGATATTAACAAGAACAAAACACCACCGAAAATGCCATCATATATAACTAAAATAGAAAAAAAGAGTGCTGACCCACGAAAAAACATAGGACATGTGACAATGCTCCTTACATGCAAACGAACACAAAAAAACCTCATTCCTCACCAACAAAGAGTGAAAAATAAAATAGAGACGATGTTTGGTAACAGTAGAACCAGAACTCTCCAATATAAGCTGATCACCCTCAAACAAGAATTGAGAGATGTTAGCGAAAAACGCCGATAGCTGAAGAAGGTAGATGAGAGAAAAATGCTTAATAAAAGATTCAGACGAAACCAAACATCAGTCTATAGAGATATGAAGGGCAAAATAATAAGTGTCACTGAGGCCCCATCCCAGAAAGACATAGATTCCTTTTGGAGAAAAATATGGGGTGAAAAGAAGAATTTCAACCAAGATGCAGTGTGGCTAAGAGAAATCCGAAAGAACTATTGCTCCTTTTGTACAACAAAAACATACGAAATAAGTGAGGGTACCCTTGAGACTGTGATAGGAAAACTCCAAGATAAGAAAACACCAGGAAGAGACATGATTGTCGGCTACTGGTACAAAAAACTAATATTCTATCGGAGGTATCTTACTGACTTCTACCAACAAGTTCTTAAGGGAGATACACTTAGACCAGAATGGTTGACATTAGCACAAACGTTACTGGTCCCCAAGAACAAATACACCCACTTGGCAAAAAACTACCGACCCATTGCATGCCAGAACCTGATGTATAAGATGTATACAACCTGCCTGAACCTATTCCTCCAAGATCACTGTGAAAATAATAACATCATCACAGATGAGCAAGCAGCTGGAAAGAAAAGGGTTTGGGGATGTGCTGAACAATTCGTAATCAACAAAACTGCGATGTTGGAGGTGCGACAACTTAGGAGGAATATGACTACAGTCTGGCTGGACTACAAGAAAGCTTTCGATTCTGTTCCCCACTCTTGATGATAGAGGCCCTCCAACTTGCTAAAGTCCCAGACATTATTGTCAGAGCCATAGAGAGGCTGTCTTCTTCTTGGGCTACTATCCTAAGGTTAAAGACAGAGAGGCAGGACTCTATTTTCACTGATAAAATAAAATATTGCAGGGGGATATTTCAGGGGGGACAGTCTTTTAGTGATATTGTTCATCTTGTCATTAAACCATTTGTCGTTTCTGCTCAAGAAATGTGAGGGATACATCATTGGCTCACAGGAGGACAGAAATACGAACCTGACCCATAACTTCTTTGTGGACGATCTGAAACTCTATGCCAAGAACATGGATGGGATGAAGAAAAATCTTGACATGGTTACAACGTTCTCAAAGGATATAGGAATGGAGTTTGGCCAAGATAAATGCTCATATATGACTGTAAAGCAGGGAAAAACAACCTAATCTAGCAACATTGTCATCAATGGTCTAATTGTTTCACCGATATCTGATGAGGACTGCTACAGATACCTGGGTATAGATGAGAACATATCCTATAATGGTATCTGTAATAAAGAACGCGTAACCAGGGAATATTACACCCGATTAAGAAAGATCTGGTCATCGGAACTCTCTGCGCAAAACAAAACAGTGGCTCACAATGTGTTTGCTGTGCCTGTCCTAACACCAACGTTTGGAATACTCAATTGGACGATAGACGAAATCAGAGCAGTTGATGTTGGAACTCGAAAAATACTGAACAACACCGGAAACTTCCACATCAACAGTGAAATAGAGCGCCTTTACTTGAAACGTAAGCAGGGAGGCGGAGGCCTAAGATCGGTCCAGACAACATTTCAATGTCGCATCATATCTCTCCGACAACATCTACGAACCTCGAAGCGTAGGAGCCTGCTTCTCGAGAAAGTCTATCTGCATGAAACAGATAAGATCATGAGAGTTGGGAAGGAACTCCTTGAGAGATATTCCCTGTGTGATAATGAAAAACTCACACCCAGGGATGTCGCTCAGCAGTATCGCAGTGAATCCATGGATGAAAAACTGCATGCCTATCAGCAAAAAATCATGCATGGATATGTTGCCAGGAAGCTCCAGAGTGAGAGTAATATAGATAAGGAAAGTAGTCTATCTTGGACCAACAACCGCTATATTGGCTCCCACTTTGAAGGATACGATTTTGCAATCCAAGAACAGGAGATTAGCACGAAATACCTGATTCACAAAAGAGATACGGATGCAGGCAAAACAACTAGATGTGATAACAAGTGCAGACTCTGCAGAACTAACATCGAGGATATCACCCATGTCATCAGTAGCTGTCCAAAGATGTCATCGCGGTACTATCTACCTATGAGGCATGATGTAGTGGCCAAAACACTGTACAATGCAGTTCGTAAAAAAGATAGCCCCGATAATAAACACATTCAAAGCTACAACAATGTGGAAGACATCCATGTACATAATATGAAAGAGTACTGGTGGAATGTTCCAGTAAAAACCCCAATAAAATGCAGGCATAACAGACCAGATATTATGAAATGGGACAGGGAGAAAAAAACATGCACAGTAGTGGAAATTAGCTGCCCAGCTAGTAAAAAGGAGAATATTTATGCAGAACTGATAAGAAATCTGCAGATACTCCACCCTGATTACACCTTCAGATTTATGCCTGTGATTATTGGGGCACTGGGATATGTTAGTAACTGCCTCAATACAAATCTTGAGAAGCTAGGCTTCACAGGAACAGAAAGAACACAACTAGTTAGGAAACTACAAGTATAATCCATTAATGGAACAGTAAATATATATAAAACATTCCAAAAATTTTGCATCTAATAATGTACATATACACATGTACAGATACAAAGCATATACACATGCACACATACAACTCAAAACATCCACATCCACACATACAATAACATCCATATCTACACATGCATGCATACATACATATCTACCTAGTTGATGTTTTCTAAATTCCAATGAGAGAGTCTTGTGTCTATGTTAGAAACCGACTCACTCTCTCTATTGGTAAAACTCTGTGAAATTATAAAACCAGAAGAACATACATACATACATACATACATACATACATACATACATACATACATACATATACACGCATGCACACACTTACACACAACACACACACATACATGATATCTTGAAACACATATGCATCTATTGTATGCAATGTCCGAAGCTGTTGGCTAATGACAGGAAGCTGTTTGTTCCGTTTCTATCGTTTCTCTCTGTCTCCACTTTGATTTATAACATTTCCCAACGCTACCCAGTGCTCCTTATAAACTTGCCTTTATATATATACAACATAAATGAAGCTATTTAATGTGACCCTTCATAGGTTAGAGCACAGGTCTTGTAAACCAGTACTCGTGAGTTCAAGACACTGGTGGCTGTGCTGTTTTTTTTATATGGCTTTCTAAACATTTTAATTCAGTTCACACTCTATATCATCATCAACCTCGTCATCATCATCATCACCGTCATTAGTAAGTAGCGTAATTGAATTCACGTACAATTATAGTTGCATATACGTATGAATGTGTGTGTGTGTGTGTGGGGGGGGGGGGGGGGGGGGGGGGTTACTGTCTAAAACGCAGAAAATGGCAACATTTTCTAAACCATTATATATATATGTATAAATATGTCTGTGTAGTGATGATTATTATTTTTATTCGAGAGAGGGTCGGACGCCATGCTTTCCAGCATAGTTACGTCCCTTTACGATCTGAGTTCAAATCCCGCCGAGGTTGACTTTGCCTTTCATCCTTACGGGGTCGATAAAATAAAGTACCAGTAATGCACTGGGTAATTGCTGGCCTTGTGCCTAAAGTAGAAACAATTATTATTTTTATTCCACTTTCATCCTTACGGGGTCGATAAAATAAAATACCAGTAACGTACTGGAGTCGATTTAGTCGACTTTCCCGTTCCCTTCAAATTACTGACCTTGTGCCAAATGTAGAAAGAATTAGTTTTACACCACTTAGAAAGGGTATCGGATCAAAAATGTACGTAACAATCAATTTAGGAAGGAAAAATATTTTTAAAAAATGCATTATATGACAGCCCCCAGTGAGAATTGAACTCACGACCCCTGGTTTACAAGACCAGTGCTCTAACCTCTGAGCTATGGAGGCTCACGCTAACGGTAACACTTATTTTGCTACATATCTTTGTTTCCTCATAATTGGGTCACTATTACTATGTGTTCTATATATAGGTTGCTAGATGTGTGTGTATGTTTGTGTGTGTATCTATAGCGACAGAAGGGGTGAAAGAGGAAGAGATATAGATAGATAATAGATAGATAGATAGATAGATAGATAGATAGATAGATAGATAGATAGATAGATAGATAAATAGATAGATAGATAGATAGATAGATAGATAGATAGATAGATAGATAGATATCTTTATTTGCCACAGGGGCGTACAAAAATGGGACATTACAACACGTGACGGGGGGCGGGTTACATAAAAATCATATAACTTTAACATTAATAAATAACAATAAACTATATATAATAAAATAAAAATTGAAATCCCCAATAGGAGGGAACGTTACTGCAGGGTTGTTTTACACCCCGTGGATAGAACAACCCTCAACACCAGGAACACGTTTTGTTGGTGTTCCTGTCTTCCCTCTGTTTAACTTACTCAACCTACACGTTTATATACAGAGAAGACCCATTCACTCGGGCCATTTTCTCCACATTCACCCACCTTTCAGCGAATTTACTGTGGTGTAGCACCTCTCTCCACTCTCACCTGCCTTCTGAAGTGATACTTAAAGAAGGGGATAAGTTGTTGTCCGGAGAGAAAGGTGTTTGCCCTCAGTCCTTTTAACCTCGTCCACCATATTACCTCTTTCGCCATAGCCACCAGACAGAGGAAAACCGCCTCTCCTTCGTTCTTAAATGAAGGCGGCGGGGTGATCCTCACGGTGGACTCGACTGACAACTGGATGCGTCCTACACGTGACAGCAGCTGTTCGACACAATTCCACAGGTCGGTCACCCCTGGGCACTGAACAATTGCGTGCAGAACGGTTTCGATGTCCTGCTCGCTTCTTTGACAGGTCCTTTTGGCAGGATCTCTGCCAGGGCGTCCGTGCCTGTAGATTTTGTCTCGAACTGGTAGAGCTCCTCGGTAGCACTGCCAGGCCAGAGACCTCTGGAACTTATCCATAGGCCCTGGACGGAAAGTCCTCCCGAACAGACTGGTCAGTTCGTCCTCCTCGATGCATAGTTTCCCCGAGAACGTCGTCGCACTTATCCTCCACTAATCCCCTATAGAATGTCGAAGTGGAGTCTCCGCTGATTGCCGTTTCCGCTTGGTAGAGGGCTGTGAGCGCCCGTAGGCACTCGAGGTGCCACGCATCCATTTTCGGTGTTCGCTTGACCCAGGACTGCAGCTCTGTTAGTGAGACGAGTTGTGGAAGAGCTTGTCTCACAAACGACAGCCACACCGGTTCACCGGTCAGGAATACCTGGAGATGGCGATAAATAGATAGATAGATAGATAGATAGATAGATAGATAGATAGATAATAGATAGATATCTTTCTTTATTTGCCACAGGGGCGTACAAAAATGGGACATTACAAGACATGACGGCGGGAGTTTTACATAAAAATAACTTTAACATTAATAAATAACAATAAACTATATATAATAAAATAACAATTGAAATCGCCAATAGCGAGGAACGTTACTGCAGGGTTGTTTTACACCCCGTGGCTAGAACAAGCCTCAACACCGGGAACGCGTTTTGTAGGAGTTCCTGTCTTCCCTCTGTTTATATTCCTCAACCTACAGGTTTATATACAGAGAAGGCCCATTCTCTCGTGCCATTTAGAAGGCCCATTCATTCGAGATAGATAGATAGATAGTTAGATAGATAGATAGATAGATAGATAGATAGATAGATAGATAGATAGATAGATAGATAGATAGATAGATAGATAGATAGGATAGAATGGGATAGAGAGAGGGGCAGAGATAATTTTGTTAGGCAACATGTCACCAAACATGCTGACAGCCAAGAATCCCTCCTCACAATTGTGAAATGATGTGAACCCGCAGGTACGTGCATTTATTTCACCATAACCTCTTGTCAGAAACTATTCTCCAGAACATACATACAGACATACAAACATAAATACATACATTCATACATAAGGCAGGCAGACATTCACACACACACACACACACACACACACACACACACACACACACACACACACACACACACACACACACACACACACACACACACACACACACACACACACACACACACAGTTGACCTTGGCGGAATTTGCCTGCACCAATATCGTAATGGCATTTTATCTCACGTTCGACCGATTCTGCCAAACCACTGCCCTACTGTAAACTACATAATGATTTCTAGCTCAGGTATAAGGTGACATATCTTTAGAGTATTTTAACAGTCGATTATGCTAACCCACCTCTTCAAACGTGGTCGATAAGTACCCGATTATGGGTACATATATGGCTCTTATGATCAACCCCATATCCGTATATTTTCTCACAAATACTACACTTAAAATGAATATTGCTGCCCTGATTATATCCATTACAGTGTCTGCTCAGACCACTTTAAGAACAACAAATATTTCCACAGATATGACAAATATAATTTGCTAGCAACCACAGCATAAGTTCATCATAGTCAACTTTTGTCTCGCCAACCACATGCAACTTTTGGTGATTAACGCAACCAGCTCGAGAACGCAGTACTCTTTTGCACATATTACATCTAAATTTTAAATTGATAACTTCTGGTATTTCCCTATTTACTTCCCTTCGTAAGGATCTTTTGAGATCTGAATATTTGGTGCGTTTTGTCTCAAAATACTCGCAGTCATCGTTAATCGTGCTACGTCAACCAAATGTTTTTCGATAATGATTGCCATTTTCTAATATCTATATCCCGAATCTTCAAATTATCACTAATAACATCTTTGGATAGATTCTTTGGTTTATGATTTGGTCTTTTAATTTTTAATAGGTCTCCATATAACACTCTCTTGGGAAACTTGGTATCGTCCATCCTGATAACATGACCAATCCAACACATCTGGCTGTAATTCAGCAACTTTTCAATACTTTCACAACAAGCCCTCCTTATTACTTTTGTATGTGATGTCAAAATGTCCACTTAATTCTTAAAATCTGTCTAAGACAGTTATGATGTGCCGCTTATATGTTGTCCATACCTCAGGTCCATACACTAATAAAGTTATCACGCATGCTCTGTGTACCTTTTTTGACTACAGGATGAAGGCCCCGATCTGCCCATAACATTTTCTTTAGTTTTCCAAATGCTGAAGTGGTATTTTGAAGTCTCTGATTGATTTCCGCATTCATTCATTACTGATCATGTTTCCAAGATATATAAACCTATCTACTACACTCAGAGTGTTCCGTTAACTGTTATATTTGGCGGTAGTTTTGTGATGCATATATATATATATATATATATATATATATGCTCTTGTCGTAAGTCCGAAGCTTGTCCCCTTCAACATCAATGCAACACACCCGCTGTAATTTATGAAGCTGTGGTCACTTCCAACCGACCAAATCAACCACAGGAGGTCAAATCCTATGTGGGTATGGCGGAGGGCTGATTTAAGGAACGCTTCCTGAACCACCAGTTGACCTTTAGGTACCCGGACAGACGTTCATCCACGAAACTCGCGAGCCACGTATGGTCCCTCAAGGACTCAAGTATAGACTACTCCATTCAATGGAAAGCCATCACTAAGTCCAAGCCATACGCAAGGGGAAATCCGTCGTGTGAACTATCTATTGATGAACGAATAAATATTCTAAACAGATTATGCAATAGTGATTGCCTAAACACGAGAAATGAATTCTTCGCACGTTGTCCACACGTCTCGAAACGCCTCTTACATAACTACAAAGCTCCGGATTGAATCACAATAACATCCTAATTTTCTTATCAACTAGAAACTTTTCGGACTTTCGCAGTTATCTCCCTTACACCTCTCGCACGCTTTTTAGTATTGCCTGTGTGAAGTGACGGTTTCTGCGCATGCGCATTCGTACGGTTGTCCTTCCTGTTCCGTATAACCATGTCCATTACGAGCTGAGGATCCGCTAAGGTGAAACAATTGTTCTCGGTATGGTGAACTAACTGTTGTGTAACCACTTCTACCTAACTCGTCCCATGGACTGAGTGCTCTACTACTACGGATATTACCTTCCAGTGTTCTACCACTATTTACATATATATGTGTTGGAGAGTAAGGTTTTTGATACACGTGTAAAAATATTTGGAAAAGAAGTTGAAAATACCATTTTTTTTACAATAATTTACAACTTTACCGTTTCCACAAGTTTCATGATTATCAAAGGTTAAGGGAGATGAAGAGAAATGAGGCTATGCTGACTTGTAGCATGCATAGCCATAAATCTCTCCATCTCTCATAACGTTGGAAAATTTGCGAGCACAACCAAGCGAGAGACGGACACAGTAACAGCATCAAGTGCTTCGCCCAGCGTCTCCGCTAAAGAGATGTCTTGATGAATGGACCTGTTATTTTTATCTGAAGAAATTTTTTCCAATTCCAGCCCGCCCATCCCCTCAATCTATCTTATTTCTCTTCTCATTCTTTCTTCTGATGAAACGTTAAGACCCTCTTCATGCTATATCAAGCGTTAACCTTATATATCCCTTCCATATACTGTACCGATTGTGTTGTTATTTCTGTTTACCTTTAACATACATACATATATATATATATATATATATATATATATATATATATATATATATATATATATATATATATATTTATCGTTTTTGTATTTGTTGTGCAAGATATCTTATCTAAAAATGAGTGTTGAAACATATATTGTTATACTTTTGGAAGGTCATGCAGTCAATAAAAACACACGCACCTATTGGGTTCACTTCAATTTATTATTATAATTTCCCATTTTTAGTTTAACAACCGGATGGCTGTTTATTTCTTGCTTGTCAAAGCTCTTTCGCCATACTTTCTGTGACCTTCTTAGTGACTACAGAGGAGGAGGATGATGATGATGATGGGAAGGAGGAGGGGGAGGACAAAGACGACAACGACGAGGAGAAGGAGGAATAGTTGGAGGTGGTAGAGGAAGTAGAGGAGGATGCAGGTGCAGGTGCAAGCCATTGATGCTCACAAGAATATACGCCGGAAATTTTACATTACCTTACTTATTGTTTGTGTCGTTTTCTGAATACTTTTGTTGTTATTGTTGCTTCTATTCGTATTTAGACACATAAACCCCGGCACACATATAAACATACGTATGTCCGTATATATGTACAAACATACATACATGCACGTATATATATATATATATATATATATATATATATAAAAATATGTGTGTGCGTGTCTGTGTGTGCGTCTGTATATGCGTTTGCCTTTTTGTGCCTATGCGTCTGTGTGTATGAGTGTCTGGGTCTGTGTGCGTGTGTGTATGTGCTTATGCCTATGCGTAAGTGTGTGTGTGTGTGTGTGTGTGTGTGTGTGTGTGTGTGTGTGTGTGTGTGTGTGTGTGTGTGTGTGTGTGTGTGTGTGTGTGTGTGTGTGTGTAAGTAATACCACATAGTTCGCTGATGCAATCAAAATGATTTCCTTAAGTACCTAACTGGAAGATATTTGTTTTATTTTTCATGAATTGACCAACCGGAAATGCTAAAGAGAAACAAACTTATGTGTACATGTGTGTGTATGTATGTGCTTATGCACACATACATTCATATATATATATATATATATATATATATATATATATACATATATATATACATATATACACACACACAGATATATATATAAATATATATATATATATATATATATATATATATATATATATATATATGTGTGTGTGTGTGTGTGTGTCTGTGTGTGTGTGTGTGTGTGTGTGTGTGTGTGTAGATACTGCGTAAAATCGGGGGTAACAACAGTTAAAAAGGGTACTTAATACACCAGTATAGCGTAAGCATCATTATTTAATATATATATATATATATTCAAAATTGTAAGAAAGTCAACGTTAAGAAATTATTATTTATTCATACGTCCTTACGAACGTTTCAATACGGCTAGAATATCTCATCCATTTGCTGAGCCACTGGAGAATTATTAGTAAACAATTATTAGTTAACAATTATTTCCATTATGGGTGCTTCATCCCAACCATATCTCTTCAGAAAGTATTCAAAACAAAAAAAATAATAATGAATACCATAAGACAATATCAAGTTAGCGGGAAGAGTTAAAAATCATGGAACTTTGAGGCAGGCAGTAAGGTTCAAGTGCATATTACGCAGACTTTTTTATAAGGGTTTTAAAAAAACAAACATGCAAGGTTATATGTTTATTTATAGTTACCATTTCTTTAACTTACAGAGAAATTTGTACTTTCTGGCATATTTACATATTTACATGCCTATATATTAGATATGTGTATATATTTATACAATTTGATGCAATTTAGGTTACACACTCTGTATTTATACAGATATAACTTCAATAAACACACACGCGCACCCCCACTCCCCCCACACACACACGCACACACACACAAACACAAACACACATATATATATATATATATATTACCCACTAGTAGAGTGGGTAATAGGAAAAGATTCAGGACCCCTACAGCTGAGCTCCGGCCGTTTCGACAGCTAGATCCGACAAGCTGTTGAAACGGCCGGACTTCAGCCGTCGGGGTCCTGAAATTTTTCATATTACCCACTCTACTACCCCAAGTATCGAGTATTCTGATGTGTAATGGTCTAACTCGTTTTTACCGCCTCTAATCTGATATATATATATATATATATATATATATATATATATATATATATATATATATATATATAGGAACCAGTAAGACCCCGACGGCTGAGCTCAAGCCGTTTCGACGGCTAATTCTGGACTAAACGAAAATTTATCCTGGTATTTAAATAGCCGATCTTCTCAAGGGGTAATTCCATATATGGTCAAAGTGATTGTCAAAAGTCAGTAGTAATTCTGTGATTGCAAATTAGTAGGGGACATGGTGGCTAAACCTGCCAGTAGGAGAAAGAGGGGAGGGGGTGGAGTAGACCCAATCAAGCGTTGGTAGTGCCCGCTACAGCTGGGCATGAGGTCAAAGAAGATACTGGGGGGGGGGGGGAAGTCGGGACGGTGGGTAGAACAATGAGGGGTAAAAATATATATGAAAGAAAAAATACTGAGAGTGAAGAAAAGCGAATAAGTGTAAAGAAAAAAGTAAAGCAAGTTCTACGACCTAGGTCTCTAGCTATTGTTAGGCTAGATAAATAAATAAATAAAGAAAGAAAGAAGTAAAGAAGTAAAGAAGTAAAGTGGCAGGTTTAGCCACCATCTCCCCTACTAATTTGCAATCACAGAATTACTACTGACTTTTGACAATCACTTTGACCATATATGGAATTACCCCTTGAGAAGATCGGCTATTTAAATACCAGGATAAATTTTCATTTAGTCCAGAATTAGCCGTCGAAACGGCTTGAGCTCAGCCGTCGGGGTCTTACTGGTTCCTATTACCCACTCTACTACCCCAAGAATTGAGTACTTTGGTGCGTTATGGTCCACCTGGTTCCTTACCACATTTCCTTCGTTATATATATATATATATATATATACATTATGAAGAGAGAAGAAACATTTAGATATAATTAGTAATAAAATGTATCAAACCTAAACTGCTCCTAAATTCCTCGACTACGTAGTTTCGTGGCATTAACAAAAACAATATATCATAAAGATATAGAGTCCTTGCGAGGTCTGCCGACTTATCAAGAGGATACCTCATTTTACTAGTCTCAAGAACGCGTCTACACGACGTGAGAAAGAATCCCAAAAGGCGGAGGGGGAGATAGTCACGCGATATAACGGTCGAGAAACAGAGCTAAGCCTCTTATAACCCCGAAGAAAATACCACGGAGGCGGAGGGGGTATTTATATCGGGGCCGTAGAAGAGGTGGTGAAGAAGGCGAGAAGTATGAGTAATGGAAGCTTTCCAGCTGTCCCCACACCTCAAAGATTGCTCGACCAGAGGGAGTTATTAACAATATATTTAGAAACACACAGATACATGCGGACACACACATATATACATGAATGCATCCGCACCCAACTGTGAGTTAAGGGTGCCAACTTCACCGATGTTGCTCAATGAATGACTGGGACAGACCAATTCAGTTGAACTAGACTGAACCAGTATCAGAGTTAAAAATTCATTATGAAGAGAGAAGAAACATTTAGATATAATTAGTAATAAAATGTATCATACCTAAACTGCTCCTAAATTCCTCGACTACGTAGTTTCGTGGCATAAACAAAAACAATATATCATAAAGATATAGAGTCCTTGCGAGGTCTGCCGACTTATCAAGAGGATACCTCATTTTACTAGTCTCAAGAACGCGTCTACACGACGTGAGAAAGAATCCCAAAAGGCGTTTATGCCACGAAACTACGTAGTCGAGGAATTTAGGAGCAGTTTAGGTATGATACATTTTATTACTAATTATATCTAAATGTTTCTTCTCTCTTCATAATGTATTTTTAACTCTGATACTGGTTCAGTCTAGTTCAACTGAATTGGTCTGTCCCAGTCATTCATTGAGCAACATCGGTGAAGTTGGCACCCTTAACTCACAGTTGGGTGCGGATGCATTCATGTATATATGTGTGTGTCCGCATGTATCTGTGTGTTTCTAAATATATTGTTAATAACTCCCTCTGGTCGAGCAATCTTTGAGGTGTGGGGACAGCTGGAAAGCTTCCATTACTCATACTTCTCGCCTTCTTCACCACCTCTTTACGGCCTCGATATAAATACCCCCTCCGCCTCCGTGGTATTTTCTTCGGGGTTATAAGAGGCTTAGCTCTGTTTCTCGACCGTTATATCGCGTGACTATCTCCCCCTCCGCCTTTTGGGATTCTTTCTCACGTCGTGTAGACGCGTTCTTGAGACTAGTAAAATGAGGTATCCTCTTGATAAGTCGGCAGACCTCGCAAGGACTCTATATCTTTATATATTGTTTTTGTTTATGCCACGAAACTACGTAGTCGAGGAATTTAGGAGCAGTTTAGGTATGATACATTTTATTACTAATTATATCTAAATGTTTCTTCTCTCTTCATAATGTATTTTTAACTCTGATACTGGTTCAGTCTAGTTCAACTGAATTGGTCTGTCCCAGTCATTCATTGAGCAACATCGGTGAAGTTGGCACCCTTAACTCACAGTTGGGTGCGGATGCATTCATGTATATATGTGTGTGTCCGCATGTATCTGTGTGTTTCTAAATATATTGTTATATATATATATATATATATATATATATATATATATATATATATATATATATATATATATATATATATATATATAAAACGATGCAAGCCAAAATCGTTTAAATTTGTACAAATTATGCTCTGAGTTTTATTTGTTAAGTAATATAATCAATATATATTTAACCTAATTATAAAATATATGTGCCCCAAATTTTGAATTTTTAGAGTTGCCACAGAGGGACTCGTCTGGGTACTATCTTCAGCACTTATTATGATCAATCCTGTTAATCTGTCCTTCCGTAAAACTTTAGTTTAGTACCATGAGGTTTAATTCAGTGGCTTGCTAGGGAAGGTAGCTAGTTCATTTGCAGTCTGAAATGCATATAGACAAGACTTTAACTCTTACTGAAGATTGGTATGGCATTTCTCGGTCTTTATGATGTTTATTTCCAAGGTCGATAATTGGTGATTGATACCAATCATCAACATCGATTATAAATATAATGTTCTAGAATCCAAGAGAAATTTAGGCGATTTTGTCTTGATTCATTCTTTAAGTGAGTACATGTATTGTTTGATGTCTATATACATAATTGTTTCTACTTTAGGCACAATGCCAGCAATTATCCAGTGCATTACTGGTACTTTATTTTATCGACCTCGGAAGGATGAAAGGCAAAGTTAACCTCGGCGGGATTTGAACTCAGATCATACAGGGAGGTAACTCTATGCTTCAAAGCATGGCGTCCGACCCTCTACCGATACTGCCAATCCACCGATATACATAATGCTAGTTGATTCTCAACAAGATATATGAAAACAATGTTTTGTATATCATTTATATTTGTATAAATTATGCTCTGCGTTTTAGGTTCATTGAGCCTTTTTGGTGAGTAATATAATCAATATATATTTTATATAAATGGATTAACCTACTTATAGTATATATATATATATATATATATATATATATATATATATATATATATATGTAATCTCAGTTTTTCGAATATTAATAATAACATTCGATTCGTTTGCAATTATGCAAACACGCCTCAATTTTATAGCCATGTCATAGAATGAACACTTCATTCTTGCTCTTGTGTTGGTATGCGAACAGAACTGCAGACACTAATGTTTCTGGGTATCACCCTTCATCAGTACAGCTCACTGTTCACCTGCCAAACTGTCAGAGCTAGTGAAAATATATGCTATTTTCAAACTTACACAGTTACTGATCAGCCTCATTTGCATATTAGCAGACTGGCTGATCAGTCAAATATGCATATTAGCAGATCTACTGATCAGCCAGATTTGCATATCAGCAGACTGGCCAGTCAGTTTCCTGTATACGAGCGATAAATGGCCAGCTTTGCCAAATTCAAATAAAAAAGAAAATTTCGCTCTACATGGCTGAATACAATATATGTAATCTGACTTTTTCTAATATTAATAAATGTTTCTAATTTTGGCACAAGGCCAGCATTTATTCCAGTGTATTACTGGTTCTTTATTTTATCGACCCCGTAAGGATGAAAGGTAAAGTTAACCTCGGCGGGATTTGAACTCAGATCGTAAAGGCCCGTAACTCCATGCTGAAAAGCATGGCGTCCAACCCGCTACCCATACTGCCAATCCACCGCATATTAGCAGATCCACTGATCAGGTGAACAGTGAGCTGTACTGATGAAGGGTGATACCCAGAAACATTAGTGTCTGCAGTTCTGTTCGCATGTCAACACAAGAGCAAGAATGAAGTGTTCATTCTACTGACATGGCTTTAAAAAGGAGGCTTGTTTGCATAATTGCAAACGAATCAAAACTCAAATTACATTTACTGTATTCAGCCATGTAGAGCGAAATTTTCTTTTATATATATATATATATATATATATATATATATATATATATATATATATATATATATATATATATATATATATATATATATATATATATATAAACATATATACATACAAACATATATATATACATATATATATATATATATTATGTATTCTGGGAGTGTATATATGTATATATATATATATATATATATGTATGTGGCGTATTTTACTAGATTCCTTCTTCCCTAAGTGCCACTCACTTCTTAAAACATCTCAAGACGTAACCAAAGTTTTTTGACATCAATTAAAACAGTAAAATTGTGAAAACATCCTTCCTTCACAAATGCGTTCACCTCACCAGTATAATCTGGCCATCATTTACAAAGGTCAAGGGCAAGGACCCACTCTCTCTACCAACACATCTTCCTTCTCCTCGCCCTCATCATCATCGAGCCCCAGATTGCCCTACCCACCTCCAATATCATTATCATCATCACCATCATCATCGTCATTCTCTTCCGACTAATTAATACAAATAAAATTACAAAATAAACGAAATAAGGGTATATATATATATATATATATATATATATATGCATCTACACACACATATATATGTAGGTGTATATATATATATATATATATATAATAATAAGGTTTGACGGACCCACCATATTTATCAATGCCAGTACCGGTGGTATCTCAGCGCAATGTAAGATACATTACCAGAGTATACACATAGTTAATTGCCTCAACACAACACACGTAAAACGGGTGCCTATAAGGTTCCCGGACTCGAGTTTCTGCCGCACTAATGCAGCAGTAAGGTGCACTGCGCCATCTGTCTGCATATATTATGCAACAATGCACAATCGGCTTATGCGGCTTCATCAGCGGGTATCGCCTAATCAATAACCAATCGATCGACAGAATCCAAACACCAGCCCATTCCGGTTATGACTGTTTGTGACAACCGACACGGTAAAGCGATATATATATATATATATATATATATATATATATATATATATATATATATATATATAACTTACCTCTTTTTATTTATGGGTTTTATATTTTCATTTCCTTATTTCTTTTTATTTTCATTCTTTTTCCGCCACCATTTTCACTTCTTTCCTTTTTTTCTTTTGGTTCTTTCATTATATTCTTTACATCTCTTTTTCTCTCTATTTTCATCTTTCTCTCTTTACACTTCCTTCTTCCTACCCATTATTTTCATTCCTTTCTGTCATGGTCCGTTTTCTTTTTCTGCAGCAATGGTAGTAGTAGTAGTAGTAGTAGTAGTAGTAGTAGTAGTAGTAGTAGTAGTAGTAGTAGTAGCGTAATTCATTTCCTCGTTCGCTTATATATATATATCTGTGTGTAAATATGAGAATAAACGTGCTGCGTGGTTGCGAATGGGTTACATATGAATAAAGTTAGTCCTTCATCAGTGATCTTCCAACCATCATTGGTATTTCATCGCTTTAAAAGCGATGAAATACCAATGATGGTTGGAAGATCACTGATGAAGGACTAACTTTATTCATATATATATATATATATATATATATATATATATATATATATATATATATATATATATATATATATATATATATATACATATACATGTGTGTGTGTGAGTGTTTGTGTGCGTATTCTATTTTAATGAATATAAGTGAATATGCCTCGTGGAGGAGAAACAATAAGATGGAAACATGTCAGGTGTTCTCAGCAAGTTGGCTTATAGAGAAAGTCCATTCCTACTGCATTGTCTAAACATGTTAAAAAAATGTACCATCCCTAAGGGAATCCCGATCTAGCAATTTGATGATGTTACATTCCAACCGACATATTTAGAATGCGTGCCTCTATTTGTATGTAGACATTTCATTCAGCCTGTATGTGTATGCATAATACACACACACACACACACACACAGACCCTCCATCTCAACTCACCTTTTGAAAAGCAGAAGAACTGCGAAACCGGTAAAGGAACCAAATAAATATATATATATTTGTTTTAAATAAGACTCCAGTTGCATTTTCGATTTCATCTTTTTTTCTTTATATATATATATATATATATATATATATATACACACACACACACACAAGCACAGATGAAACCACACCATGGCAAACTGAAACGATTCAGTTCCTTTAAATGTGCTATGTTGTATGAAAACAATTGCACCTTACGTCAATTATAACCAGCAAACCCAAATGGCTCACTAAACTGCTTGCGTGGTGCCAAGAAAAAAGAAGGAGGTTTTTGCAGGGTTTCTCTCTAAATATGACAGTTCTTCCTGATGTTCTATAGTTTCTACTTCAATAGATTATTCTTTTATGAAAGCTTTTTTTTTTTTATAAAGAGAAATAAAAATAAGCATGCCTATATTATGAAATTTAAAATATTTATATGGCTCTCTGTAATACTTGTTGGTTTGTATCGTGAAGTAACTTGTCTAAAGGTTTTTATAAAATATCTCACTAATATTTTGGTTTGTATCTTGAAATAACAAGTTTCTCGACAATATTTGGGTTCATCTCGTAAAAATAAAACTAGAGAACACTGCTTTAAGCTATTAGCTTTGATGAGTTAACTTCAAAACAAAGAGATAAGCCCTGTCTTTGTATATGGGTCATTCCGTGTGGTTATAGTGAGTCAAATAGCTCTTTCCATTTAAAATTAACAAAGCGCAAATATAAAAATGAAGTAATCACAAATATAAAGACAGATGAAAAGACATTAATCTTTGAAGAAAGAATATAATGCATAGTATTAGACTAAAGATTTTCATTCAATACTTAAATACTAATATAAAAGTTAATAAAAACTTGCACTGAATTTCTTTCGCTAAAAATAGATACACTGAGAGCCCCGAAAAATAAGGTAAATGTAAAACGGTGATGGTGAAGGCATATATATATATATATATATATATATATATATATATATATATATATATATATATATATATATATATATATATATATATATTTATATATATTTATATATATATATATATATATATATATATTTATATATATTTATATATATATTTATATATATATATATATATATATATATATATATATATATATATATATATATATATATATATATATAGATGCCTTCACCATCACCGTTTTACATTCACCTTATTTTATTTATATATACATATATATATATATATATATATATATACAGATATACATATATATATATATATATATATATATATATATATATATATATATATATATATATATATATATTTATATGTGTGTGTGTGTGTGTGTGTGTGTGTGTGTGTGCGCGTGTGTGTGTGTGTGTGCGTGTGTGTGTGTGTGTGTGTGTGTGTGTGTGTGTGTGTGTGTGTGTGTGTGTGTGTGTGTGTGTGTGTGTGTGTGTGTGTGTGTGTGTGTGTGTGTGTGTGTGTGTGTGTGTGTGTGTGTGTGTGTGTGTGTGTGTGTGTGTTTGTGTGTGTGTGTGTGTGTGTGTGCCTAAGCGAAATGTAAACAAAACTACGCAGCAAAATGATACAGTATAATGGAAATATATTAGTTTAACACTTGATATATAAGTAGTAGGTTTCGAGTTGGCCGAGTCGTTAGAATGTCGCATAGAATGCTTTACGGTATTCGCTTTGACTCTGCTCACTGAGTTCAAATCGCACCGAGGTCAACTTTGCCTTTCATCCATTCCAGGTCAATAAAGGAACACATAGGTTGATTTTTCCTCTACATCTCTTCCTCCCTTTTATTCTCTCACTCTCTTTTTCCTTCTCTGAAAGAAATCTGCTGTATTCAGACCTGGAGAGAGATGGGCTCCGCCAGATTTTAAAATGCCCTAGAAACTCCGTATATCAATACAGCGGCTCTACGACTCCCTCGGGAGTTACGGAACCATGCATGCATACATATAAGTAGTAGGAAAAGAGTCTTAACATTTCGGACGTTATTCCTTCGTGAGAAGTTAGAGTGAAAAATAAAATTAAAGAAATAGAAAGATAGAGGAAACTGGGAAGTAGATGAAACGAAATCATTTTTTGGAGAATAAGCGTGTATATGTTCAGTCAGCCATTTTGGTTGACTTTCGAAACATTCGGAAAATTAAAAAATATAGTCGCCTTAATGTAAATACTGATAACAACAATTACTAGTTGATGTACAATCGTGTGATGTACCTCTGGAGATAGGCATAATGTGGGCAGAGACTCATGCGGGGAATCGAACCACGCATTTTTTGTATGACAGGCGAGTACGTGTAACCATTATAACTATTATTTATAGTTATTAAGTATTATTATAGGTATCAGCATTGTGATGAATACATTTTTAAATTTCAAATTTCCCAATGCTTCCGAAGTCAACCAAATGTCGTTTAAACCTCTGTCTACGCATTCAGAGCAATTTGGCGGAATGGGCATCTCCTATACGGAGCACTTAAAACCTTAAGCACTTGTGTGACAATCAGATAGCATGTCGACAAAAACAAAGACCTGCTAAACAATGTAAAGAAAAGACAACTGAGATGGTACAGTCCCGTGGCAATATCTGATAGATTAACCAAGACCATGCTGCAAGCAACGGTTCTGGAGAAAAGAAGGCAGGGATGTCCGAAGAAATAATGGGTGGATAACATTAAAAACTGAACCGGTAAAAACTTCACAATAACCCAAGTCCAGGCTCGCAACAGATAATGGATGGAGAGAGGTAGTACACTGTCCAGCCTGTAGTACTCCAACAAGCCTGGAAGTTAAAGAGAAAAAATGAAGTAAAGGAAGCTAGTGTTTGGAGCATAACTTAATCGTAATATCTTACAAGATATTACGATGAAAGGTTTTTAGATAAATATAAGCCCTTTAAAATAAACAGCTTAGTATAATAAAACCAGTGCTAAACATCTCTGTTTGCGTTATATGTGTCCCTTTGGAATACTTTAACCATAAGTCTCGGATTTTAACGTGTCTTAGTACCTTCAAATTTCTTGTTATTGCCGTTATAATTGTTTGGGTTGCAGCCAAACATCTTCTTTTGTCCGATGAGTCATTGTCGATTTATCAAAACAACGCATTGTTTGCGATTTAGACTGTAAAATCACTAAATTCATAGTCCGTTGGTTTCGGTAATGAGCCTTCAATTGTTCGATCAACTGAAGTAGATAACATTTAAGTGGTCGAATTTTTCAAAGACGTATGCCTTGAAAGTAATCTTCAGATAAAAGCATTGGAGACACGTGCCTTGATTATCTGCGTTCGGATATGGAAAAAAGATGAGCTCCAGGTTTAAAATTTCACTATGACGTCCGTTCGACTCTATCAGGAGTTATGCGTCCATACATGAGTCATAGGAGTACGGTGGAGATATCAATGTCTTGGAAGGACACATACTGTTGAACACGGCGGATTTCTTCCAGAGAAAGTGTGTTTGTGAGGAACAATGGCATGGCATAGAGAAAGAATCAACCTCACTACTGAAATGGTCCATTTTTTATCGACCTCAAAATGATAACCAGCGATGTTGACTTCGGTGTAATTTGAACTTAGAGTGCAGATATCTGAAACGATTACAGCAAAACATTCTATAGAACATTCTAACGAATCAGCCAATTCGTGACCTAAAGATAAGTATAAAGAATTATAAAAATGATAGTTTCGGAAAAAATGCTCTGTGGTGTTTACTACTGTTCCTTTACGTTCTGTGCGTTCACAGCCGACAGGGGTCAATTTTGCTTTTCTTCCTTCCAGGGTCGATAAAATAAAGTACCAGTAATGCACTGGGGTCGATCTAATCGAGTTTCTTCTTCTCCAAAAATTGCTGGCCTTGTGCCTAAATTAAAATCAATTATTATTATTATTATTATCATTATTATTAGGATTGGCAGTATCGGTAGAGGGTCGGACGCCATGCTTTGACGCATAGAGTTACGGCCCTTGCCATTCTGAGTTCAAATCCCGCCGAGGTTAACTTTGCCTTTCATCCTTATGGGGTCGATAAAATAAAGTACCAGTAATACACTGGGTAATTGCTGGCCTTGTGCCAAAAGTAGAAACAATTATTATTATATAAACGACGGTATAAGTGAAACAGCTGACGTTTAGGAACTTCAAAGATGGCCACAGACCTGAACGGAAGCAGCAATTTCATACAGTCACACATACACAGCTACACAACACACCCACACACCCCAATCTCTCTATATATATAAGAGAGAGAGAGAGAGAGAGAGAGAGAGAGAGAGAGAGAGAGAGAGCCGCGCACGCCAAAGTGAGGGCGGAAAAGGTGATGTAAGGTGAAACTGAAGTTGTGTCCATATTTAGATCTCAATAAAAACAGGATTTATATATATATATATATATATTATGGACTTCTCTTACTAACGTCATTACGCAAGCTATTAGCTTTTTTGTCAGCTCCATTCTGTGCGTACACACACATGCTCACAGCACACACACACACACGCACGCACACACACACATACACACACACATATATATATATATATTTATATATACACATATATATACAACCCAAAATTAAAACATCCTTTTGATGTCAGCGTCTAAAACGGATGGCTGAAGGCCGGATATTATTTTGTTCCATTTGAATTTATATATGTTTTCTCTTTCTCTTAATTTCGAGTATATTTTTTTTGACCGGCCACCTTCCTGGTGGCAAGGTTGTAAAAGAAAAGAAATTGTCATCCCTTGAATCGCAAGAATGTTTTGCATATTTTGAAGGTGCCAGCTATCGCAGCCATTTGTAGACTATGAATTAGGGAGCTGCGCTTTTTGTCCGCAAATCCAAGTTCGGTCATACTTTGGTCCAAGCGGGTTGGTATATAACCCGTAGCACCAATAATGATGGGTATGAAGCTAAAGGTGTATCTTGGATACTGGATTTGTAAGCTTCTCATCAATGGTCCGTAGATGTCCTCCTTCTCCTGTATTTTTCTGACAACGTTTACATCAAGTGGGCAGCTGATCTCCACAACAGAACACGTTTTCAATGTGTGGTCCCAAACTACAATATCAGGCCGGTTGTGCTTTAATTTGGTGGCAGTTTTTATTTTCAGGTTCCACCAGTATTCCTTAGTGCCATCTGTCTCAATATATTCTTCTTCGTTTGTTGTTAATTTTGTTTTCCGAAGTGCGTTCCAGATAGTTCTAGCTATCCCATCGTGTCTCATGGGGAGGTAGTAGCGAGATGACATTCTTTCGCAGCTGGCAACAATGTGGCTTACATCCTCGATCTTTGTTTTACATAGCCTACATTTATTGTCAGCTGCTGGCCCTCCTCTTTTGTGCAGCAGATATTTGGTAGGGAGTTCTTGTTCCTGTATTGCATAGAGATATCCCTCAAGGTGTGATATCATAAACTTGTCGGAACTCCATGCCAGGCTTTTTGAGTGGTTTATCCCCTCTATGGTCTGTGTTTTACGCCTCAAGTATCCATGCACAACTTTCTCTGTAAATTGGTCAATTTTTTTTTCTTGTTTGAACATTGAATAGGATCTTCCGATTTCTCTGGGTGAGAGATTTATATCAGGCTTTATTCCATATCTCTCCTCCAGATCAGTCGCTATTCTAATGATATTTCTTTTTTCATGCTCATAAACCTGAGCAAGATGGTCGCCAACCTTTTTCCTCTGTTGAAGGTGTTGCTTCAGTGTTACTATCCGGGTCTCATATGTTGTTAATATTGATTTTAGACCCCGGCTACCTTCCTTGCGTGAGAAGTATAGCCTATCCACATCACCATTGATGTTAAAGTTCCCAGTAACACTGAGAAGTTTTCGAGTTCTAACATCCATCTCACTTAGTTCTTGCAATGACCAGTTCAGTAGGCCAAATGTTGGCGTTAGAATTGGCACAGCATAGGTATTGTGGGCAATGTATTTGTTGTATGCTGACAGTTCTGATGACCATATTTTTTTTACTCTTCTGAGGTATTCAGTTCTGGTTCTCTCCTTATTTATGGGTCCATCATATCTGACATTCTCATCCTGTCCAAGATATCTGTAGTTGTCACCTGACTGCAGAGGTTGTATTGTCAGGCCGTTCATATCTAGATTTCTAGAGGAGGGCACAGCTCTTCCACGTTTTACTGCCAAATATGCACACTTGGACTCACCAAATTTCATTTTGATGTCGGTTGAAAATTGTGTAATGAGGTCCAATTGTTTCTTGATGTCATTGATATTTGGCCCATACAACTTCAGGTCATCAACAAAGAAAAGATGGGAGATACTTCTGGGCCCACTTCTTTGTCCACCTTGTTTCCTGAGTAGGTAAGATAGTGGATTCAGTGAGAGAACGAAGAGTAGTACTGACAAGCTATCACCCTGAAAGATGCCCTTCTGGTAATGTATCCTATCAGTCTTAACCTGCTCCTTCTCACCTCTAAGGATCAAATTGGTGTACCAGTTCTTGGTCAGGCGTTCAACAGCAGCTACTAATGGTTGTGGGACTTTAGCTAACTGTAAGTATGTATGTATGTAAGTATATATGTATGTAAGTATATATGTATGTATCTATCTATACGGAAGAACTCATAAGAGTCAACGGCCATCCAAAAGTGTGTAAATATGTATATACACATGTATGTATATGTGTATATACATGTGTATATACATAAGTATGTATATGTGTATATACATGGGTGCATGTGTGTGTATATGCACGGGGACATAGAAAAAGTCGGGCTGAACACCCGATCGCGCGGTTAAACCACTGGGAGTGAAGGAGCCCTAGCCTTTGTCGTGGCATTCTTCTAGGACAAGGCAACTCAGGTAACTGCGATAACTCCGATCTAAAACCTGCGGCTCAGTAGTTACCGATGATGTTGATCTTTTCTTCTTTTAGGGTTATAACTACTGTCGCTCAGTGAGTGGGATTGGCTCAGTGCACAGTCTTTCCTCACTTTAAAAAATATCTTCACGCACAGGAATTGCACGATAGAATTAATTAATAATTTTTAATAATGGTATACGTGCAATGGCCACACTCGATAACGAGGGGGCAGCCATCATGTATGCATATATATATATGTGTGTATATAGGGAGAGAGAGAGAGAGAGAGAGAGAGAGAGAGAGAGAGGGGGGGGAGAGAGACAGAGAGAGAGACAAAGAGAGTCCGAGGAGACCACCAATCATGGAAGT
Source organism: Eledone cirrhosa (assembly GCA_964016885.1). Taxonomy (NCBI): domain Eukaryota; kingdom Metazoa; phylum Mollusca; class Cephalopoda; order Octopoda; family Eledonidae; genus Eledone; species Eledone cirrhosa. The sequence continues at coordinate 91,465,445 of OZ024742.1, read as the reverse complement.
ACTCGATGCATGCAGAGATGCAGATTGAGTATAGACATATGTGAAATCCTGTGAGGATATATATATATACATACATATAATACTAGACCTGAAAAATGCGCAATCTAAAAAAATGCCACAGAATGTTATAATAAGCCTTCAAACGTGTGGGACTAGAGTTGTTGCTAAAAAATATTGTAATCATTATCTATCGTACAGTCTGTGGCATCCTTTTATAAAAAAGAGACTCATAACGAACTCAAGACGACACGATAATTATTTAAGCTAATGTTCAATATCTCATATTAGATGTTTAGTAATGATTAATACGAAATGCACTTAAACCGAATTCTATATTATAAATTCACTTAAATAATTATCGTCTAGTCCCACACTTTTGAAGGTTTATTATTCTGTGGCTCTTTTGAGCTTGCCAATTTTTCCGGTCTAGTTTAATATTTTTTAAGGCAACGCTTGTAATAACTCTAGTTAAACATGATATATATTAATAATAAATTATCGTTGTAATGTAATTAGATTATATAATTGTTATTTTATAAATGATCTTATAAATATTATTGTAAGATGTATAAAAATATTTTCAAACCTTTAATATGAACAACTACAAAAAACAATCAATATTAAATAAATATATTTTACATAATAATTGTTATAGTTGAATTAATAAAAATTAAATATTACATACAAATAGTCTAACATAATAATAAAAAAATAATCTAACATAATAATAATAAAATAATCTAACATAAAACGAACAATAATATGGACAAATATACAAGTAAGTATGATACAACCAATATTATAAGCATGTTATAACGAACTGAAAAAAAAATACCTAATATAAATTTTAAAAATCACATATAAATTAACAATATAACTTACCAAAACGAGAAAAATATTTTGATCATAAACGACGAAATACAGGAGGAAGATTCGTAAGCAAAACGATAAATAAACGTGCAAACAAAATCGCGGATGCTTTTGAGCAACAATTACTCTCGTTGGTTGAGTAGTCAATAAGACGATGAAATTAGCCAATAAGACGATACATTACAAAACATGTTTGGCAGAGATCACCACGGCCAGCGACACCCCTTCAATTTGTTATTCCCAAGCTACGCATATATGTCAGACACGCAGACTTAAAACTTTCTGTTGTTAGTCACTGCGTGTCTAACAGATATATATTGTTATACTTGGGGAGATCCACATATAGAATAACATCCATGCCTACACACACACACACACACACACGCACACACACACATACACACACACACACACACACACACACACACACACACACACACACACACACACACACACACCACACGCATGCATGCAATCATACATAGATATTTACCTAGTTGATGTTGTCTAACTTCCAATGAAAGAGTATTGTCTTAATGTTAGAAACCGGCTCACTCTCTATTGATTTATAAAATAATTGTTTTTCCTTTTGGCACAAGACCAGCAATTACTCCAGTGCATTAGTGGTATTTTATTTTATCGATCTCGTAAGGATGACAGGCAAAGTTAACATCGGCGGGATTTGAACTCTGCAAAGCTTGGCGTCTGACACTCTACCGATACGGCCAATCCACCACCAGAAGTACAGACAAAACTGTACATAGTATATTTATATTTACTGATATGTATGTAAATGCGTTGGAGAGGAAAATTTAATAAATTTGCGGTCAAAAATAATAATGACCTTCCCTAAAATTTGCGTTCTTGTATCAATGGTAGAATATATTATTATTGTTATTAGACAGCTGGAAAAAGCGGTGGATTGGCAGCATGGGCATTATCAAAATTGTCCTCGAGGACAAAGCGTCTTCGGCGCCGGGAAATACGGTACTTATCATAATCAACGTGTATACAACGTGGATATTACGGGTATATATACTTCATCCAGCCATTTATGCAATTTCTTTTACTTTTTAGTCAAGATGAAGAGCAGTGACCATAATCATTTTCAGGGCTTCTGGGACTCCAAGTGTTTGGAGAAGAGAGAGTTCCGTTAAATTCACTCAAGAAGCAGTTGATGACATTAAACAGATAACTAATCAAGTAGGTCGGGGTATGATTTAAACTCAAAACAGAAAGAACCAAAACATATACCAAAGCTCTTACGACTCTATCGTCCAAGACTCGTACTTTATCGACTCAGGGCAAAATTATTATTGACGGGATTTGAACTCAGAATGCAAGAAACTGGAATACATAGCTTAAGGCTTCTACTGCTTCTCTAAAACCTTCACCAATTAGCTATCTGGTGTTAGAGTGACCACCCCTGATCAGTGGTATCCATTAATAGGAGATAAGATCCATAGAATTTGGTGGTTGATAAAAGGGGAACATGACATTTACGCTAACTCGCCCCCTTAGGAATTGGGTAAAATAAGTAAAAACAATTGTAACTAGGAAGTGAACCCATGCTCACAGTTTATGTGTGCCACGGTTATACCACCTACGCTATACCCGTTAGAAATTATACACACACACACACACACATATATATATATATACATACATACATATATACATGCGTAAATGTATGTATTTATATATATATATGAATATATATATATATAATATATATATATATATATATATATGAATATATATATATAGTATATTTGGCAATATAATGTATGCTTAATTAAAGACATTTTGAAGACCTTGCGCTATTATTTTAAAGTAGTGACTATGTCACTTACTTCTTTTTTCAACAAACAAAGGGAGATAAGCTGACAGATCTGTTTCACATTGTTGGTGATCATCAGAGCTTAGCACTCGCTGATGCCTGTTGAAAATTATAGATGTGGATTCTTATAGAATTCCAGTAATAATCAGGAACTGATTATACAGAGCGATTGCCGGTACAGCAAAAATTGAAAATTAGAATTGGTGCTCTGAAATAGCGATGTATACATGAATATATATATAGTATATTTGGCAATATATTGTATGCTTAATTAAAAACATTTTGAAGACCTTGCGCTATTATTTTAAAGTAGTGACTATGTCACTTACTTCTTTTTTCAACAAACAAAGGGAGATAAGCTGACAGATCTGTTTCACATTGTTGGTGATCATCAGAGCTTAGCACTCGCTGATGCCTGTTGAAAATTATAGATGTGGATTCTTATAGAATTCCAGTAATAATCAGGAACCGATTATACAGAGCGATTGCCGGTACAGCAAAAATTGAAAATTAGAATTGGTGCTCTGAAATAGCGATGTATACATGAATATATATATAGTATATTTGGCAATATATTGTATGCTTAATGTTGAAAAAAGAAGTGACATACTCATTACTTTAAAATAATAGCGCAAGGTCTTCAAAATGTTTTTAATTAAGCATACAGTATATTGCCAAATATACTATATATATATTCATGTATACATCGCTATTTCAGAGCACCAATTCTAATTATATATAAATATATATATATATATATATATATATATATATATATATATATATATATATATATATATATCTATATATATATATATATATATATATATATATACATATATATATATATATACTACCAAACTTATTTTGTGTGCGTAAAATATATTAATAATATATACATAGTGATCCACTGTCAAACAACCCCGCCTATTCTACGAAGAAATATATTTATAAACGAAATTAAAGAAAGAAGAAAGAAAGAAAACCAAAAAAGGATAAGAGGTAGTGTATAAAACCTTATCATTAGTTCCGGAAGTGATTCGAACTTGGCGGAAGTATCTGTCTACAAATGCTTTTTTGATAAGATATACTTGTACATTATCCATCCATCCATCCAACCATCCAACCATCCATTCATACTTACATAAATATATATAGATATATATATGTGTGTGTGTGTGTGTGTGTGTGTGTGTGTGTGTGTGTGTGTGTGTGTATTAATAGATTATAATTCCTAAGTCGACCTAATCATATCGGCCTCTCTTTCTCTCTCTCACTCTCTCTCTATATATATATATATATATATATATGTGTGTGTGTGTGTGTGTGTGTGTGTGTGTGTGTGTGTGTGTGTGTGTGTGTGTGTGTGTGTAGACAGAGAGGGGGGAGTGGGGTTTGAGATACAATATACTTAAAATCTAAGCATCATGATGACTACAACTCTGTCTCGTTTCTTAGAGTTCCAATAAGGAAAAGAAACATCAAGGAGTACAAAAATATATTATAAATATACTGGCGTCTCTATAAACGACAGTGGGTGGGACGGAAGAGAGGGGAGGAAGGTAGAATTTAGTGGGCGACATGATGTATTTCTTCCTCAGTGTGGTCATTATTTACAGAAATAGAAGACCGATATCATTCCACCCACTTCTATCCACACTGACAACACTATCAGCTGACCGAAATAAGTAACGTATGATGGTTGAGTGGTTGCTGTGGGAACTTTGTCGGCTTCAACGACGAGCGTTCCAATTTCGAATAACGGAATAGCCAATTCATGATATTAACGTGGCTGAGGAGTTCACAGACTTGTGTACTCTTAATATAGTTCTCAGGGAGATTCAGCTAAATTTTTAAAATAAAGATAAATGAAACTCAGCTGAGTGAACTGGAGCAACGTAAAATAGATGTGCTTTTTTGAACAAGGCATTTCTAGGACTCGAACTCACGAAAGACGCCGAGAACGAATGGTAGACCACTACATTTACATTCTAACTTCATCTAGACGATAGAATTACATTTGATTAATGTAATTCTTTCTATATTCGCTGTCTGAATTAAAAAAAAAACATTGGATGATTACGGGTAGAACCTCTTTGATATAGATGCTTCTCCTTGGGGGGGGGGGGGGGGGGGCATACCTAGGTCGAATCAACAACAATAGTAATATCAAATTACATCCAAATTATATCAATAAGGGAACCGCTGTGTGGCATGCTTGACATAGCAGTTAAATATTCTACAAAATTACATCGTTCTTTCACAAACAGTGTGGGAAAGATTGGATGATGCAATAATATGTCTGTATAAAGAAATGGAGTAGTCCTGCTGGAGCAACTTTGACCACAAATCTGCATGATCAATGTTGTCCAGATGTTAAAAATAATATCAGTATAAAAGAAATAATTCATAAAATATACACAAAAAATAATTAGATAATAAATTTGAACAATTCAAGTATCTCGCGGCCATGTTCACGAGCGATGGAAGGCAGGAGGCTGAATTAAGTACAAGAATTGTAAAGGTTGGTGCAGTGATGCGCCAGTTTCAGCATTCAGTAATCAGAGAGAGGGAGGAAGGTGTAAAAGCCAAACTCGCTATCTTCAATTCGGTTTTCGTGTCAAACCTTACCTATAGTCATGGACCTTAGGTAATGACCGAAAGAATACGATCTCGAATACAAGCGGGCGAAATGGGATTCCTCCGAAGGGTCTTTGGAGTAACGTTACTCGATAAAGTTCGTAACTCGGAGATCAGAGAGTCACTCCAAGTAGAGCCACCATTTCTCCAAATTGAGAGAACACAGCTCCGATACTATGGGCATGTGGTTAGGATGTCTTAGGAGCAACGAAAACCAACCGACAAGGGACCCAGGGGTAGACCCCGAACAAGATGGTTAGATAACATCCACGAGCTTCGCTGTTAACGCCGGATCAGTTGGAGACGGTTGCTTTTGACAGGACCCGCTGGGTTGCGTGTTTGAGGACTCTGCTCCCACGACCCACTCAAGAAGAAGAAGAAGAAGAAGAAGAAGAAGAAGAAGAAGAAGAAGAAGAAGAAGAAGAAGAAGAAGAAGAAGATATATCTTGAAAATAAATCATCTAAACTAATCCGAATTTGAAGGCAGCGAATTAGAAAAGTCGTTTAAACGTCGGATAGAATAATTTGTGGTATTCCTTTCGGTTTTCTGCTCTCTGAGTTAAAATTCCACCGATGTCCTCTTTGCCTTTCATCCATTTGAGGTTGATAAGAAAAAGTACCAGCCTAGTACTGAGGTCGATTCTTCCTTTCTCGTAGTCTCTACCCTTCTCTGAAAGAAATATACTGCATTCAGAACTGAAGAGGATATAGGCTCTGCCAGGTTTAAGAATGGGTTCTTATATAGGCACAAGGCCAGCAAATTTGGGGGTAGGGGAAAGTCGATTAAATCGACCCCGGTGCATGACTGGTACTTTATTTTATCGACCTCGTAAGGATGAAAGGCAAAGTTAACCTCGGCCGGATTTGAACTCAGATCATAAATGGCCGTAACACTATACTGCAAAGCATGGCGTCCGACCCTCTACCGATACTGCCAATCCACCGCCCTTGCCAGGTTTAAGAATGCAAAGGAAACGCCGTACGTAAATACGGTGCAGCTACGACTCCATCAAGAGTTACCGGGCCATGCCATGCCAATCTGGATTTGGAGTTTAAAACTAGGATTAAAAAATTAAATTTAAATACAATTTTTAAATAATTCAGAAAAAAAATGTAAAATGAATCCATATGGCACGAGTGTGTAGTTAAGCTTTGCATTCACGCGATTATATGGCACTTTGTGCTGAAGCTGAATGAACATCATGACCCATGTCTTGTGAGAGAAATTGGATAGGCGGGAACTGTTTGGAAGGACGTCTGAAAGTCAGTGCCGAAAGTTCAAATGGCCAGCCTCGTCACATTCAGTCGTGCTAAATCTCCCTGAGAATTAGGTTAAGTGCATACTGTTTGTGGGATTCTCAGCCACCTTAATTCCACCAGCAGGCCGTACCTTTCATCGAACAAACAGAATACTAATAATCGTCGAAACTGACAGAGATCCATTTCAAATGGAGAAAAACGTTCACTGCGACGTATATTTCTTACTTGAAAGAATTTTGTTAATTTCCCTTTTTTTTTTATTTTAAAGGGTTTTGGTCTTAAAACGATTCCCTCCAGTACACCTTTCCACCATGGACACTTAACCCTGCCCTCACCACCACCACCACCACCATATTCAACAACATATGTACTATTTATACAGGAAGTTAGACTGCTTGTACTGACATGCATTTAAGTTTTCTTTTTCCTTTTAATTTTAAGTAGACACTTAACTAATTAATGTTCAGTGCAGTTTGTGTGTAGCATGCTAAACAAGTCTTGTTTGGTCATTAATAAGTATTGCATGTCAGGACAGGAAAGGAATGGCTTTGAAGAGGAAGTGAACTGATCTTTTCTTGTACTCGATTACGTATTTACACAGCTCCACCAATCAGAGGAACTCGGGAAAGAAGAAATCTTGCAGTACAAATCATGCAAATATCACCAAAATATCCTCTCCTTTACAGACAACCACACTCTCTCATTGCCTGCCTATCTATCGTTCTCTTTCTCACTAAACTTCCTGTATCACGCTCACTCTCCCACTCCCTAATTCGCTTTAAATTCTAAAAATATCTTAAAAGTGACAATATAGCAATCCATTTCATAATAGTATTTAGATATGCACACATAACCGCACTAGAAACACATGCATACATACATGCATACATACCTACATACATACATACAAACTTACAAACACACGCACATACACACATACAAACACTCACATAAACAGACATTCATACAGATATATATATATATATGTGTGTGTGTATATATATGTATATATATATGTGTATGTATGTGTATATATATATATATATATACACATACATACATACACACACCGGGAGAGATGACTCCTTAGCCTTTGTCAAGGCAAAATTCTAGGAGAAGGAAAACTCTGATATAACACCTGCAACTCTGATGGTATCCAATGATGTTGACTTGTTCTTCTTTTTGGTAAATATCATCTTGGTTAAGAGAGTGGGACTGGCTTTGTGCAGTGCCTTTGCTCACTATAAAAACTTCACGGCACAGGCATTGCTTTATATCCGGAGATCTCTCTGCACTTGTCGTCACATGGTACCAAGGGCCCAGCACTATGTATCAATAATTGTCACAAGTGTAGTGTTTGTACCAGAGTTTTCAAGTCGCTGGCTAGACTAAAAAGTCACACTCGTTCAGCGCATCGGTAGGAGTTCTCCTACATGGATATAAAGTAGTGGCCGTACTCGAAAACGAGTTGGCAGCCACCATATATATATATATATATATATAAATTCAGCGAGAATCGCATTTCGGCGGGTAGAAAAAGCGAAACGTAACGCAAATTCCGAGTCATATATATATATATATATATATATATATATATATATATATTGTATCTGTATGACGACTGTAGATTGTCCAGGTCTTACTGCCATAGTGAAGAGAAGGAAGGATGACAGCTTTGTAGACTTTTGAAGCTGATGCCTCTCCTTAAATCTACTAAACGCTGGCTCTCGCTATCTTGTATTCTACTTCTTCATCATTGTTTGCTATATGAGAAAGTCGGTTACCTAAGTAGACGAATTTGTCAACAGCTGTCAGTTTTGGGCCTTTTATGGTGATGACAGATTCTTTGGAAGAGGTATCGAGCGCGGGTTGGTACATCACTTGGGTTTTCTTAGTGTTTAAAGTGAGACCACAATCGTCACAGGTGTGAAAACATAATTCCAAGATTGCTTGCATGTCATTTTCTGAACTCTCATTGAAAGCACAATCATCCGCAAAGAGAAATTGGAGAGCCATGTTCCCCTTGACATATCTCGTACCTTTGAGTTTGCTTGGGTTGAAGATGCAACATCCATCATATCTATATATACCTACATCTATGTTGGTGTCTCTGTAAGCGTCAGAAAGCATAGCAGAGAATACCATGCTGAATATCGTAGGGACTAAAGGCAGACCTGTTTTACCCCGTTGTAAATTGAGATTTTGTCAGAGAATTCACTGTCATCTTGTACGCTTGCAAACATCTCTTCGTGAAATGCTTGACCATTGAGATAAACTTCACCCGAACATGACGAATGTTTTCTATAGGTCTTCGCTAGAGACGGTGCCGCAAGATTTAATTGGATACAGACAAGTGATTTGTACACTTTTCCTGAAATTCAGGTGCTGCAAAAACCATAACCATTGATCTGCGAGCAGATGTAAAATCACACTGGCTCTTTGGCAGCAGATCTTTCTGCAGGTGTTCAACCAGATGACTGAGTAAGATTCTGATATATATATATATATATATATATATATATATATATATATATATATATATATATATATATATATATATATATATATATATATATATATATATATATATATATATATATATATATATATGTATGTATATATATATACACGTACATCTGATGTATATATATATATACATATATATATATATATATATATATATATATATATATGTGTGTGTGTGTGTGTGTGTGTGTGTGTGTGATATTGTAAAACTAGTGTAATTGAAATTGGATTAAACTCTGAACTGTCTTTTACCTATAATGAATTGAAATATTCTTTGTCTTTATATAGTTGAGCTATCAACTCATATAAGGTGCACTCATCTAGGTGAAACACAAGTCCTCAAGTAGGGTTTGCTAATTTGTTGTGGAAATAACTTTCTCTCTCTCTCTCTCTCTCTCTCTCTCTCTCTCTCTCTCTCTCTCTCTCTCTCTTTATATAATATATATATATATATATATGAAAGAGAGAGAGTAAGAGGGAGAGAAAGAGAGAGGGGGCAGACAGAGACAGAGAGAGAGAGAGATTAATTATAGTTGTTTTAAATAAAATCTTATGTTTGGCGTCCTAAAACAGTTTCAGTTCTTTTTCCTGGCCAAAACAAGCAAAGTTCTTTTATTCTTAGCCAAGATAAGGCGCATCAGTTTTAGGATCGTTTAAACAGGGAGTGTGTCTATCTAATATCGTCAATGAGATTATTGCACGATGATAGATGGTAGAGGGCGCCAAGCAAAACGTTCAAAAGGACACGTATTTCAATATTAGCACAGCTATTTTCTTTCGAACTGAGTGAGGTGACAGGACGCATAATCCGAGCAATTTGCTAAAAGAATAACTATACATGTGTGTGTGTGTGTGTGTGTGTGTGTGTGTGTGTGTGTGTGTGTGTGTGTGTGTGTATACGTGTGTGTGTGCGAGTGTATGTGTGTATGTGTTTGTGTGCGCACGCGTTTACATATATACAAATATGTCTGGACGTTAGACAGTAGTCTATATTTTTTCTTTTTCTTTTTCTTTTTTCTTTTTCTTTTTTCTTTTTCTTTTTATTTTCATTTTTCTTTTTCATTTTTCATTTTTCTTTTTCTTTTTCATTTTCTTTTTCTTTTTATTTTTCTTTTTATTTTTATTTTTATTTTTATTTTTATTTTTATTTTTATTTTTATTTTTATTTTTATTTTTATTTTTATTTTTATTTTTATTTTCTTTCAATATTTTTCTCCTTTGGCTAAACTGCCGCGCACCATTTCTATCTATCTCAGTCATTTCAGTTGATGCACTTTAGTCTGTAGCAGTTTTTTTCTTTTTTCGTCTTTATTTATACAATTGCCTGGTATTTATTACCCGTTGTCTACCTATTTTTCTGCGTCCTAATACTCACTGAAATGAAAAGCATCAACCTGGAAGAACAGAAACTATAGTGATTTCCAAAGATTGACTGAGAAAAAGAACTAACCGTTTTTCCGTTGTTTTTTTGTTGTTTTTTTTACGTTGTCTTTGTCTTGTACAATCCCTTTTTTCGATGTATATATATATATATATATATATATATATATATATACTTATATATATATATGTGTGTGTGTTTGTGTGTGTGTGTGTGTGTGTGTGTGTGTGTGTGTGTGTGTGTGTGTGTGTGTGTGTGTGTGTGTGTGTGTGTGTGTGTGTGTGTGTGTGTGTGTGTGTTTTATGTATATATATAGCGATTATTTGTTTGGTCGTGTTGGTGAGTTGACTGTGTTTGGTGTTGATTCGTTTGTTACGTGCGTGCTCACTTGTAGCTTGTTGTGTCGTGCGGTCACTTGTGTGTGCTACAGTGTGACCAGAGTTTACATGTGTGCAGTTAAGTGAGTAAGTGTTCAATAAGATGATGATGATGTGATAGTTTCTTGATCACGCAGAAAATGAATATATATAAATGAACAACGATAACACCAAACCGCTATATTATTAATTTATTGAAAATAACTCACGCCGGAATTATACTAAAATACACAGGGATTATGTACGTTATTTGTTTGTTTGTAAAAGTAGAATAACATTGTATTTACCAAGAAAACTTCATAAACTTCACTGTCTTGGTTAAGCGAGAGACCTAGAGATAGAGATTGGGTAAAAGAGAGAGGGTAAGAGAAAGTAAGAGTCTGTAAGACCAGAAGAGAGAGAGAGAGAGATAGTAAGAGACTGTAGACCCCAAGGTACCTGTAGAAAGCAAATGTTTTACATCGTTACTCGATCAGAAACTGTTCCGAACTGCCTTTTATTTGGCTTCTGTGGCTTCCTCTGTCCCCTGCCTTGAGAACCACAGGGGTGACCTCGAGAGATCGCCAACGCACAGACTTGTTTACGCCAAAAGGTGACCGTTAAATGTCACCCAGGTGTCATGGTATGGATAGATTTCGCTGCATATACATGTACGTATATAGATATGTGTGTGTGCGTTTGTATGCAGCTATATATATATACTATAAAGCTGACGGCCGTATGTAAGTAACAAACTTACAAGCGGCTGGACCAAAAAGCACCAAATTTGCACAATAGATGTAACTTTTTCCAAGTAAGAGAGTGAGGGTGTTTTTGTCTATTGAATTTTGTTAAAAGATTAAAGACATTTAAATATTCACTTCTTTAAAGTTTTCAAATGTCAACACTTCCGGTTATACGACATTCCTAACGTCTTCGCGAACCAAAGTATCATCTTCCTGTTTTCTTTCAGTTGCAACGTTTTTTGAAATATTTACTTCTGCGTTCACAGATTGATTTTTTTAGTTTCAGAAGATTCCGTTAAGGGTGAAAGCAGTGATTATTTGCTTAAACTTTAATCTGTTATTTTAATATATATATATAATTATATATTCGTGTCCAGATATTTTTGCATACACAAAAACAAAATATAAACAAACGTATTTATTTCACGAAAGCACAGACAGCTTATCGTCATTGTTACTGCCGATATGCCATCCAAAAAGTCCTAGCCTGGCCGCAAGATCAGATTTTCCAGAAGAAAATATGTTACTAGAGCAACAGAGAGACTAAGCTTCGCGATTACCATCAACAAAGCTCAGGCTCAAACCCTAAAATTGGTTGGCCTTCATCTGAGAAAACCATGGTCAATTGTATGTAGGATGCTCTAGAGTAAGCTCGCCAAACAATCTCTTCATCTTAGCTCACGAGGGCCGAACAAAAATTATTGTATACTCTGAGGCTCTAGCAATGTAATTTATGTATTTTCTGTTACTTGGGATTTCCATTATGGTTGTACAAATTATTGTAAAGTTTGTTAAAAATTTGTTCTCTGTTCAACCTTTATTGTTGTAACTATCAATTTTCTTTAACGTACTGGCTGAGAAAAGAAACCTACAATGAAAGAACATCTTAAAGTTTACCCAAGCCAAATGTTGTATTTATTAACATTTCTATCTGCAGGTTCTTAGCAAGCTGACTGGTGCTTTAGTATGGTATTCAATTCTCATATCGATTTTGATTGATATGGTGCATATATCGCAGCTATTCATATGTTTTAAACATTAGATAACGATTGCTGATGTATATTGTACGACAGAATTAGGTGGAAAATATTTTGAATGAACAAATAAAAGAGATATAAAAGAGAGATGTTTGTTGGTTGGTTCCTTCGCGTATCACACAGAAAAAACGAAAAGTGATAATCGGAAAGTATGTACAGGATTGGGATAAGAGTATCTCGAGGAAAGTTTATTGACACTAATTTTATAACACCAAAGAAGAAGAAAGACATACCACGTATGCTAACCAACCTGACTGCTATTTCTAGCAGGTTTGGAATCAACCACAAAGGATTCTCTCTGCGAGTTCGTTGTCAGTGATGATCGTGTTTCGCGGCCTATGTCTCAGATTCCAAGGGTGGTTTACACACACACGCACACACACACACACACACACACACACACACACACACACACACACACACACACACACACACACACACACACACACACACACACACACACACACACACACACACACACACAATACACACACACTGTATACAAGACAATGCATTCAATACAGACGTTTTCTCTTCTGCCGCTCTTCTCTTATCATTTGTTAATCTTGGCGAAGCTGGGTACTTCAGCTAGTATAACATAAATGGAAGTTTAGTAAAATCGAAGCTTCGGCTGTAGCCAAGCCAACGAGATACAATCAGAGATTAATCAGCCAAGCACTCCGTGAGGAATCTCAGAGTAATAACATTCGTTAGACGGCATGACAAATTGAAAACTGTGGCAGGCAAGCCTAGCCACGACACCGAAGCAACGAGAAAACCAACAGGTTAAGAAAACAACCCTGGACTATCTCGGAGGCAGATCGTCGTTTCTCCGACAGGTTTCTATGAAATCCAAAATCAACAATCCTACTTGCGCAAGTATGCAAGTTGTTGTTGTTTGAAGACCGAACTGGGGATTCATATTATCAACCGGTTTACGTTCTGTGCCTTGACCCGGTGTGGTATGATGTAGTAAGCTTCTATTGTTAGCAGTGGCTAATGCCTCAACTATCACATGCCTTTTCCCAAATTCAAAATGTGGACAAGGGAAGATACATACATATATATATATATACATATATACATACATATATATATATATATATATATATATATATATATATATATATATATATATATATATATATATATATCTGATGAAACCTAACTCTGAGCATCCATATTATTTGAAAGTCCTAAATAAGGAAGAACCATGGTAGAGATATAATTACGGTATGTGTGCATTTCTTCTAAGTTTAATTTTACTCCTAATTATGAGTGGTTGATGGTATATTTAGTCGGATCCTACATGCTGTCGAAATGTTGGATAAATAATGGAACGGGGCCGACGCGAAGAGGCTACGATCGAATATTTGTCGGAGATTTCCCCATAAGAGAATTTATTCTTATAACTTGCTAGGGTCGATTTTGTATATGGTTAATTATGCTGATTAGAAGAAGAAATAGTATATATTTTAATATCTGATGATTCATAAGACATGATTTATGATATAATGCTCTGATTTTTTGATTTTAATTTATTAATTCTTCATAGAGCTTAAAAGTGAACAGTTGCAACATATATATATCTTTAACTTTATGTATATGATAACCTTTATATTTAATAATCTCCCAATTGGTTGAGATTAAATTTGGCGATATATGGCTGCGCTTTCTAGCAGCAAGCCTACCCGCCGTAAGCAACCAATCACACTCTTTCTCTCTGGCTGGAACACAACTACATAGTGATTTTAGCCATTTTTGAATCTAAATTTGGCGCGATCGGTTAGAAAAACTAGATGTCTGATTTTTGAGTTTATCTCCTGATGAAACCTAACTTTGAGCATCCATATTATTTGGAAGTCCTAAATAAGGAAGAAACCATGGTAGAGATATAATTACGGTATGTGCGCATTTCTTCTAAGTTTAATTTTACTACTAATTATGTGTGGTTGATGGTATATTTAGTCGGATCCTACATGCTGTCGAAATGTTGGATAAATAATGGAACGGGGCCGACGCGAAGAGGCTACGATCGATTATTTGTCGGAGATTTCCCCATAAGAGAATTTATTCTTATAACTTGCTAGGATGTATTTTGTATATGGTTAATTATGCTGATTAGAAGAAGAAATAGTATATATTTTAATATCTGATGATTCATAAGACATGATTTATTATATATATATTCATACATACATGCGTATATATATATATATTTCATGCGAATAAAATATTTCTAGTCCTGTAGAAACGTTTTCTATATTAAATTTTCGTTGTTCTTACTCTATTTATGTATTAAGTATCTTATTTACGGTGGTTACCCCCAATTCTACATGAATCAACATATATATATATATATATATATATATATATATATATATATAACGAAGGAAGTGTAGTAAGGAACCAGATGGACCATAACGCATCAGAGTACTCAATACTTAGGGTAGTAGAGTGGGTAATAGGAAAATGTTCAAGACTCTGAACGTTTTCATATATATATATATGAAAACCAACCAACCGGAAATTTATAAATTCCTAAATTTATAAATTTATTATAATAAATTGAAGTGAAAGCAACTGGTGCGTACGTTTCTTATTGGCAACATGACCCTCCCAAAGTATAACAATATATATATATATATATACGATATATTAACAAATGGAAACTATATTTATAAAACCATATTTATTTCATTATACATATTTCAAGGACACCAAGTTAAATTAAGGTGTGCTTTCATCAGATAAAATATAATATAGAGCAGTTTTATAAATAAATATTGACATACCCTTAAAGAATGCAACCATTTCTTTTGGAAGCTCCCGAATATTCCTATATATATATATATATATATATATATATATATATATATATATATATATATATATATATATATATATATATATATATATATATATATATATATATATATATATATATATTCTTTCACGGTGCAGTGAAAAACTGTAGGTGGGTTCTCCAAGTCCCGCTAAAATAATAACAAACTTTCTCAAAATTCAAAGCACGGTACATTAAGAAAAAGTGAAGGCATTGAATGGTGGTGGATCATTCACTGTTTTCGATAATCAGCATTCAATCATTCGATCACCTGAAGGCCACAGCAGTGAATTAAGGTGTAAGTGTCTGAATATTCTACAGTCAGTCTGGCAGAGTTTTCAGACCTTTGGATATTTGTTCCGAGCTTTTCATCCTTTCTGGGCCCATGAAAAAGTTCAAGTCTATTGCTGGTGTCACCCTCTTTCGTTCCAATTGTCACACCCAGGCTGTTCCGCCGGAGGGAGGGTCGAGATAATGTGTGTGTCAGCTCATGTCTGTATGGGTACCCAAAGCCCTTAGAGAAAGCATGGTACATACTGGTAAGTCATACTGGATTGCGAATGATGGCTGTATTTTTTTTTCTTATTCCATAGTCATTTAGGCAGTATCAATGTGAAATATTGAAAGAAAGCTGGACATTTGAATTGCAGGTACAATCCATCGAACACTCTTCCACACAGATACATCTATACCCAACTTCATTCAAAATATTTGGGTCAATCCGAGTCTATGGTGAGACACGTACCTAAATTCCAATGCCATGGATTTGAACACGAAACCTCGTAGTTGCGAAGCAATTCGCTAACCACACAACCAATACTGCGCTAAGGAAGTTCAAACTTTTATCAATGATTTCCAAATAAAATAATTGTTTCTTTCTTTCTTTTTATTGTTAGAAAACGTTTCTTTTTTTTTTGTGTTTACTTTTTTTCGGGAATTTGCTGCGAAGCTCTTTTCAACGTGTAGTCTGCTTGGCGAGTTACAGATTATCTAAGAAAACGAAATCGGTTAAGCGAAAAACGATAGCTATAATCGTTATTATTGTGAAATCCATTAAAATACTTTTCCTGTATACAAAGAAAAATATTTCATTTGTTTTCATTCGTTATCTGTTTGGTTAATAAAGAATGAAATATTTCGTCAGGTTATATCAGAGAATGCATGAGAGGAGCAGATGCATATCGAACATAACCTTATTAGCTATCGATGTTTTTACATTGAAATTCTACTCATACGATTGCTCCTAAACAATTTACAAACGTTCAGATATTGCGCAATGAAAGATGATTTATAGAACTTCACACTTCAACCGCTGTGAATTAGCTAAAATGTGTCCAAACAGTAGTTATATTAGCCGTATATAACTTTCTAGTTGTTCAAATGCCGCATAAAATATTACACGTCAGTGAAGCAGGCGACAGCTCGATCAAAGATTGCTGATCAAGTTTAATCGTACGTTTAATTTGTGCAAGCAAGTTGAAAATAGAGTTTAGTAGGTCTTGTGGTATCATTCAACACTGTTTGCAAGTATTTAAAATTACTTTTGAGTTAGAACGCTTCTTGTTACTGCTACTATTATTATTATTATTATTATTATTATTATTATTATTATTATTGTGTTACTGCTGCTGCTGTTGTCGTTGTTGTTGTAGCTGCTACAGTTGATGTTACTATTGTTATTTTTCGTTTTTATTTTCATTAATGAATTTGTACATGCGTGATGTCATGTCGATCGATGTATTGATTGTTATCTATTTTCCATAGTTCGATAACTGTTCAGTTGTGGCTACACTGTCTTCGCTTTCTTTTCGGACATATAATTTCAGAACTTTCAGGTCTCGGTAGAGCAGTTGACACAATATGCTTTGTGATATTTAGATATGGTGGGATGGACTTTAATTCTCACCAGCATCAATAGAATAAAAAACTAATCAAGTAGTGCGTCGCCTTTTAATCGACCACCACTTACTCACCACCTCCAAATAATTCGGAAGAGCGGTTGACAAAATATGCTTTGCGATATTTAGATACGCCGGGATGGACTTAGCGTTAAAATCCCCCAGGATTGATAGAATAAAAACCATTCAAGTAGTGGTTTTCCTTTTAATCGACTATTCCTTCTATCCACCACCTCCAAATAGCTTGTAGTTTTGTGCCAATCTAAGAAAACATAATTCAGTAATTCACTAGTTATGGGGCTTATGCTAATGGAATGGACCTCCGTTGAATTCTACAGGGTATATACCCAGATCTACCAAACGGAACAGCCTACTCGTGAAAGCAACGAGCAAGTGACTGAGCATCCCGCAGACATGTGTGCCCTTATCGCAATTATCAGGGAGATCTGTGAGACACGGTGTGTGTGTGTGTGTGTGTGTGTGTGTGTGTGTGTGTGTGTGTGTGTGTGTGTGTGTGTGTGTGTGTGTGTGTGTGTGTGAGTGTGTGTGTGTGTGTGTGTGTGTGTGTGTGTGACAATGCTGGCGCTTGGAATTGCAGGTACAATTGATTAGACGGGTTTCTAAATAGAAACAGTTCCAACCTACCCAATTTCACTCACAAGGTTTGGATTGATACGAGGTTATGGTAAATGATACATGCACAAGACGCCATGAAGTTGGATTGAACCTCGAGCCTTCTGATTGCGAAGCGAAATTTTCAATTAGTGAGAGTTAATTATATTTCATAATCAACGACTGTTTTGTCGTTTTAAAAACAATATCCTGAAACGGATTTTATTGTCATCTTGTTGGTGTATAGTTTTCCATTGGTTAACACTGTTGATTGTGTCATAGGAAGCTCTCAAACTTATAAATGCGGCAACCCGCCACCATAATCTTAGAGAGTACCTGTAATTCAAAGAGCCAGCATAGGTACACGCTATGTCACGCCGAATCCCTCTGAGAACTACGCTACGAATACACGTGTCTGAGCTCTGTGGAGTCGTTACCTACGTAGACGTTCATTTTATCAATAGGTTGTCCCGTTAATCAAACCACTGAAATATTCATCACTATATGTTTATATTTCCGCTGTTGTTTCTTTTCTAAGATCCCTTGTACTACGATTCCTATACTGTGGTGAACACCATATACAAAATTTGGCAATGGATC
This sequence comes from Eledone cirrhosa, assembly GCA_964016885.1. Taxonomy (NCBI): domain Eukaryota; kingdom Metazoa; phylum Mollusca; class Cephalopoda; order Octopoda; family Eledonidae; genus Eledone; species Eledone cirrhosa. The sequence goes on along the minus strand of OZ024742.1, from coordinate 91,446,834 downwards.
GTGAATTCTCCCTATCAAAGGGAAGTGATATTCAGTTAGGTCGGCATCACGATTTTACAACCGTTGGAGCTAAAATATACATTTCTCACTTGGGTTTATAAACCGAAACTGAATCATATATATGCTGAGTCATACACATACATATTCTCTCATATATATGTATGTATGTATATATATATATATATATATATATATATATATATATATATATATCATGTTAAATATAGAAATGGCTTCTATAAGAATAGAACTGTTTCATTCAAAAGAAATCATCAGGAAATGCTGATTTATTTTCAATAAAATAGTTCTAGTCCTCTAGAAACCATTTCTATATTAAACATTATGTTTACATACTACTAATGTATTGAGTATATTATATAATGTAGTACCCCAGATTGAACCCAGGACTCTCACACACACACACACACACACACACACCACACACACACACACACACACACACACACACACACACACACACACACACACACACACACACACACACACACACACACACACACACACACACACACACACACACACACAGTTCTTGAAGGCCGTTCGTCAGCCAAAATGAACGTAAGCTGAAACTAATTTTCCCATACGAAATATTGAGAGAGAAATTCAGTGAGAAAGAGATTGAATGTGAAAGAAAGATAAATATTACCATAGTAACTAGCTACACTGCAAGTGACGCTTTCACGCCGTTTCCAACCGTTGTTGCCGGAATGCGTATTTGTTACTCGAGACATCTTTCGTCAACCGAGGTTCAACTGAATATAAATATATATATATATATATATATATATATATATATATATATATATAAATGTGTGAGTATGTATATATATATATGTGTGTGTCTGTGTGTGTGTATGAGTCCCGGGTTCAATTGGTGTGTGTGTGTATGTATGTATGTATGTATGTATGTATGTATATATATACATTGAATTTAATATCTAATAATTTCTCACATGAAAGTCTATGCTAGGGACACTGACATAACTCAATGATTTAGCCATTCCATTCTCTATCTCTTGCTCACTTCCTCACACTCTTTCTATCTTCCTCACTTATTATCAGTTTCTTTTCCCCTCTCCCTCTCCCATCTTCGTCTTACTTTCTCTCATAGTATATACAGTCTGAGTAAAACATTAAAAGTTACCGATTTCCTAAGTCGTGACACTGGAAAGTCTGGGAGCGACGATGTGACTTTGAAAATAAAAGCGGTTGAACATTTTAAGAGGGAGTAAGTCGGTAAGCCAGTGCAGAACCTGTCTAAAAAGACAGCTCCAGTTGTGAAATGATGTTTACTTTGAATTAACAGACAACAGCTCGACTCGAGTAACAGACGATCACATAAGTTTATCATAGAAAATACAATATTGCGGAAACAGTAGCAGACGGTATTTTTTAATCATATTTTTATTTACTTCCTAACTACTTTACTTCCGTATTCAGTGAAAATAAAAAGAATGATAATAATAGTAAAAATAACAAAGGTGAGAATGGAAAATACTACACGAAAAAATCGTGTTTATTGACTTAATAAATTCACTCTTTTTTATGCTTCTTTCATCTTCATTTCCTCCCAATATTTTCTTTGGTTTTTGTTATTTTTTATTTGATAAACGGTCTCTCCTACTGGCATCTCGTTATATTTAAGGGTCAATCCTAGAGTGTGACCCCTTATACTAATTAATACGCAAGCTGTCCCCTATTTTTATTAACTGCCTCCTTTTTTTAATCCAAGGTTGGCAACTGTGAAAACACTAGGCAAAAATTATTTGGCAGTAGACATTAAAAGTAGGAAACTAACCATTACAGACGAGACGTGACGGAATGGCTGGCCTTTTAATGATCTTTTTAATTGTCTCATTATGTTACAAGATAGGGAGCGGGAGGTAGAATTAAATGGAATGGAATTCCGTCGGTTTCGACGACATGTGTTCCAGTGGTTTGGTCAACGGAATAGCCTGCGTGTGAAATTGATGTGTAAGTGGCTGAGCATTCTACAAACACGTGAAACCTTAAAATAATTCTCAGGGAGATTCAGCTTGACGACGCAATGTGTGACAATGCATCCCCTTCGAATTACAAGTACAACATATCTTGTGTAAGTATTGTAGTGTATGTGGCTTAACATTCCACATACACGTCAATCCCTAACGTAATTCTCAGAGGTTCAGTTTCACATAATATATGACAAGACTAGACTTTTAATATCTATGCAACTAGCTTCCAGTTTCTCTCAATCCAGTTTTACTCACAAGGCTTAGGTCGACCTGAGACTATCATAAAATCCACTTATCCAAGACGCTACAAACTGTGATCGAACCTTGGATTTATAATTTTGAAACCAGCTTCTTAACCAGCCATATTACATCCACAAAGGGGGTTGGAGTGTCAGATAAAATACATTATAGTGTTTAGTCACATCCTATTCGAGTTTCAATTTTGGCAAGGTTGGTTTGTCTTGGTTGTTTTTTTTTTTTGTTGTTTTTTTTTGTTGATTTTTTTGTGGGTTTTTTTGTTGCTTTTTTCTTGGGGGGGGGGGGGGGGGACTTGTGTTTTGTTTGCTTTTGTGTTGTTGTTTTTGTCCATCGTTCCTCGAGAAGATCAATAAAATAAACACCACTCAAGTATTGGCAGTCGATTAAACCAACTGTAGCATTCCCACAAAAAATACATTTCTGTGAACCAACAAAAGAGCCGCGATGTTGTCAATCAACCTGCTAGAAATAGCAGCCAATTTGGGTTTTTTTCTGAAATATTTACTTAGGCCTTAAATAAGTAAACGACACATTAGATAATGACGATATGGTCACGCTTGAACTACTTCAAAGATGTCGAAAGTGATATGATGCGACTTTGGTATGCTGTTTGAACGGATGTTATGCTTCTATTTCCGTGTTTCTATTTTAGGTAGAGGCGGTGAAGATTACTGATGTAAAAATTTCTAATGGGGCTTAGTAGTTCTCTGCTTTTAACATCAATGTCTTGCATCTTAATTAACCTTCTATCGAGTAGTCCAAATGTTTGTATGAGTACTGAAACAGGAAACACATTGTGGACCACGGAATTATTACATTCAGAGAAATCTGATGACCATATATATTTAATACCAGTATTATATTCTCTGATTACATGCTCCTTGTTACAAATCACGTATTGAAATATGTTTTCATCCATTCCAAAGTTCCGAATTGGCAAAGTTGTTAGAACGTCGGATAGAATGCTTTGCGGTATTCGTTCCAGCTCTCTACTCTCTGAGTTCAAATCTCGCTGAGGTCAATGTTGCATATCATCCTTTCGATGTATTTAAACAAAGTATCAGTCAAGTAGTGGTGGCGAATCGTCTTCTATCACTTTCTGGAAGAAATCTACTGTGTTCAGATCTGGAGAGGGTCGGGCTTCGCTAGGCTTAAAACGCCTAAGAAACTGTATATGTCACTACAGCGTCCTTACGACTCGATCAGGAATTATGGGTCATTATACTATAATTTATCCATTCCTAGGTAGTCTGACAATTGATAAAGATGTTGCTAGACTGTCTTATTGTTCTCTCTCTCTTTCTCTCTCTTTCTCTCTCTCTCTCTCTCTCTCTCTCTCTCTCTCTCTCTCTCTTTCTCTCTCTCTCTCCCCCCCCCTCTCTCTCTCTCTCTCTCTCCTCCCCCCTCTCTCTCTCTCGTTTTACAATTAGTTAATGTATATTTTGTTTTCTGGTTATTGTGATCCAGTATCGCCACATCCCACTGAATGAGAACAGTTACACGGGTAAAAAAAACATTTTTATATCAACAATACTTCAACCTACACAAAATTGGTTTTGTGTCTAATTTATTTATAAAATACCTGATCTATGGAGTAATGTGTAATATATTCTTCACAAAGGTGTCTGTTAGCACCTACTTGCAAATATTCTTGTCGATGCAGTTCTGGTCGCGTTGTAGAGTAACTATGTATACATTTGTAACACTTGAAGGGACCATGCATTCATACATATGGAAGAATGAAGACCAAAATCGACCTCAGCAAGATTTGGACTACAATGGTTTCTGATTTCGGAAGACGGTCACCTGTTTCTTAGGGAGAGAAGGGAAGTTGATTAAATCGACTCCAGTGCATTACTTGAGCTTCATTTTATCGACTCCAAGGGAAAGCTAAGCTCGGTGGGATTTGAACTCAGAAGGTAAAGTGCCGTAATTCTATGCCACGAAACAGGGTGTCCGACGCCCAAACACTCTATATACTGAGCACATATAAACAAAGTTAACATTAGAATTAAAAAAAACTACATAGCAAATTAGAGTTGTCAAATATCCCTATCAATTAAATACTGATATATACAGAATGAAAGAGGATAGCTGATGTTATTGTTATTTTTGTTTGTGTTGTCATCACGTTGTTGTTGTCACCGTCGTCGTTGTTGTTGCTGTTATTGCTGATTTTGTTGTTGTTGTTGTTGTTGTTGCTGTCGTCGTCGTCATTGTTGTTGTCACTAATTCTGTAGTTATGGCTGTTGTTATTGATGTTGTCGTGGTTATTGTTGCCGTTTTTGTTGTTGTTGTAGATGTTGCCGTTGTTTTTTATGTCGTTTTTGCTGTTGACGCTGCTGTTGATGCTGCTGCTGCTGTTTACTGTTGCTATTGATATTGTTGTTGTTTAATCATGAATCAAGCCTGCTCAAATAGACCTATGATCAAAGACGTTCCATGCGTAACCCCATCTTAATCTTTTTAGACGTATGAACAATTACATTGCCTTATTTCAGGCTGTGAGAAAGAGAATACAGCACAGGCAAAGGGTTGAGTAGTTCGCTTCGCAATCACAAGATCCCAGATTTAACCCACGGCCTGGCATGTTGAGTGTCATTTCTCATAGTGCTGGATTGACCAAAGTTTTGTGAAAGAAATTGAGCAAATGAAAACTGTTTGGGACATCGTGGAGTGTATTCTCCCTGCATTTCATACAACAAGCTTTGTCACACACTGTATCTCGCTGAATCTCCACGAGAGTTACGTTAAAAGTACATGCGGCTGAAGAATGCTCACCTATTTGCACGTTAATTTCACGAGCAGGTTGTTCCGTTGGTCGAACAACTCGATTGCTCATCGTGTGCAACGACGCACGTCCTTTCCAATGCACTGTGAGAAATGATTTCACGTTGATTTGGTCGCTATTTCTAGAAGGTTGAACGACCAGGTAGAGTCCCCCCGTGAAAGAGTGTAGTAGGTAGAGGTGGTAAAAAAGAGAGGAAAGGAACAAGAGATTAATAAAACATGTCGGCTAGATTCGCTATATGTCTTTAAAGAGGCTGGATTGGTTGACAGCAGACGACAGTATGGGATTTAATGACACAAGAATATAAACAGCAACAAAACAAACAGAATCAAGTTAATTGCCAGACACCACAGCCATGGGAGGTGATAGTAGAATAATCACTTGTTGTCGTTGATTTATTTTCAAAACATATACAAAAAACTGGGTATTCTATATCGCGTTCACCCCACCATTTCAGTACACAAAACAATTCTAATATATGGAATGCCGTGCGTGATATTTTAAGACTAAAAAACGACATTAACATATTTACAAATCTAATCATTAAAATCAACACGCACAAAAATGCTCTATTATATATAGACATTTAACTACATGTATATACGCATACCTGCAAACACATACAAGCAAACATACGAACACGCTCACATACACACCCCACATACAGAATATATATATATATATATGTGTGTGTGTGTGTGTACATATATATATATATATATATATATATATATATATATATATATATAACAACACAACTGGTACAGTATATGAAAGAAATATATTAGTTTATCGCTTGAGATACCAGGAAGAAGGTTATGTATATATATATATATATATATATATATATATATATTTATATATATATATATAGAGAGAGAGAGAGAGAGAGAGAGAGAGAGAGAGAGAGAGAGAGAGAGAGAGAGAGAGAGAGAGAGAGAGAGAGAGAGAGAGAGAGAGAGAGAGAGAGAGAGATAGAGAGAGAGATAGAGAGAGAGGGGGGGTATGTTATTATGTTATCTAATTAACAGAATTTTCGGTCCGCTTGGACTTCCGTCCGGTTGCACGGTACGCATGCAGTGGTTCAAATAGCTCGTACCGGGGAAACTAAACCAAGTACGTCATTTTCGTCCTAAGCATTTTCAAAGATTCAAAGCCATTACCCTTCCGTCTGTATGAGCGCAGGTGTTTGCTGGTGTGGGTGTGCATCAAACATACATACATACATACATACATATACATACATACATACATACATACATACATACATACATACATACATACATACATACATGATGGTTGCCCCCTCGTTATCGAGTATGGCCATTGCATGATATACCATTATTAATAATTATAAATTAATTCTATTGTGCAATGCCTGTGCGTGAAGATATTTTTTAAATTGAGGAAAGACTCTGCACTGAGCCAATCCCACTCTCTGAGCGACAGTAGCTATAACCTGAAAAGAAGAAAAGATCAACATCATCGGTAACTACTGAGCCGCAGGTTTTATATTATAATAATAATAATAATAATAATAATAATAATAATAATAATAATAATAATAATAATAATAATAATAATAGCAATAATAATAATAACGACAACAACAATAATGATATACATATTCATATATATATATATACACACACACGCACGCACATAAGCATATCTACACACACACACGATAGCAACTAACAGTGCTGCGATCGAACGTGGCTTTTTAGCCCAGCCAATGATCTAAAATGTCTTGCACAGAGTCGGCAACCAAAACATTCACTGCGAATAGTCGGCTGTGGTTGGAGTTCGTGTACTTTTGAATGTCGCTTGAGCCCTCCTGCTGATTTACATTCTCTACCACATGCTTGGCAAGCATGATGAGTAGCATCTCCAACCGCAGCCTGGTAGTCAACCACTGGTCTTACTTTATGACTGCGAAGATGACTTTCGAGTCCAGCTTTGCTTAGGCAGAGTCTCGCACAGACGCTGCATGTCAGCACCATAGGAGGACCCTCTCCGTCTGGAAGTGCAACAGCAATGCCCTTCCTCACATCCCGCTTTACTTTCTCGTATGCGATTCGAGATGCCTCAAAGGCAACTTTTCCCTCATATACAGTCTTTCTCCATTTATTACGATCAGCAGCAACATTCTCCCAACACATACATACATACATACATACATACATACATACATACATACATACATACATACATACATACATACATACATACATGGTTTTTGTACAGTTTATCTGTTGTAGATAGCCTCAGACTATTTGGTTTCGATTTCCGAGTTCTGTTTACATAACATTGGTCCGGGTGAGTATGTATATATCCCTTTGCTCCAATAGTGAAGGTCTAATATGGGTAAATATTCTGCAGGTTCCTCATCAATTGTCCGCAGATATTTTCATTATTATATTACGTCCTGAGGTTAAATCCCGCCGAGGTTAGCTTTACCTTTCATCCTTACGGGGTTGATAAAGTAAAGTACCAGTAATGTTCTGGAATCGATTTAATTGCCCACCCACACACACACACACACAAAAAAAAGAAACAAATTGTTGACCTTGTGCCTGGATTGACATTTTCAGTAGAGGGTCGGACGCCATGCTTTGCAGCATAGAGTTACGCCCCTTTACGGTTTGAGTTCAAATCCCGCCGAGGTTCATTTTGCCTTTCATCTTTACGGGGTCGATAAAATAAAGTACCAGTAATGTACTGGGTTAATTGCTGGCCTTGTACCAAAAGTAGAAATAATTATACTAACATCGAGTCAGGTGTACTTAAGCAAGATACTTTATTTGACGTTCTTCCAGTCCATTGAACTGGCAAATGAGTGGTTACCTGTAATTCAAAAGACCGGCCTCGTCACACACAATATTACATTGAATCACCTTGAGAACTATATTAAGGGCTATCGTGTATATAGAATGCTCGGCCTATTCTACGTTAATTTCGCGTGCATTCTGTTCTGTTGATCACATTAACTTGGACACTCATTGTCGGATTTGACGGAGCTCAAACGTATACCTACATACACACACATATATATGCATGTTCAAATGTGCCGTTTAATGCATGATTTAAAGCAACAGAAATTATCCACCACATTATTCGACCATCTCCCCCTTTTCCACAGATAGAAACTTTATCGTATTTTCTCGCTTGATGACCAATGTTCTGTTAAATCACCTATTGAAAATAATTGTTTCTACTTTTGGCACAAGGCCAGCAATTACCCCAGTGCATTACTGGCACTTTATTTTATCGACCCCGTAAAAATGAAAGGCAAAGTTAACCTCGGCGGGATTTGAACTCAGATCATAAAGGAAGGTAACTCTATGCTTCAAAGCATGGCGTCCGACCCTTACCGATACTGCCAATCCACCGCCATATTGATAATAATGGTTGGCATTCTTATTAACATCAGAAAACAATGATAAATATACATGTGCGTGTGTGTGTGTGTGTGTAGTATCTATGTATGTATGTATGTATATAGATATATTTCTTTATTAGCCACAGGGGCACAAAAGAAGGGGACAAATACAAAGGGGGAAGTTTACATACAATAAAAACGTGTAAAATGTTATCACAGATGGAATTTAAAAGTTAGTCGATTTTCCCCAATAGAGGGAGACAGTTTATATGAGTAACACATACCCCCGAAAAAAAATGTGCAACCCTCATCTCCAGGAGTACGAAGAGCTTGTACTCCTTTCCTCTCCTCCTCCTTTTCCTCAACCTACAGGCTGATATAGAGAGAAGGCCCATTCACTCGGGCCATTCTCGCCACTTTCACCCACCTTTCATAAAACTTGCTGGGGTACAGCACCTCTCTCTCCATCCTGATTCTTCTTCCAAAGTGGTATTTGAAAAAAAGAATCAGTTGTTGGCCGGAGAGAAAGATGTCTGACCTCAGCCCTTTCAACCTTGTCCACCATACAACCTCTTTCGCCATAGCTATCACACAAAGGAAAACCGCCTCTCCTTCGTTTTTGAAGGAGGGTGGCGGTTTGATCATGACAATGGACTCGGTGGTCAACTGGATTGGTCCCACCCGCGACAATAGTCGTTCTACATAGCCCCACAGGTCAGTGACGGCCGGGCAGTGTATGAATGCGTGCGCGACGGTTTCTTCGTCTCGCACGCACCTCGGACAGATCTTTTTTGCAGGGTCCCTGCCCGGGCGCCCATGTCTGTAGAGCTTGTCTCGAACTGGTAGAGCTCCTCGGTAGCACTGCCAGGCCAGGGACTTTTGGAAGTTGTCCATCGGTACCGGGCGGAAGGTCCTACCGAACAGACTGGCCAGTTCATCTTCCTCTACGCCTAGAGTTTCACCGAGCGCGTCGTCGCACTTGCTGCGGACCAACCCTCTATAGAATGACGAAGTGGAGTCTCCACTGATCTCCGGGTCCGCCTGCCAGAGGGCTGTGAGCGCCTGAGCACATTCGATGTGCCAGTCGCCCATTTTCCTCGGTCTCTGCTTGACCCAGGACTGCAGCTCGGTCAGCGAGACGAGTCGTGGGAAGGCTCGCCTCACGAACGGGGCCCACACCGGTTGTCCGGTGAGGAATACGTAGAGATGCCGCAGCCTGAGCGCGTGTTTGCGCATCGTCAACCACGGCATCCCCAGCCCTCCGTTAGAAGGGTGTTGGCAGCAGATGGATCTTCTCACCAAAGGAGCCCGCCTCTTCCAAAGGAATCGGAAGAGCGCGCGCTCCATTTTGGTGAGCGTTTTGGCTGGACAAGGCACGACGGTCAAGCGGTAGTAGATGGCGGACGCTATAAAAGTGTTCGAGATAGATAGATAGATAACTACACACACACATATATATGTGTGTGTGAATGTATATATGTGTGTGTATGTATGTATGTACAGTTATCTATATATGTATGTATATGTGTCTGTCTGTGTGTGTCTGTTTGTGTGTGTATTTATAGATATACACGTGTTTACGTTTCTGTGTGTGTGTGTCTGTATGTGTATATGAGTATTTATCTATGTATGTATGTATATATATATATATATATATATATATATATATATATATATATATATATATATATATATATATATATATATATATATATTATATACATATATATATATATAAGTGTGTGTGTGTGTGTGTGTGTGTGTGTGTGTGTGCGTGTGCGTGATGTGTGTGCTGATCCTAACATACAAACGCATATGATTTTGCACATAGACCGGTAAGTACGAGGTAAGAGACGAATGACTTATGGGAAAAATATAGAGATGATGATGATAACAACGATGATGATGATGATGAAAGTGGTGATGATGATGGAAGAGTATTAGTGTAGTGGTAGGTCGTGGTAGTGAGAGTAAAGGTGGTGTTTGTGATGGTGGTGCTGATGATGGTGGTAGGTCGAAATTGGACGTGTGCTGGAGGTAATTACGTCCCTGTGATTCTTAGTAAGCACATTACCAAAAGGATCAAAGCAAACCCATACCGCAACACACCACCACCAACACTACTAACGTTCAACACACCACCATCACCACCACCACCCCTGCCTCAATCACTACTACTAACATACAATGCATCCCCACTAACCTGCAATACCCCGCACGGCACTATCGCCGATACCACCACCATCATCATCCAACGCAATAACCAATTCCACCACAAGGTGGGTATTAGTCCTTGATGAATATTTATATAGTTCTTTTAGCCATAAATGTGTAAGGATATTATTGTAAGTGATGGCTGGGTTGATGATAGTATTGATTATCGATCAGCGTTGTGAGAAGGCGGGGAAGTTGATAGAAGTTTGTAAGTAGATGTGGTTGAATGCATCTACTCCGATAAGATTCTAGATGTCGTGTGAATCAAAAGACAGGAGACAATGAAATGAAATATAAAAGTTAAACCGCTTAACACTGTAATAATTGTTTCTACGTTAGGCACAAGGCCAGCAATTAACCAGTGTATTACTGGTACTTTATTTTATCGACCCCGTAAGGATGAAAGGCAAAGTTAACCTCGGCGGGATTTGAACTCAGAATGGCAAGGGCCGTAACTCTATGCGCCAAAGCATGGCATCCGACACTCTACCAATACTGCCAATCCACCGCTTAACACTGTAATAATGATTTCTGATTTAGGCACAAGGCCAACAATTTTTTTTTTGGGGGGGGGGGGGGGGGATGTCGATTAAATCGACCCCAGTGTGTTACTGCTACTTTATTTTATCGACTCGTAAGCTGAAAGGCAAAGCTAACCTCGACGGGATTTTAACTCAGAACGTAAAGGGACTTAGCTAGATGACACAAAGCATGTTGTCAGACGTTCTACTGATGCTGCCAATCCACCACATTATAATTATAATAATAATTGTTTCTACTTTTGGTACAAGGCCAGCAATTATCCAGTACATTACTTGTAGTTTGTGTTATCGACCCCGTAAGAATGAAAGACAAAATTAACCTCGGCGGGATTTGAACTCAGTCCGTAAAGGGTCTTAACTCTATAATAATGGTTTCTGATTTAGGCACAAGTTCAACAAATTTTTGGAGTGGGCTAAGTTGATTAAACCGACCCGGTGAGTTTCTGGTACTTTATTTAATCGACCCGGTAAGGATGGAAGGCTGCAAATCCCTGATCTCAAAAGATATAAAAAGGCCCTGGATATATATATATGTATGTATGTTTGTATATATATATATATATATATATGCGTGTGTGTGTGTGTGTGTGTGTGTGTGTACGTGTGTGTGTGTGTGTGTGCGTGCGTGTGCGTGTGTGTGTGTATGGATGTGTGAGTCATGTGTGAATGTGCATGTTTAAGGCAGTGAGATGACAGGGTCGTTACAACGTTAGAGAGTATGCTTCACGGTATTCATTTCACCTCTCTACACTCTGAGATCAAATCCCGCTGAGATTGTCTTTGTGCCTGCCCTTCTTTCCGGGTCGATAAATAAAGTGCCAGTCCAGTATTGAATTCGATTCTTTCTATATATCTATTTCTCCTCCTCGCCCTTCTGTCCCCAACGCATCCCCCCCCCCCTCTCGTGGCTGTTCAGATCTGTAGATGATTGAGCTCTGCTAGATTCAAAATGCCCAAGACACACCGTATGACAACACGGCGCCCCTACGACTCCACCAGGAGTTATGGGTTCACACACAGTGTATACATAAGCGCACGCGCGTGTTCGTAAGTAAGTATCCGTATCACAGTTAAGTCGACTGCACTGAAAGCCATTTCTCTAATTGGAATGTACCAGAAATGTGACAGGGGTTTCAGATTTCATGTCAACGTGAAGCGCGTTCTCGCTGGTTTATACTTATATCTGTTGTATAATATAGCGTCTGTTATATATATATATATATATGTATATATATGTGTATATATATATATATATATATATATGTGTGTATGTGTGTGAATATATACATGCATATACATATAGATAAATGCATATACACACACACATACATATATATATATATATATATATATATATATATATATATATATATATATATATATATATATATATATATATATATATATATATGTGTATATATATATCTAGGGAGTGTAACTTGGAGTTACTGCATGTTCACCCGGGAGAGCACTCGATGTTTAGGTTCACTTCTGTGTTGAGGTGTAGAGCTATACAGAGTGTAATATATTGAAAGGATAACAAAGACGATTTGTTACTCCTTCATTACATTTACTGGTAGGTGACGCGCGTTTCGCCACTGATTAACTCAAGGTTCGATCTGTATGGTATTTTAAAGGGTCCGTCGAGCTGTCGGTTATTGAGTCGGGTAAGATCGATACAGATCGAACCTTGAGCTGATCAGTGGCGAAACGCGAGTCACCTACCAATAAATGTAATGAAGGAACAACCAATCGTCCTTGTAATCCTTTCAATAGATCAAAGGGCGGTGGATTGGCAGTATCGGTAGAGGGTCGGACGTCATGCTTTGACGCATAGAGTTACGGCCCTTGCCATTCTGAGTTCAAATCCCGCCGAGGTTAACTTTGCCTTTCATCCTTACGGGGTCGATAAAAATAATGTACCAGTAATACACTGGGTAATTGCTGGCCTTCTGCCTAACGTAGAAACAAATATATTATATATATATATATATATATATATATATATATATATATATATATATATATATATATATATATATATATATATATAGGTATATGTACATATATATATAGCATACGATGTACAGAGGGTACTTGCAGAAACATGACAACAACATACATAGGCGAGACAGCTCGTAGCATAGGTGAAAGGATAGACCAACACTGGGGGGAACTAAAAGGACGAAAAAACGGATCAGTACTATACGAACATGCCAGACAACAACACGACGGTAACATAGACAACATAGAAATTAGAATAATATCTAAACATAGAAATGACCCAGCAGATAGGCAAATCAGCGAGGCCAGTGAAATAGAACTGAGAAGGCCAAGACTAAACAGAAAGAATGAATGGAATAACAACAACACCCAAACAAACAACACTGACCTAAGAGAAGTATAAATATATAAATAAATAGATAAATAAATAAATAAATAAATACATACACAAGCACAATAACAACAAACACATATAAACACACACTAGTAAACATAGAATACATTAACCAATACACAGTCACCCAGTCACGAACACACATCAAACAAAACACTATACACACACGCAAACGCATGCGCAAAGAAGACAAAATAAAATAAACAAACAAACAAATAAATAAATAAATATATAAACAGACTAAATAAAGATGGCGTAGAAATACAATGTAACGGGAGGAAACAATAGCACTACTGACGATGTTGCAGATGTGCAACGAAAGAACTTTGATAAACTATATATATGTGTTTGTGTCTATATTGTATCTATATTATTTATTACCGTTGGTCAGTCAATGGCAACATTGAGGACCGAATAAATTAGATTACCGATATAAAAGACACAGAAGCGAAAAGCGAAAACCAACCAAACAGTGAGTGTGTTCTGTTATTAATTCTGGCAATATTACACAAATATGACCCTCCCCAAGTATAACAACATATATATATATATATATATATATATATATATTCATATAAGAAGGAAATTAGTCTGAAAAGCAGAAGCGCTTAGTGTATTCGACAGGTTTTACAGATTACAAATGTGAACGATTCAGTGAAGGCAGACATAAGTGACAAAACTGTTGAGATTGCAACAGTTTTTACCGACAGTACTAGTTAATGGACCTTACCGACGGTAATCCTACATGTGCTAGATGGCCCCTTGCCGTAAAAAATTACAGTTAATTGTAGCATGGCATGTATAAAAAGTGTACAAAACCAAATTTTTTGTTTAATAATTTTTTATTACAAAGTGTTTTCTGAAAAAAAATATATCCGCAACTAACATGTCTTGACTGCTTGTTTCTGTCAAAATAATTTTTGACTTTTCCTTCCTTCTCTTACGCCTTAAATACACATAAAGCTGTCCGTGACTAAATCGGGAGCAAGTAAATACCAACTTTTTCGAAGCTCTATCCTAGCGATTCGGTTATGGTCATGGAAAAAGAAGGTATCACAGGCAACTGCCGTCTGCTAACATTGAAGGGGAGATCTGTTTCACTCAGAGCACGGATTTCCGAGATATGGGTTTTTTCCGGGTAACTTCATAAACAGAGAGAGAGAGAGAAGTATAGAGCCAAAGAGATAGTGGTTGTGAGAGAGTAGATTGAAAGATATATATATATATATATATATATATATATATATATATATATATATATATATATATATATATATATATATATATATATATATATAGAGAGAGAGAGAGAGAGAGAGAGAGAGAGAGAGAGATGATGATGATGTTGTTGAATGAAATTAGAACCGGTGACTTCAAAGATAGGGTTTCTAAGTGTGTGTATGTGTATATGTGTGTGTGTGAATATATATATTTATATATTCACACACAGATATATATACATGTGTGTGTGTATATATATATACACACACACACACACACACACACAACAAACACACAAAAACATATATATATATATATATATACATGTCTGTGTATATTTTAATTATTTAAAAATTATTTTTAAGTGAGCGTGACCCAACGGGTGGTCTAGTATATAATAACTTTCTGCG
Organism: Eledone cirrhosa; assembly: GCA_964016885.1. Classification (NCBI taxonomy): domain Eukaryota; kingdom Metazoa; phylum Mollusca; class Cephalopoda; order Octopoda; family Eledonidae; genus Eledone; species Eledone cirrhosa. Next base: position 91,431,603 of record OZ024742.1, on the reverse strand, counting down.
ATCAATAAATACATCACTAAATATTGCTGCATGACGGTGTTGTAGAAATTTCCAAAGCAGTGGAGAGGATCGTATGATGTTATAATCTGTAAAATGATATGGCGTAGGTGAGTGTTGTCTGTGTAGTATAAAATACACCATGTAGTAACTTACTCAGTATGGGCAGAGTAAGAAGTGTTCGTTTTTAATTTGCCAAACTGTAAATTTGAAATTTATCTTCATTTGGGTACACTGCATCTGAAACAAGAAGCCATTGCATGTCTGAGTGAGTGTTATGGATTTTAACTGGGATGGTGTATGGTTTATTTAGTGCTCTGGGTGTGTGCTTCCATCTTAGACGTTCCATCGTATAATCATGACATAGTTCTGCAAGATACCGACTCCCACGGGAGGCTGGAGTGTGGGTTATGCAACTAAGCGACGTCATACTTCCTATGTAGTAGTAGTAGTAGTAGTAGTAGTAGTAGTAATAGTAGTAGCAACAGGAGGAGGAGGAGGAGGAGAGCAGTAGCAACACTAGCAATGAATATAAATTGGTATTTGTAGGTAGTGATCTGGAGGGGACGTGGCTTAATAAACTTACTATCCGATGGTGTGTGACTATGTAATTCAAATAGTGTTTAACGGGGAGTTCGTGAAGGGGGGGGGGGATCTCATGAAACAAAACAAAACAAAACAAAACAAAACAACAAAAATAGGAATAAAAATATTTAATAAGAAAGGAAAACAAAACAACACAAGACGTGTCTGCTTTGTGAATCAGTGGAATAGTCTGGCATGACTGAACATTTGTCCCTTCCATTTAAAGAGAAAAGATTAAAGGCAAAAATGGCGACAATCAAAAGAGATGGACACGGCTAGTACATTGGTGAAAATGTCAGACATATTGTAACAACTATATTACATAGAATTAGATACAGTTCTTTGGCGTTGCATGCCGAACAAACGAGAAAGTCGATACTCGCTTGTTCGATACGCTCGAAATAGCAGGCAAATGTCCCTCAAATCACACTCTACTGTCTTTAAAATAATTCTAATGGAAATATCTGGTAATTATCTTTTTAAATAATCAAGTACTTCGAGAGTGAGTAATAAACCTAACTTCCTCATTGTTAGATAGGTGTTTGGAATATAACTTAGCAAATGTTACGTAAAATTATGATAGGTTTTCAACAAATATAGTTTTGTATCGTAGAATCATGGATGGACTGTGTCACTTTGGTATCAAAAGGATTTAAAAGAAAAAAACACTTTGAACAAGTTAGTCCATGATATAGAAAAATATGAGATGGCCACAACAAAAGCGTTTTTAAGCAAAGGAGTCCAAGATCAGACCTGAAGTGTGACTAAATAACAGATTGTCTAAATATCTTTATTGTTGTACGGATTTGTTCTCAATATCATTTTACAATTCGTTCAAGTGCGCGCGTGTGAGTGTGTATGCTCAAACGGTTGTGAGGGTAGCTGATCAATGATGGGTAGTTTTGTGTCGCATACAAATATTGATGGCTCGGAATAAGGATTCCCAGAAACAGGAGTAAGTATATCTTTTGTTTTAGACAAGTAGTCACCAATTTGTCCTTACTTCCCTGCAGATCACTTTCTGAATATACAATTCGCATAAAATAGATAATTCAGAATATTGCAATAAAAATTCTCGAAAGGAGAGTAGAGAGATGATTCAAAAACTAGAGAGGGAAGCAGAATACGCTTCGTTATACATATAGCAGAAGTGGCTTTGAATTGGCAGTATCAGAGAGGGCCGGACAACATATTTGTGACATAGAGTTACGTCCCTTTTCGTTATGAGTCCAAATCCCGCCGATGATAGGTTTGCTTTTCATCCTTGCCTTTCATCGGGGTCTATAAAATAATGAGCCGGCAACGCACTGGAGGACGATTTACTCGACTTTCCCCCCCTCCCTCCCCCCCCCAAAAAAAATGTTGGTCTTGTGCCTAAATGAGAAACCATTATGTATATAACAGAAGAATGATAGAATGACGAATGCTGAGAGGAGAGAACAAACCCTCAACAAGGAGTTAGCATAAATCCTGCAGGATTGCCATGGTTACAACAGCCTCCGTATTCTTGTGGCGGCGGAATAAATAACGGAAGAAAAAAATGTGCTACAGATTGGAACCATAAAACGCGGAAGTTCCCTAGTAGCATCAATGCCGTTTGACATAATTGGATGAAGCGAGATGCCAATATTTTTTAGATTTTCTGTCGACAGCTGATGAAGGGAATGTCCCGCAGTGCAAGCTGTATGTAAAATGTAGACTTTGCATTAAAGCACCGTAAGTAAAAAGAAAAAAAATGTCGGTTGCGTGATAGAGAAGAAACACGCCAATATCAGAGTCGCGAAAAGCAATTAAGAGATAGAAAATATATTGAAAATAGGTTTGCAGCAGAGATGTCATCCTGCTTCAGTTCATATCAACAGCAAGTGGATATAATAGTTTTACATACATACATACATACATACATACATACATACATACATACATACATACATACATACATACATACATGGTGGCTGCTAACTCGTTTTCGAGTACGGCCACTACTTTATATCCATGTAGGAGAACTCCTACCGATGCGCTGAACGAGTGTGACTTTTTAGTCCAGCCAGCGACTTGAAAACTCTGGTACAAACACTACACTTGTGACAATTTTTGACACATAGTGCTGGGCCCATGGTACCATGTGACGACAAGTGCAGAGAGATCTCCAGATATAAAGCAATGCCTGTGCTGTGAAGCTTTTATAGTGAGCAAAGGCACTGCACAAAGCCAGTCCCACTCTCTTAAACAAGATGATATTTACCAAAAAGAAGAACAAGTCAACATCATTGGATACCATCAGAGTTGCAGGTGTTATATCAGAGTTTTCCTTCTCCTAGAATTCTGCCTTGACAAAGGCTAAGGGGTCATCTCTCCCGGTGATTTTGGATAGCCATTGACTCTTAAGAGCTCCTTTGCCCTTTGACAGGTTTTGTTTTTAGTCCTGCAGGATGTCCAAAGTCACACCCTCCTCACCAAGAAACCTTGGTGGGGTTGCCAGTTTAGTCGCCAACGACCCGACCATGGGACAGGTTGTACTGGAATACATGTTACCAGTAGCACCAACTGGTGACCTGACATTCATACATACATACATAGATACATACATACATACATACATACATACATACATACATACATACATACATACATACATACATACATACATACTTACATACATACATACATATTCATACATACATACATAGATACATACATACATATATACATACATACATAAATACATTCATACATAAATACATTCATAAATAAATACATACACACATATACATGCACACATACATACACACACATATACATACATACACACACACACACATATATATGCATACATACATTTATATATATATATATATATATATATATATATATATATATATATATTATATATATATATATAATAACGAAGGAAATGTGGTAAGGAACCAGGTGGACCATAACGCACCAAAGTGCTCAATACTTGAGGAAGTAGAGTGGGTAATAGGAACCAGTAAGACCCCGACAGCTGAGCTCAAGCCGTTTCGACAGCTAATTCTGGACTCAGAATTAGCTGAGTCCAGAATTAGCTGTCGAAACGGCTTGAGCTCAGCTGTCGGGGTCTTACTGGTTCCTATATATATATATATATATATATATATATATATATATATATATATATATATATGCATATATATATATATATATATATATATATATATATATATATATATATATATATATATATATATATATATATATATATATGTAGAGGTTATATTTAATTTGTTGGGATACAACAAGCAAAATATTTTTATAACTGATATAAAGCACTGAACTAATTATTGAAGTAAATATACAAATGGAAACTATATTTATAAAACTATATTTATTTCATTATACATATTTCAAGGGCCACCAAGGTAAACTATGGTGCGCTTTCGTCAGATAAAATATAATATATAATATAGGTTAGTTTTATAAATAAATATTGACATACCCTTAAAAAATGCAACCATTCTGGTTGGAATCTCCTGGATAGTTGTAGAATGGTTGCATTTTTTAAGGGTATGTCAATATTTATTTATAAAATAACCTATATTATATTTTATCTGATGAAAGCGCACCATAGTTTACCTTGGTGGCCCTTGAAATATGTATAATGAAATAAATATGGTTTTATAAATATAGTTTCCATTTGTTAATATATTGTATATATATATAAACGGATAAAATGAAACGAAATTTCATTTCCCACTCTTAGTACGGCTGTTACTTAAATATAAGTATGTACACGTACATACATATATGTATACAGACGTACAGTAGTATGTATATATATACATACATGCACACATATATATATGTACGTATGGATCCACCGAACATTTATTATAATGCTCGGTGTGTTTGTAAACAAACATCCCGTATTAAGCCGTAGTGTCCAGCAACCATCGTTGCTCGTTTGTTCAACACTGACAAAGGAACGCTGTACTAGTTTCAAGCTTATTAGCTATCGTCAGCAACGTATACCTTCCTGCCAGATTGTTGAACGTATATACTTACCTTATGCATATTAACGGCTGAGTTTCATAAGAGTGGGAAATGAAATTTTGTTTCATTTTTTCCGTTTATCGTTTTCGGTGCACCCGGCCGATTAACCCACTCGATATGCAAATTGGGCCACTCAGCCGTTAATATGCATAAGGTAAGTATATACGTTCAACAATCTGGCAGGAAGGTATACGTTGCTGACGATAGCTAATAAGCTTGAAACTAGTACAGCGTTCCTTTGTCAGTGTTGAACAAACGAGCAACGATGGTTGCTGGACACTACGGCTTAATACGGGATGTTTGTTTACAAACACACCGAGCATTATAATAAATGTTCGGTGAATCCATACGTACATATATATATGTGTGCATGTATGTATATATATATACATACTACTGTACGTCTGTATACATATATGTATGTACGTGTACATACTTATATATATATATACAATACATACATAGTGTTAATGATCGTGGACTACTTCTGATGATGATGGTGATAGTGCTGCTGGTAATGCTGCTATAACTGGCGTCAACCTGTAATGTTATAATCTCTTTCTCCCAGTCTCTCTTCCACTCTTTGTTTTCTCCCCCCCCCCCACTACTTCATTCTCTCTTCTCTCGCCCCTAAAGGTTTCTCTTTCCCGCTCTCACCCTCTCCCTCTGTCTCTCCCCCAGAGCTCTCTCTCACATGCTCTCTCCCCAAAAGCTTACTGGCCTCTCACACTTTCTCTCTCTTTCTCACTGGATGGAAGCTATCGCTTTATCTCTCTCACTCTCTCTCTCTCTCTTCAGAAGTTCCGACTCGCTCTCCCCTCTTTCTCTCCTTAAGCTCCTCCCCCCCCCTCTCTCTCTCTCTCTCTTCAGAAGCTCCGACTCGCTCTCCCCTCTTTCTCTCCTTAAGCTCCCTCCCCTCTCTCTCTCTCTCTCTCTTCAGAAGTTCCGACTCGCTCTCCCCTCTTTCTCTCCTTAAGCTCCCTCCCCTCTCTCGCTCTCTCTCTCTCTCTCTCTCTCTCTCTCTCTCTCTCTCTCTCTCTCTCTCTCTCTTCAGAAGCTCCGACTCGCTCTCCCTCTTTCTCCCCTTAAGCTCCCTCCCCTCTCTCGCTCTCTCTCTCTCTCTCTCTCTCTCTCTCTCTCTCTCTCTCTCTCTCTTCAGAAGCTCCGACTCGCTCTCCCCTCTTTCTCCCCTTAAGCTCCCTCCCCTCTCTCGCTCTCTCTCTCTCTCTCTCTCTCTCTCTCTCTCTCTCTCTCTCTCTCTCTCTCTCTCTCTCTCTTCAGAAGCTCCGACTCGCTCTCCCCTCTTTCTCCCCTTAAGCTCCCTCCCCTCTCTCGCTCCCCCCCCCCCTCTCTCTCTCTCTCTCTCTCTCTCTCTCTCTCTTCAGAAGCTCCGACTCGCTCTCCCCTCTTTCTCTCCTTAAGCTCCCTCCCCTCTCTCGCTCCCCCCCCCCCTCTCTCTCTCTCTCTCTCTCTCTCTTCAGAAGCTCCGACTCGCTCTCCCCTCTTTCTCCCCTTAAGCTCCCTCCCCTCTCTCGCTCTCTCTCTCTCTCTCTCTCTCTCTCTCTCTCTCTCTCTCTCTCTCTCTCTCTCTCTTCAGGAGCTCCGACTCGCTCTCCCCTCTTTCTCCCCTTAAGCTCCCTCCCCTCTCTCGCTCTCTCCCCCCCCTCCCCTCTCTCTCTCTCTCTCTCTCTCTCTCTCTCTCTCTCTTCAGAAGCTCCGACTCGCTCTCCCCCTCTTTCTCTCCTTAAGCTCCCTCCCCTCTCTCTCTCTCTCTCTCTTCAGAAGTTCCGACTCGCTCTCCCCTCTTTCTCTCCTTAAGCTCCCTCCCCTCTCTCGCTCTCTCTCTCTCTCTCTCTCTCTCTCTCTCTCTCTCTCTCTCTCTCTCTCTTCAGAAGCTCCGACTCGCTCTCCCCTCTTTCTCCCTTAAGCTCCCTCCCCTCTCTCGCTCTCTCTCTCTCTCTCTCTCTCTCTCTCTCTCTCTCTCTCTCTCTCTTCAGAAGCTCCGACTCGCTCTCCCCTCTTTCTCCCCTTAAGCTCCCTCCCCTCGCTCTCTCTCTCTCTCTCTCTTCATCAACCTTTATTTCAGCTTTTACATATTTTTCCACCTGACTCAACACGGTAACAACTTCGGATTGATTAATAAAATAAGGGAGATAGAAGATAAGTGATGGAGAGAGAAAGAAGAGAGAAAAGTAAGGAGAAATGAAAGTGTGACTGAAAGAGAAAGACAATGAGAGACAGGCAGGTACACAGAGAGAAAATGAAATGACGTGGGGTGGGGGAGAAGTGAGGATAGCAGGAGGCAATGAAAGTCATTTTATCTACAAAGAGATAAAAATGAATGAAAAATTTATATCAAAAGAAACGCACCGCAACTGGGCCAACTTCTTACTTTATGTCGAATATTTCATTAATAGTGGTGGTAGTGGTGGTGGTGGTAGTGGTTGTGGTGGTGTTGGTGGTGTTGGTGGTGGGTGGGTGTGGTGGTGCTGGTATGGTGGTGTTGGTGTTGGTGGTGGATGGGTGTGGTGGTGCTGGTATGGTGGTGTTGGTGGTGGTGTTGGTGGTGGATATGTGTGGCGGTGGTGGTGTTGGTGGTTTGGTGGTGTTGGTGGATGTGTGTGGTGGTGCTGGTATGGTGGTGTTGGTGGTGATGTTGGTGGTGGATGGGTGTGGTGGTGTTGGTATGGTGGTGTTGGTGTTGGTGGTGGATGTGTGTGGTGGTGCTGGTATGGTGGTGTTGGTGGTGATGTTGGTGGTGGATGTGTGTGTGGTGCTGGTGGTGGTGTTGGTGGTTTGGTGGTGTTGGTGGTGGATGTGTGTGGTGGTGCTGGTATGGTGGTGTTGGTGGTGATGTTGGTGGTGGATGGGTGTGGTGGTGCTGGTATGGTGGTGTGGTGTTGGTGTTGGTGGTGCTGGCATGGTGGTGTTGGTGTTGGTGGTGCTGGTATGGTGGTGGTGATGTTGGTGGTGGATGGGTGTGGTGGTGCTGGTATGGTGGTGTTGGTGTTGGTGTTGGTGGTGCTGGCATGGTGGTGTTGGTGTTGGTGGTGCTGGTATGGTGGTGGTGATGTTGGTGTTGGTGGTTTGGTGGTGTTGGTGGTTTGGTGGTGTTGGTGGTGGATGTGTGTGGTGGTGCTGGTATGGTGGTGTTGGTGTTGGTTGTGGATGTGTGTGGTGGTGCTGGTATGGTGGTGCTGGTGTTGGTGTTGGTGGTGGATGTGTGTGGTGGTGGTGGTGGTGGTGGTGTTGGTGCTGTTGGTGGTTTGGTGGTGTTGGTGGTGGATGTGTGTGGTGGTGCTGGTATGGTGGTGTTGGTGTTGGTGTTGGTGGTCGATGTGGTGGTGGTGGTGGTGGTGGTGTTGGTGGTTTGGTGGTGTTGGTGGTGGATGTGTGTGGTGGTGCTGGTATGGTGGTGCTGGTGTTGGTGTTGGTGGTGGATGTGTGTGGTGGTGGTGGGTGGTGGTGGTGTTGGTGCTGTTGGTGGTTTGGTGGTGTTGGTGGTGGATGTGTGTGGTGGTGCTGGTATGGTGGTGCTGGTGTTGGTGTTGGTGGTGGATGTGTGTGGTGGTGGTGGTGGTGGTGGTGTTGGTGCTGTTGGTGGTTTGGTGGTGTTGGTGGTGGATGTGTGTGGTGGTGCTGGTATGGTGGTGTTGGTGTTGGTGTTGGTGGTCGATGTGTGTGGTGGTGGTGGTGGTGGTGTTGGTGGTTTGGTGGTGTTGGTGGTGGATGTGTGTGGTGGTGCTGGTATGGTGGTGCTGGTGTTGGTGTTGGTGGTGGATGTGTGTGGTGGTGGTGGTGGTGGTGGTGTTGGTGCTGTTGGTGGTTTGGTGGTGTTGGTGGTGGATGTGTGTGGTGGTGCTGGTATGGTGGTGCTGGTGTTGGTGTTGGTGGTGGATGTGTGTGGTGGTGGTGGTGGTGGTGGTGTTGGTGCTGTTGGTGGTTTGGTGGTGTTGGTGGTGGATGTGTGTGGTGGTGCTGGTATGGTGGTGTTGGTGTTGGTGTTGGTGGTGGTGTTGGTGCTGTTGGTGGTTTGGTGGTGTTGGTGGTGGATGTGTGTGGTGGTGCTGGTATGGTGGTGTTGGTGTTGGTGTTGGTGGTCGATGTGTGGTGGTGGTGGTGGTGGTGTTGGTGGTTTGGTGGTGTTGGTGGTGGATGTGTGTGGTGGTGCTGGTATGGTGGTGTTGGTGTTGGTTGTGGATGTGTGTGGTGGTGCTGGTGTTGGTGTTGGTGGTGGATGTGTGTGGTGGTGGTGGTATGGTGGTGTTGGTGTTGGTGGTGGATGTGTGGTGGTGGTGGTGGTGGTGGTGTTGGTGGTTTGGTGGTGTTGGTGTTTGGTGGTGTTGGTGGTGGATGTGTGTGGTGGTGCTGGTATGGTGGTGTTGGTGTTGGTGGTGGATGTGTGTGGTGGTGGTGGTGGTGGTGGTGTTGGTGCTGTTGGTGGTGGTTTGGTGGTGTGGTGGTGGATGTGTGTGGTGGTGCTGGTATGGTG
>OZ024742.1:91412497-91414997 GCA_964016885.1 Eledone cirrhosa | reverse complement strand
TGCAACTCTGATGATATCCAATGATGTTGACTTGTTCTTCTTTTTGGTAAATATCATCTTGGTTAAGAGAGTGGGACTGGCTTTGTGCAGTGCCTTTGCTCACTATAAAAGCTTCACAGCACATGCATTGCTTTATATCTGGAGATCTCTCTGCACTTGTCGTCACATGGTGTCATTGGCCCAGCACTAGGTGTCAATAATTGTCACAGGTGTAGTGTTTGTACCAGAGTTTTCAAGTCGCTGGCTGGACTAAAAAGTCACACTTGTTTAGCGCATCGGTAGGGGTTCTTCTACATGGATATAAAGTAGTGACCGTACTCGAAAACGAGTTGGCAGCCACCATGTATGCATGTATGGTCTATCTTTCTCATCATTTTGAGTTCATTTTTGACCGGCCATCTTTCCGGTGGCAATGCTGTAAAGAAAAGGAAATTATTGTCGTCTCTTGTGTCAGCTTTCATTTGAATCGTAAAAATGTTGCAAAATGTTGAAGGTTTCTGATATCGTGGCTATTTGTAACTTATGAATTAAGTTTTTTGTGCACAAATCAAAGTTGAGTTTCGCATCCGTATATGAACACTATCTCCCAAAATAACGGTATGAAGCTGAACATGATCTTTGATACTGGAACTACAAACTCCTCATCAATGGTCCGTAGATATCGCACTTCCCATACATTGTTCTAACCACATTGACATCATGTGAGCAACTGACTTCTACAACAGAGCATGTTTTTAATATATGGTTCCAAACAACACTGTGCTTTAATTTGATGACAGTATTTATTTTCAGATTCCACTAATATCCCTTTGAACTATCAGTCTAAACATATCCCTCCCTATTTATTTGATTTTCGACTTCCATAATGCATATGATTTTCGACTTCCATAATGCATTCCAGACCGTTCTAGTTATGATATCATGTTTCATATGAAGGTAGTAATGGGAAGACATTCAATATTTGTTTAACATCTTCAATCTTTGTTTTGTGTAGCCTACATTCATTGTCAACTAATGATCTTCCTTTTTTTTTTTTTTTTTTGCAGTAGGTACTTAATGGGAATTTCTTGTTCTCGGGTTGCATGGAGATATCTTTAAAGGCGGGATGTTATGAACTTGTCGGAACTCCATCTCAAGCTTTTAGCATGGTTGTCAGGTCACTCTTGTATGTAACCCAGTACAACCTGTCGCATGGTCGGGTCGTCGGCGACTAAACCGGCAACCCCACCAAGTTTACTTGGTGAGGAGGGTGATTTTAGACACCTTGCAGGACAAAAAACAAAACCTGATGAAGGGCGGAAGAACTCATAAGAGTCAACAGCCATTTAAAAAAGAAAATCCTGCCAAATCAATGGGTGGCAGTAGTTCCAACTGCACGCATCGAAAGACTGGTGTAGTGGTTCTGAGAACAATGCGGCTTTGCAGATGATCAATGCAAATTGACAATGGAAAGACGCTCCTGCACGAGTTAGAAGAGAACTATTGACCTTCAGGAGAAGCAGCGACCCTTGATTGTATTTAGCAACCGAAACAAATATGAAGTACACAAAATCCAATGCTCCTAGGGGCGGCACTGGTTCTTCTCTTTTGCGAGAGTATCGGCCAGATTAGATTAGATTTAGTATGGTTTGTCACCTCTATGGCCTGTGATTTTCATCTCTAGTACCCATATACAAACTTATCAGTGAATTGGGCCATTTTCTTTTGTTCGAGTATTGGTTAGAGTCTTCCCATGTTCCTCAAAGTAAGATTTGTATCATGTTTTATTTAGATCAGTGACTAACCTAACAGTATTATTATTTTCATGCTCATAAACCTGAGAATGCTGCTGACATTTTTCTTCTGTTGAAGATGTTGTTTCAGTGTTATTATCCGGGTCTCATATGATGTTAATATGGATTTTTACCTCTCTTTATCTGTTTTCTTCTTTTTTTTCCACAAAACAAACATACCAAAGGAAATAACTTCCGATTATACATTCATCACTACACACCAATCCCTATTTATTAACCCTTTATTTCGAGCTCTTCTATTAAAGAGAAATTAAGAATGCAATCGTTTCAAAATAGCCGGACTGAATCAACTTGACGTAGTCAATGAAACACGGGTATCCTGAAGCAAGATTTGTTGATGTAATAAATATATATATATAAGTATGAGGAATAGTCAGACAAAATTTATCCAATTTTTTTCTTCTTAGTCCGTAGAAATTAACTAGATAAATAAGTTTAAAATGTAACTTTGAAGAAATAACAGATAAATGTTATCGATATTCCTTTATGAGAAACAGTCAGATGAAATTTACCTAATCTTTCCTCTTATTCCGTAGAAATTAACGGATATAAGTCTAAAATGTAAGTTTGAAGAAAAGAATAGATAAATGTTACCAAAAATTCTCCCAGTCCCGACTATCAAGAGTTTCGATCGTACTTTGTGGAAATGTCTAATCGTTGCATTATCCATGAGGCTTCGAGACTGTTAGGACCGAAATTTCCAAATT
>OZ024742.1:91367497-91409997 GCA_964016885.1 Eledone cirrhosa | reverse complement strand
GGTGGGGATCCCTCCTGAATCACGATGCTCTTTTCTCAATTTAGGGGAGGAAAACATCTGTCCGGGCACTGAAGAGAGCAGAATTCACAATGGTGACCGACACAAAAGAATCAATCAGTCAATGCCTGATATTTAGTCATCTTCCAGTCCTCTGCAATCCATTCTTTTCCCAGACAAACACAGTATCTTTAAATAGTCAAATTTACTAAGCTTAACTATATACAATAAAGTACGCTTTGCAATTGTCGTGATGAATTTATGTCCACATTAAAAAAGATATATTTAGGGATGACTAGCGCCTTTTCCAGTAGAAGTGGTGACTCGCTAAAGCAAATATGTTTTTACGTAATAGCTCTTAGAAATATTTGGTGCTCTCCTTGACTATGGAGTGAAAACTTTAAAAAAAGATAACACCAGAATTCACGCCTTCGTGATATTTTTACGGGATATCTCGCAAAAAGACCTAATGTACACATAATTTATAATTGTTAGTCATATTCCTCCACTCTTTGACTACGTAGTGGAGAAAATAAAATAAAAAAGTTGATTCTACCCTCATTAGAATTCGTGCCACAGAGGTTTACCTGACACAAAATCTGAGAGACAGAGCTGAAGATAATTGGGTGGAGCCAACACGAGAGTTCATGTAATTTTATTTTAGAAATAATCTATTAGAATATCATTTTCATTGTTAATCACTTCTACGTACCGGTAATCAACTTAATCTAGGTGTCCAGAAACCAAATACATTCAACGCTATTGCCGTTATTATTGACAGCATATGTCTACTGGTGGTGAAATTGTTTAAATGTAATCTAAATTGTTATACAATTGTTGTCATTGACAGAAACGGTGTAAAGTATTTACAGTACAGCAGAATTACAGTCTCGAGAATGTACTAAAAATAGTAACTTATGTTCTAAGTATAACATCATTTTGTTGACGCCCCTTAGCTACATGGTGAAGAAGGTTGCTTCATAATAATAAATTACCTGGTTCGATCCTGCTGCATGGCATTTTGGGGAAGTGTCAATGTATGGGGGGGGGAGGGGAGGTGTGTGTTACGCGGCATCGCAATCAACAAGCGATCTTATTTTAGAAATGGTAATTTTTTTAAAATATGATTACATTATCCCTACTTATTTAAATATTCCACTACCACATTTCTAATGAAAAATATTGCCTATGATTTTTGAATAATTTTGAAAATAATCAAGAATCAGGAAGGATTTAGTAATATCTTACTTTCTCCAGTGTATTGGTAGAATTGTTAGAGCATCGGACAAAATACTTTGCGGCATTTAGTTATGAACTTTTGCGTTCTGGATTCAATTCCCGCCGAGGCGTGGTCGATAAAATAAAGTACCGGGCAAATAATCGACTTTCACCTCACTACAAATTACTGACCTTGTTCCAAAATTATTAAGCTGGTGTTTGGAACATAACAAGGGTTCTTACATAAAATTAAGATGTAAGGTTTTTAGATAAATATAAACAACTAAACTGATTTGTATCGTAGAATCCGGCGTGGAATCAGGTGTGTTCTAAATTTAATTTGAAAACTCAAACGAAAATAAATTTTGGATAAAATTCAAAGTATTTTAAAGATATTCTCATTGTTCACATTTATATTAAAAGCTTCCATTATAATTTTATCTATAAACTTTTGTTAAATTGTGTTCCACAAACTAACCTAATATTGTGTTCTGATTTAGGCAGTGGGGTGGGGAAACAATTAAATTGATCCCAGTACATTACTGGTGCTCTATTTTATCGATCCCGTAAGGATGAAAGGCAAATCTAACCTCCGAGGGATTTAGACTCAGAACGTAAAGGGCCATAGCCGTAACTCTATGCTGGAAAGAATGTTGTCCGACGCTCTACCGTTGCTGCCAATCCACCGCCTTACAAACTAACCTAATGATGAAAAATTTAATTTTTTAGTAAATTCCCCCATATTTTTTACTACAGCATTTTCAAAATTAATCGAAACACACAGGTAGTGTCTTTCGTTAGAAATATCCTAACGAAAGGTCGCCTGCCACTCAATACATTTGTACTTACATTATAAGAGAGAATCTGACGTTTCCTTACAAAAAAATGAATGGACAAACACGTGACTATGTCTATATGTTACAAAATCTTGTTTTCTTCCTCCTTGTTTTTCCTTTTTGTAAAAGAAACGTTTAGGGAGTAAACAAGTAGAATTATAATGAACAAAAAATAAATAAATAAATAAAAGGTCCTTTCTTACATAGTCGAAAGTATTTATAAACAGTGTTATCTGACAAATGCAAACATGGAAGCACACATTGGTTTCAATCCACAGACAAATACACACTCACATACCACGTACCACTTCGCAGCCGCTAACTTTATCTACATATAAATTCTGTTCAAACAATTTGTTAAACTAAAACCTTACACTTTTCAGAGACAAACTACTGTTTACATTTTCCATTCATTTTCAATGCTTTCTCGCAAACATTAATACGCTAAACAAATATGTCGAGTACACACACACATACATATATACACATACACACGCTTGCACCCCACCAGATATATATATATAACGAAGGAAGTGTGGTAAGGAACCAGATGGACCGTAACACACCAGAGTACTCAATACTTAGGGTAGTAGAGTGGGTAATAGGAAAATGTTTAACCCCGACGGCAGAGCTCCAGCCGTTTCGACGGCTATTTCTGGAGTCCAGAAATAGCCGTCGAAACAGTTTCAGCTCTGCCGTCGGGGTTAAACATTTTCCTATATATATCTATATATATATATATATATATATATATATATATATATATATATATATATATATAATGCCATGATAGAATCGTGTGTCTTGACAACAAACTTTTGACCAATCCTTGTGACAATCACTTTTACCATATATGGAATTACCCCCTGAGAAATTCGGCTATTCACTGACCAGGGTAAAAAAATTCATTTAGTCCAGAATTAGCCGTCGAAACGGCTTCAGCTCAGCCGTCGGGGTCCTACTTGTTCCTATTACCCACTCTACTACCCTAAGTATTGAGTACTTTGGTGCGTATTGTTCCATCTGGTTCCTTACCACATTTCCTTCGTTATATATATATATATATATATACATACATGCACACATATATATATATATGTAAGTATGGATTTATCGAACATTTATTATAATGCTCGGTGTGTTTGTAAACAAACATCCCGAATTAAGCCGTACAGTGTTTAGCAACCATCGTTGCCCTTTTGTTCAACACTGACAAAGGAACGATGTACTAGTTTCAAGCTTATTATCTATCGTCAGCACCGTATACCTTCCTGCCAGGTGATTGAACGTCTGAAAGTATATAATTCAATCATCTGGCAGGAAGGTATACGGTGCTGACGTTAGCTAATAAGCTTGTAACTAGTACATCGTTCCTTTGTCAGTGTTGAACAAAAGGGCAACGATGGTTGCTAAACACTGTACGGCTTAATCCGGGATGTTTGTTTACAAACACACCGAGCATTATAATAAATGTTCGGTAAATCCATACGTACATATATATATATGTGTGTGCATGTATATATATATATATACATACTACTGTACGTCTGTATACATATATGTATGTACGTATACATACTTATATTTAAGTAACAGCCGTACTAAGAGTGAGAAATGAAATTTCGTTTCATTTTTTCCGTTTATATATATATATATATATATATATATATATATATATATATATATATATATAGAGAGAGAGAGAGAGAGAGAGAGAGAGAGAGAGAGAGAGAGGGTATACACATAGATACATTGATATATATGTATGTATGTATGATGATTTCTTACGAATGAAACAGTTCTAGTCCTGTAGAAGCCTTTTCTATATTAAATATATATATATGCATATATATATATATGTATGTGTGTGTGTGTGTGTGTGTGTAGCTATGCAAACACCTGGGTGCTAACGCCCTCTGGTGATGTCCAGCAGAAGCAAGGGGAACAACCGTCTATGCATTTCAGGCTTAACTGGCCATCGTCAGGACGGTCCCTCTCACCGCTTGCGACTGCTGGACTAGAAGACAGGCGAGAATATATAGTTTTCTCGTCTGTGTAAATGAGGTGATTAATCACATTAGCATATGAAGGTGCATAAGTTGGCTCAACTTATAATAGAAAAGAAATAGGATTTCGCTTGAAGCATAGCTTTATACAATATGTATAAATATTTCGTATCTCCAAAAAAATACGGTTTTACGAAGCCATAGCTATGCAAACACCAGGTGGTTAACGCCCTCTGTTGATGTCCAGCAGAAGCAAGGGGGACAACCGTCTATGCATTTCAGTACGGTTGTCCCCCTTGCTTCTGCTGGACATCACCAGAGGGCGTTAGCCTCCTCCCCCCGGTGTTTGAATAGCTAAGGCTTCCTAAAACCGTATTTCTTTGGAGATACGAAATATTTATACATATTGTACAAAGCTATGCTTGAAGCGAAATCCTACATCATCATACATACATATATATCCATGTATCTATGTGTATGCAAATATATATATATACATATGTATGTATGTATAATGATAAAACGATGCTGTCTGACGAGGTCGTGTTGGTAATTGCATGATGGTTGCATTACGTAATTTTTTTTACAGCGGATTACGGAAGTAAATGAATTACAAACATTTTACATCTAACTATATCATTATTGTACGTATACTCCGTCTTCCTGATTATATCATATTACAATGTGGAATATTCCTTGGAACCTACGTACCATATTTGGTGGCGCATCTCGTATCATCAAATCGCACACTCCCTTTACAAAAGCTTGAATTAGACTACAGAGCCGACACTTCTATTTTCATTTACACACACACACACACACACACAAACACACACACACATATAGGTTCGTGGTTCACCACTAGATAGAACTTTAAAGGAATTTCAACAATCCTGCCTCCTGTAACTGTATATATATATATATATATATATATATATATATATATATATATATATATATATATATATATATATACTAGCCGAATTACCCGCGCCCTGCTGCGTTTCACACATTTTTTTTTTTTGTAAGAAAATGATGATTAATTTTAAATTTATGGAGAAAAATTCTGCATTTCAATATTACTCAATGTAAAATGTAATTCATGAAAAATTGGAAAACATTATTTTTTGTAACATATCAAATCAAAATTACATTATTAAATCGTATTCTTATTTTGTTTCTTGTAAATAATATTTTTCAAAATATCAAGTCAAAACTTTTGTGAATAGGCATCATATCTTGCCATTTACATATGGTTTAAATTTAATATAAATCGAACGAAAAAAATTTTCAGCGAGGGCTTGTGCCCCTGGGAACCTTTTGATTAAAATGAAATATACTTATACAAGTACCCTGGGCAATGTAGTTTCAGAATATATATGGTTATGGGGGTCTATCTCCAAAACCATAGGAGGAGTTCGTGAACAAACAAACAAACAAACAGAAACTACAACTTTATATATTTATATATATATATATATATTGAGAGAGAGAGAGAGAGCGAGAGAGAGCGAGAGAGAGAGAGAGAGAGAATGGGTGTATGTGTGCTATCCTACCTTTATGTACGAACATCCTTGTCAGAATATACATGAAGATGCTTTATTCATTTGTGAACACTATGATCAAACATTATATGTTCAAATCCCGCTGAGTTAACTTTGCCTTTTTTTTTCTTTCTTGTTGGTATTTCTCGTGTTCGTCATTTTTGCCACAACAAATAAAACTTCGTTTTATTATATATATATACATATATATATATATATATATATATATATATATATATATATATATATATATATATATATATATATATATATGTGTGTGTGTGTGTGTGTGTGTGTGTGTGTGTGTGTGTGTGTGTGTGAGTATGCATATATGTATGTATATAAAATGTATATCGTATGTATGTGTGTGTGTGTATAAGTATGTGTGTATGTATGTCTGTATGTATACATGCATGCATTTATATATGTGGTGTGTGTGAGTGTGTATTTACCTTTATTTGATGTGCAAAGTATTTGAGGGTGTTCTCCGTGACCTATCGAGCGCTTAAGCACCATCTCTCATTTAAGCGCCAAAACACATATACATACAAATACCTGTGTGTGTGTGTGTGTGTGTGTGTGTGTGTGTGTGTGTGTGTGTGTGTGTGTGTGTGTGTGTGTGTGTGTGTGTGTGTGTGTGTGTGTGTATCTGCTGCAAGTATGTATGCATATATATAAATATATATATATACATATTTAAACAGAGGCAAGGAAATGAAGTGAAAGAGGTTTTCGGAAGCTAATTAGTACATTAAATGATATATGTATGTCTTAGTGTATGTATAGCATTATAGCAAACATACACTTCGAAAAAATAGATGCATAGGCAAGGAGGTAGATGGATAAATAGATCAATAGATACATAGGGAACGAGAGATGTTTACAATGTTCCTTGTTCCTAATCGGGAGGCCCAGGGTTCGATGTCAACTTCCTTTTCTGTGATTGAGTTTTGAGAGTCTTCGCTCTATTTTATAAGCTATTTTATTACAAATCTGCGCCTGAGCACATCGCTTTAATGTTAACTTTATCCCCTCAACGTTTCGTAAAAATCAGAGTTATCGGCCATTTATATATATATATATAAATGCCTGTGCGTGAGATATTTTTTAAAGTGAGGAAAGACTGTGCACTGAGCCAATCCCACAGTCTGAACGACAGTAGCTATAACCCGAAAAGAAGAAAAGATCAACATCATCGGTAACTACTGAGCCGCAGGTTTTATATCGGTGTTATCCCAGTTTCCTGAGTTGCCTTCTCCTAGAAGAATGCCCTGACAAAGGCTAAGGGTCCTTCATTCCCAGTGGTTTAACCGCGCGGTACATGTGTATATACATATTTACACACTTTTGGATGGCCGTTGACTCTTATGAGTTCATCCGCCCTTTGTCAGGTTTTGTTTTTTGTCCTGCAGAGTGTTCAAAATCACCCTCCTCACCAAGTAAACTTGGTGGGGTTGCCGGTTTAGTCGCCGAAGAACCGCCCATGCGATAGGTTGTACTGGGTTAGATGTTACATACATACACACATACATACATACATACATACATACATACATACATACATACATACATACATACATACATACATACATACATAATTACATACATACATACATACATACAAATGCATGTATATATATATATATGATTTTACTTTGAAAACTTTGATAGGTTTCGGCCAGTTGGCCCAGGTCACGCTTAACTTAATAACACCACCTCGCGAAGTTTTTCAAATCAAGATTTGGTCCACTCAAGTAGAGAGTTATTGTTTATGGAGATATATCCGGGTGTAGGAGGTTTATCCGGGATTTCTTGGAGGAATTTGTCCAAAGACATTTTGAATTTTATGGGGTCTGTTTCTGTTTTAAAATATTTTAGTGTAATGTTAAAGAGAGCGGGACCAGTTGAGGTGAAATAAGTGTGCCGTAATGTTATGAGATACGAGTTTGATTTTTTTGTGGGCGAATATTACGGAACCCAAGTCTCAGTTGTTCATTAAAGATGATGCCGACATCATTCGGGCAATGCTGATGGAATATTTTCCTCGTCATGCAAATAATGTAGCATTCACGGCTGCGTTGGAAAGAATAGAGTTTGAGCTTTTCTAGTCAATCCCAATTCTCAAGTTCTGTTTTGCCGTCTATCTTTTTTGTGATTGACATTTGGGGTGCTTCAATTTTCATACTACTTTGTTTCGTGTGGGGAAATCAAGGAGGGGTCGAGCAAAAGTAGAGAAGAGAAGGATAATAGTGTGGAATCTCTCGACTGGATCGTTCTGTGAATCCACGAACATATTGTGTGCGCCATTTCAACCTTTGCTGTATATAATAGTGGCCCAGCTTATGTTGTTATCAACAATTACTCCTAGGTCTCTGATGTTATTGGATGCCATAAGGGTTTCACTTGAGGGAAGAGAATATGAGAATTTCAGTGCATCCTCTTTTCAAAAGTGAATTATTTCGAATTTATCCTTGTTCAGCAGCATATTGTTTTTTGGGTTTTTTCGCCGATTGGCCCAACACAGTGTCTTGGGAAACATCTCTACTGATTTTAGATGAGCTTAATTGTACTCCTTCGACTATAACATGTTGGGCTCTGTTTGTCAGGAAACACTTAATCCACTGTAGTACATTCCCAGATACACCAACAACGTTTATATATATATATATATATATATATATATGTGTATGTGTGTGTGTGTGTGTGTGTGTGTGTGTGTGTGTGTGTGTGTGTGTGTGTGTCAAACATGTTGACTGTTCCTCAATGCCAGTGATGTACAAATGGATGACGATTTGTCGTTGGCATGGCACAACTTTAATCGGGCCGTTGTTTTACAAACGAATCGAATATTATTATTAATGTTCGATTTTAACCCATACGTACATGTATGTGTGTGTGTGAGTACGTATGCACACTTACATTTGTGTATCAGCTGTGCTAGGGCGAGAAATAAAATTCTAATTTCATATATATATATACATGCACTTATATATGTAAATATATATACATATACAAATACATACATATGTATGTATATGTATGTGTTTATATATTCATATATATATATATATATATATATATATATATATATATATATATATATATACGTATACAAATACATTCAGACAAACACACACTCATATATATATATATATATATATTTATATATATATATATGAAAACAGGGAGAAAGAGAGGATTATGAGGAAGAAAAATTTTTTTTTTTCCTTTTTTTTGTCTATCTCTCTCTTTTTTCTGGGTTAGAAAATGATTAAAACGAAATGTTTTACTTTGTGTGAAGTGTTAAGGTATTAGTTGATTTATATATATATATATATATATATATATATATATATATATATATATATATATATATATATATATATAATAACGAAATTGTTTTCAGATGAAAGGAAAACAATTCGTGAATGTTTTATATATTTTATTTATTTCTTTTTTTCTCTGTTCCAGTGTTTGTCTTATCAGTGAGGCCATGAACACATTTCACCTCTCCATCTTTACACTCTGATAATTCCAAATTCTAGTTTCGCGTTACGTATTACTGCTCATGCGCCAACTCTGCTGGGAAATCAATCATATTATGTTGTGTCATCTATAAATCATAAATCGATACTGCAACTATTTCTTCTCTCATCTACTTCCATTGATGAACTTGTACTACTCCAACTATGGAATGAATATTTCTCGGCTGCTTCTCATGAATATATTCTTCATGTTATTTGCATAATTAATTGCCTTTCCGCTTTGACGTGGTTTTTTTCCATTGTATTTCTATGTAGAAAAGCACACCCAAAGTTCTGGGTTATTTACACCTAGGTAGTTGTATTCTTTTATGTTTTACTCTCACAGCGGTTTTTTAAAAAAAGGAGTCGATACGCTCCCACTTACAACCAAACAAGCCAAAGGTGCGCGTCACATAAAAGCGTCTCGGATTCGAGTCCAAAGGTTGACAATAGCGTCACCACCTCCACCACAACCACTACCACTATCACCAACATCAATTCAGTCACTACCACTACCACAAGCGCCAGCTCCACCATCATCAACAACAGTAGCAGAAACAATAACAGTACAGCCAACAGAAACAGAGACGACAACATTTATACAATAAATTATATGAAAATGAATATTCTGCGTTATCGGAACCCAACACCGTCACCACCTTCATCATGTCCAGAGCATCAAAACAAATAAACAAACATAATCAGAAACATCAACAGTAATACCACCTCCACCACCACAACAACAAAAAGCACTGACACTGAACAGCAACGTGAGAAGCAGCAGCAACAACAACAACAGCAACAAAATAAACGCAGACCTGAAGGCTCCCTCAAAATCAGCTGTTTCTTCGCATGAACAACGAAAAATAGGAACAATAACTGTCAATGAAAATGAAATAATTGTTTCTACTTTAGGCACAAGGCCAGCAATTACCCAGTTCATTACTGGTACTTTATGTTATCAACCCCGTAAGGATGAAAGGCAAAGTTAACCTCGGCGGGATTTGAACTCAGAAATGAAATAATGGAGGCTAAGCATATGCTAATGAACAGAGGTCACAGAATCAGCCTTACACCTCCACCCGATGTGCTGGAAACGGGCGAAGTTGTCCGGTAACATGCCGTACATGTGGAGCGCACAACAGAGTCTCAGATCCAAATAGTTTTGGGTTCTGTACGAGAACGCAAAACTCATATCGCCCGAGGCAGAGGATTTTGTACAGTGGACGTATCTTTCAAAACCTCAGAAGGAGCCAGTCGACACTCCTTCACATCATCCAAGAGCGAATTCCACTAACTACCGAGTCCTCACCAGGATGCAATATCCAACCCGTTGAAAATCTTTGGCCTTGTGCCTATATTAATTTCTAATTTAAGCAATGTGCCAGCAACTTTGAGTCAGGCCTTGATTTGATTAAATCAACTCCAGTATTTGACTGCTATTTTATTTGATCGACAGCTGAATAATGAAAGGTCAATTTGGCCTTGGTGAGATTTTAACTCGGTATTCAAGAGCCAGAATATATACCACAATAACATTTTATTCGACTTTCTACCCCTCTTTGCTTTGTGCCTAAATTAAATCCATTATTTGGGATTGGCAGTATCGGTAGAGGGTTTGACGCCATGCTTTCCAGCATAGTTACGTCCCTTTATGATCTGAGTTCAAATCCCGCCGAGGTTGACTTTGCCTTTCATCCTTACGGGGTCGATAAAATAAAGTAC
Source organism: Eledone cirrhosa (assembly GCA_964016885.1). Classification (NCBI taxonomy): domain Eukaryota; kingdom Metazoa; phylum Mollusca; class Cephalopoda; order Octopoda; family Eledonidae; genus Eledone; species Eledone cirrhosa. The sequence goes on along the minus strand of OZ024742.1, from coordinate 91,399,147 downwards.
CAGTAATGCACTGGGTAATTGCTGGCCTTGTGCCTAAAGTAGAAACAATTATTTGGAAACTTACCAACTAATCCTACTCAAACTTCTTTATTTGTTTTACGTCCGTTCTGGTCCATTCACGGACAGATTAGATTAAAGCTCGAACTAATCTTGGTTCCTTGTGGCGTTACAGCAATTAGAATGAAAGACTCCCCTTTGAGCGAGATTCAACTCTACCGCAAGGATATCCCCAACTGCTACTGGTACTCATTTTCAGCTGAGCAGGTTGGAGAGCAGTGTGAAATGAAGTGCTTCGCTCTAAAACACAACACAACACACCACTGTGGGGTCAAACTTACATTCTTCCTGCAACTAATGCCTTCACTATTTGACAACGCGCGTCTAATTATCTCCGATTTATATGAATGTTTGTACCCGTAACTCTTGGTTGAGTCGAGGGGCGCCGTAGTAATATACGGCTTGTCATGGACATTTTACAGAGCCCCCCTCCCCTCCACGTTTGAACAGTCGATTTCTTCCAGAGAAGAAGAGAGAGGAAGTGAGAAAGAGATATTGTGGAAGAATCGACCCCAGTACTGGAACTTTTGTAGACCCCGAAAGGATCAAAAGCAAAATTGACCTCGGCGGGATTTGAACACAGATCTGAGCACAGAGAGCCGTAACGAAACATTCCCCCTACGTTCTAATATCTCTGATAATTCACAGCTTATTATCTCAAATTTAGTTGATGTGTCCTGCATTTAGGATTGAATGCAATGTTTCCTTTATAATCCTTGTTATAAATACTTGACGGTTAGTTAAGATTTCCAGTTTACTGTCTAATCTTTTGCTTTCTTTTTCGCTTTATTATAAATATTGGGGGTGGATTGGCAGAGGTATTAGAGCGCAAGACGAATGATTAGCAGTATTTGTTCCAGCTCTTTACGTTCTGAGTTCAAACGCTGCCGAGGCTAGCTTTGTCTTTCACTTTTACAGGGTCGATAAAATAAAGTACCTGTAACGCACTGGGGTCGATAAAATAAAGTACCTGTAACACACTGGGGTCGATAAAATAAAGTACCAGTAACGCACTGGGGTCGATTGAATCGAATTTCCCCACTCCCTAGATTTTTGGCCGCGTACCTAAATCAGAAACAATTATATGTTTTGGAGTTAGCAGAGTCATTGGAGCGTCAGTCAAATGATTAGTAGTATTTGTTCCAGCTCTTTAAGTTTTGAGTTCAAACCCTGTTGAGGTGAACTTTGCCTTTCCTCTTTCTGAGGTCAATAAAATAAATGACCAGTCAAGTACTGCGATCAATATAATTGGCTTTATCTTCCTCACAAAATTGCTGGTCTTGTGCCAAAATTAGGAACCAAATGACAGCGAATTGGAACAAGCGCCAGCCAGTTAAAATGTCATTACGTTATTCATTCCGGGTTTTTACGTTCTGAATACAAATCCTGCAATCCAAGGTCGATATACCATTCAAATACAGGATTTGATATAATCGGCTTACCCCTCCCCACAAATTTGTTGGCGTAAATTTAAAATCATTATATATGAAATCATTATATGTGGTGACGCTTATTTCTATAAATTCTATTGTCGAACAGCTGTTTGTAGCAAAACTTATTTCATGTACGTTTCTAGTTGTTTTGTTTTTTCTTCTGATAACATCAGTACTTTATTGGAGCTCTTAATTTGCTTTATGTCGTGTTTAAGTTTGCTCTAGAGGGCATTATTGGATTACGGAATTTAATCATCGTTATTAAATCTAGGAGGAACCCTTCCCGTATGGTATACAGTATGTATGTCTATTTTGGTGTGTGAACCTTTGTTTTAATTCCACTTAAATTCCGTTTAACCTATATATAAACATGTGTGTGTGAGTGTGAATGCATATATATATATATATATACATAGATATATATATTTAAATATAGATATCTACATATATATATATATATATACATATATATATATGTATACACACACACACACACACACACACACATATATATATATATATATATATATATATATATATATATATATATATATATATATATATATATATATGTATATATATATTTGTACATATATGTGTATATATATATATATATATATATATATATATATATGGGTGTGGTTGTGGGTGTTTGTGTGTATGTGTATCAGGCAGCGTGAAACCGCGGGGGATACAGAAGCTATAACTCCCCCTCCCCCACCAAATGTGTTCTTGTTTTAGAAAAATTCTAATGGCGGTACAATGTAAAAATCTATTTCGTGTGTCTTGAACGAATCTGACCTCCATCAAGTTCAATGTCAATATATTTTCCGAAAATTGAATAGTCTCTCTCTCTCTCTCTCTCTCTCTCTCTCTCTCTCTCTCTCTCTCTCTCTCTCTCTCTCTCTCTCTCTCTCTCTCTTCTGTATATATATATATATAATGTAATCTAAGTTTTTCGAATATTAATGATAATATTTGATTCGAATGCAATTATGCAAACAGCCTCTTTAAAAGCCATGTCAGTAAAATGACCTCATCGTTCTTGCTCTTGTGTTGGCATGTAAACAGAACTGCAGACACTAATCTTTCTGGGTGATTACCCTTCATCAGTGCAGTATGCTGATTACCTGCCAACTGTTAGAGCTAGTGAAAATATGATATTTTCTAAAATATACAGTGACTGAACGGCCTGATTTGCATATTAGCAAGCCCACTGATCAGCTAGATTTGCATATCAGCAGATATGGTGGGGAGAAGAAAGAACACGTTCGCCACAGATTAGTAATAACAAACTTAGGAAAATCAACAAAGAGAAGACAAGACAACCAACGAAAACGAGACAAAACGAAAAACAATGTTTTTAAGGGAAAACATTAAAAATTATCATTTGAAAATATAAATACAAATTGATGTGGAAATCGTTAAAAGCTTAATTAAGTTTTCCCCAATTTACAAATCCATCATTCCAACGAGTGGTGGTTGTGTGAAAGAGCAATCCTTGCCACTGATCACCGAGCTACGCACCATATCGGATAATATGATTCCGATGACCCATCGAAGAAATCCCATCTTAACTGCTTGTATTCGCGATTATATTATTTCGTTCATTACCCAACTTTCATGATTATACGTAAGAATAAGCGCGAACACCGAATTGAAGATATCAAGTTTGGCATTTACACTCCCCCCCCCCCTTCTTCTGATGACTGAGTATTTAAGCTTGTACATTATTGCTCAGTTTATATACTCTATGTGGAAATTTATAAACACATTGATGCAGTCACGGTTACCTCTATACTGTATATATACTGAAATATATTTATCGAATACATCGACTGCTTATTGCTCAACTTTATATATATATATGTATGTGCCGTGAAGGGTAGATTTAGAGAAATCTAACTGCTCTTTCTAGCATGTAGAGAGAATACAAAAGGCTCCTTCGTAGTATGCTTCTTGGTCATGTTTGTGAATATATTATATATATATAAAGTTAAATTCCCTCCAATTCATACAATTAAATCAAGTGTAGTACTTCACTGATACGGACGAAAGGCACAGTTGATTTCAGCGAGATTTGAATTCAGTATGTAAAGAGCCAGAACAAATACCACAGTGGCCTTTTAACCGACGCTCTACCAATTCTGCCGACCCCAAAGCTAGATTATTTGATCTTATTGTTGGTAACAATAAGGCTTTTACTCTTCATTTTGTTAGTTTGAAGCAGAAAGAAATAGTATGAAGAAACAAGGAACACCATTCGCCACTAGACGTCGTCTTCCCTCGTGTGTCGCTTGCAGCATCCCATGGTCCCTTAGCAGCCGATCATTTACTATCGGCTGCTTGCTACACTTATGCTCTGTTCTGTGCAGTGCCAAAATAATATTAGCTTCGATCATTCCTTATCTTCTGCCTGTTGTACATTCACCCTGCTGTGCGCAAGGCTCTAGGACAGTGGTTCCCAACCTTTTGTGCACCATGCCGCACCTCAGCATCTCAAAAATTGTTATCCCCCCTTCCCCCACCTGTAATATGAAAACAGCAATGATCAACTGCAATGTGCAAAGAAATTGGCGTATAGGTGGTGCCAGATGTATAATAACATGTGTGGAGGAGGTGAGATATGCACCTGATGAAACATCTGCGGCACGCGTACCCTTCCATGCACAATTACCTAAGTTAGCATTTTTTACTGTTTATAAATATATACACGCGCGCGCGCGTGTGTGTGTCTGTCTGTATGCGTGTGTGTGTGTACGTGTATGTGTGTGCGTGTGGGAGGATGATAAATATTTATGCTGTATATGAGTAAATATTAATTAAAATTTAATTAATATTTACATAAATAATCCTCGGTGTAAAATTGTAAGCAAAGGTCAAAAACATGCCTTCGTTATTCGGGGAAAATTTGGCGGTTATTTTTAGCAAATGAAGAGACAACAAACTGAGGTTGCTATTGTTTACTTTTATCCCCAAATTAAACCTGAGGGACCAAGAAAAGACGGCCGTCATATGTAATATCAATGACATTCCAGGCGTGATCATCCTGTGTTTACAACAGTGTCTACGACTATATCGTGAGCTGTGTCATCTAGGTCACAAAAGACCAATGTTTTAAAACATGGCGAGAGGGAAATATTTAGCTGTTATTTTTAGCAGGCTAGAAGGTGATTTTAAGGGAGATAACTTTTTATGAATTTTCAGATTTATTTTTTTAATGTTTTCTTTAAAACCGGTTGCTTCTGACAGGACCCGCTAGAAAGAGTGTTTGAGGGAATTATATATATGTATCTGTATGTGGGTGTGCGCACGCGTGCACGTGTGTATATGTACGTGTAAATATATATGGAAGAAGAAGACTATGAGCTTTGCAGCATATAGTTACGTCCCTTTACGTTCTGAGTCCAAATCCCGCCGAGGTTAACTTTGCCTTTCATCCATACGGGGTCGATTAAAATAAAGTACCAGTCACGCACTGGGGTCGATTTAATCGACTTCCCTCTCCCCCAAAATTGATGGCCTTGTGCCTATATAAGAAACCACTATTAGCGGTGGATTGGCAGTATCGGTAGAGGGTCGGACGCCATACTTTGCAGCATAGAGTTACGGTCTTTTATGATCTAAGTTCAAATCCTGCCGAGGTTAACTTTGCCTTTCATCCTTACGGGGTCTATAAAATAAAGTACCAGTCACGCACTGAGGTCGATTAAATTGATTTTCCCCTCTCCCAAAATTGCTGGCATTGTGCCTATATAAGGTGGATTGGCAGTATCGGTAGAGGGTCGGACACCATACTTTGGCGCATAGAGCTACGGGTCTTGTCATTCTGAGTTCAAATCCCACCGATGTTAACTTTGCCTTTCATCCTTCCGGGGTTGATAAAATAAAGTACCATAATGCACTGCGTAATAGCTGGCCTTGTGCCAAAAGGAGAAATTATTATTATGATAATGTCTTATTGTGGGTGAAAAGTTTTATTCAACAAATTTTAATTAAATTATATAAAGATTACAATAAAAAAAAAAGAAATAACTAAAGCACGAGGACGGGGCAGAAGGTGGACAAAATGGCTATGGCATTCCTACGGAGATTATCTAGAGGCACCCACTAAATGAGTCTCTCCACCTCACGGGGCACCTTCATCGAACAGGATTCTCTCTTCCTAATTTTCCGGAGGAAAACGGTAGTACGGGTCTGTGGAAATAGAGGTCTTGATGTCGACCGGCCTGAAGGGGAAGTTCTCAGTCAAGTCCCGGTATGTAGCTATCTTTATACCCTCTAAGTTACGCAACTATGACTCATTGTATTCGCCTCACCTTCCTCACTTCTCGCTTAAATTCTCATCCGTTTTTGTCAAAACCTAATGTTTTTATTTTTCCCTCGAGTCACCGACCAGTGTAGCACAACGCTCACTCGTTGGATCATATAGATACAGTTACACAGACAGAAGTGCGAAATCTTTATGTCGTAAAACAAGCACTGAACAAGGATCATAACACAGAAATATTACTGAAAAACACTGTGAAATTCATGGGAAAACCTTCACATCTAATCATGAAGTCTTCATATACAGACATACACTCCAGGGAAAAACCCTTTGACTGTGAAATATGTGGAAAATATTATTCTTATAATTCTCAACTTTTAGTTCACAAACGTAGCCACACTGAAGTAAAACCCTTCCACTATGAAAGATATGAAAAATCCACATGAAGTGTGGACGAAAACATTTATCAATTAAAGAGGAATCATATGTGAAGGAATTAGCTCATAGCTAAATATTTTCAACTTGTAACAGATAAAAAATCAGTCTCGTTTAAGTAGTTTACCCAACATCAAATACCCTTTCCTTACTCTAACCCAGGATAAACAATAATACATTTATGAAGATGCTCATTTGCAAATAGTAATGGCTTGACGGGCTGGTTGCAAAACTGTATGTAAGTTATCAGCTTATTTTGGCTGCGTGTAAGTTAACGTATTCTGTATTTGGCGTTCTCACACGGCTGTAATTTGGTCACAGCTGAAACTACTCGCAGCAAGACATGTACGAGGGTCGGCAAGTTTATAGACTGACTGTAAAGGAGTGATGCTAGAGCTGTGAAATCTTGAATGCATTAATAACTGCAGTGTTTCTTTCCAGAGACAATGTTGAAAAATAAACCATATTTGGTTTATTCCTTGAGAGTATCTTTGTCAGCCTATGAACTTTTCAGCCGACCCTCGTAAGCTATCAGTTTATTTTAGCTCCTTGTTGTGTATTTGGCCTTTTTGCACGGCTTTTGGGGTAGTAGCAATTTGGTCACAGCTTCAAATACGTTCGGTGTATATACATATATATTTATAAGCTCCTCTACTATATATAATACGGAGCTTCCTTTACAGTTTTGGGATGGTGGGGGATTAATTATATATACTATACTTGTGTATTAGCATTGGCAGTATTGGTAGAGGGTCGGACGCCATGCTTTGACGCATAGAGTTACGGCCCTTGCCATTCTGAGTTCAAATCCCGCCAAGGTTAACTTTGCCTTTCATCCTTACGGGGTCGATAAAAGAAAGTACCAGTAATTGCAGGCATTGTGCCAAAAGTAGAAACAATTATTAGTTCACGCATGACGGTGGATTGGCAGTATCGGTAGAGGGTCTGACGCCATGCTTTGCAGCAAGGAGTTACGGCCTTTTATGGTCTGAGTTCAAATCCCGCCGAGGTTAACTTTGCCTTTCATCCTTGCGGGGTCGATAAAATAAAGCACCAGTAATACACTGGAATAAATGCCGGCCTTGTGTCAAATGTAGAAACAATTATTAGCTCACGCAGTATCGGTAGAGCGTCGGACAACATGCTTTGCAGCATAGAGTTACGGCCCTTTATGATTGTAGTTCAAACCCGCTGAGGTTAAGCTTTGCCTTTCATCCTTACGGGGTCGATAAAATAAACAACCAGTCACGCACTGGGGTCGATTTAATTGATCCCCCCCCCCCCCCAAAATTGCTGGCCTTGTGCCTACATAGCAAACCATTAGAAACGAGACTAAGAAAGAAATTAAAATTATACTAACATATTTAGTGTCAATAGAAAATTAGTGTAGTAAACACCAAATGCAGAAGTATTTTGTAACAAATTATTTTCCACATTATTGGAGGTGCTTAAACACCAAAAGCCCCCAAGTGGCGGGAGGCTTAAATAGTATAATGTGTATATTGACTATACGCCTCTGTTATAAATCAGGCTGTGTTAGTGCTATTGTTGGTATGCGTGTGTGTACTTTCCTCCATTTATCTAACAGCTATTAATCTCAAATTGTGAGTTGTCTATGTTGAACCATTATTTACAGTTACTTCCCTTGCCAGGTTCGTCGCTTAAGATAAGTTAGGATTTAGGAGTTTTCTCCCTCAACCTATTTGGTTTTCTAAAAGCCAGGGCTCATTATTCGTCAAATGGTTATTAATTAAAAGAAAACAATTAGCTGTTAATTCATTAATTAATGCTCAATGTTATACCATGAATGTCCCACATATTTGGGGAATATTCTTTAAGAATAGAATAAATGCATGCTAGATGAATCTGAAAATAACAAGTTGGATGAACAAAAGCTGGGAATGTTAAATAAATTAACAGTTTTATGGAAGTGAGGAGGTGCAGACTCCATACAATCTAAGATATATTGAAAATATACTGTACGAAACTCAACCTCACTAGAAACAAATTAACTAATGAAAATGATAATCTAAAGAATAGCTTCGACGTTACTTCTCAAATCTTCTTCTTTACCCTTTTATTCCTAGGATAGTAACCAGGTTGAATATGGTCTTCGGGATTTCAGTAAATTGAAGTCCTCTAGCATCTACACGTAGGGAATATAATCCAATGTTTTTTTTTGTTTTTTTGTTTGTTTGTTTTTTTTGCAATCCAGGCAGGCAGCAACCAAGTACCTCTTATGCTACCACATCTCTGACATCAGAGTTTTATTCTGCTTATCACCAACCTCCTTTCATCCTAGCTGTAATATTCTTACTATCAGCTGATTCTAGAAATATAGGTTTGGAAAGGTTGTAAATATTTACATCAGGTTCTAAAATGCAACTAAGCTGTAGTTTTTTTTTGCAACATAAGTGACTTCTGATCGGAGGCCTGGCGTACTATCCTGTGCTCTACTGTGTGCAATTCATTGTGGCACCAACATTTGGGATGTTGTCATGTCTTCGACATAGTTGACAAATTCTCTAAATCCTTTAATTTGGTAAGTTTTCTCTGACTGGATGCCCTTCTCATCACCAATCACTCTACAGTGTTCACTGGGTAATCGTTTGTCACGTGGATCACGAACACAGTATGTTTTCTATGGCTGGAACTCCCTCCTATGACCAACCACTTTACAGTGTACAAGGTGCATTCATTGTGTAAATCGCCAATGCAAGGGAGTTATCATGTCTGATATAATTGAAGAGTCCTGTTGACTTTTTGTTTGATAAAGTTTTATGGCTGGATACCCTTCCTATCACCAGTCACTTTACAGAGCGCACTGGGTGTTAGTGCTTTTATATTGAGAGCTTGTTAAAATACCCTCAAGTTTTTTAAAATTATTTTTACCTGTATCCAACAATCAAAACTCCTGGTGCTTTCCCATTTTGAAATATTTTAAAGAGTCACAAAGATACTGCTTTTGATGATGTATGCAGAAGCAATACTTTATTCAAATTTTCTCAAGCTACATCGCATCATAGTTAAACACCTTTTTTTTTCATTCCAGGTTTTTCTCCAGAATGAATCCCTATCTTCTTGAGAAGGAACTTCTTTAACATTTATTGACTTACAATATCTCTGAAAACTGCTGATTGGTTTCAATTAAATCTAATAAACAACCAGAACTTTTTGTTAACAGATTTAATGTTGAGTTGCTCCTACTCTCTCTAATAGAACATCTGACATGCAATACAACACATTTCCTAAGCTAAGGGAAAGGAGAAAAGTTAACTGAAATTTTGGGCCATGAAATATAACTTTCATGTGTGTCCGTGAAACATATATATACAACAGGTCTGAACGCAAAGGAACCAAACTCCCACTGTCAATGCCTCTGTCTCATTTTCCCTATCTTTCACTACTATGAGCAAATGAGGGCCTACGCTCTGGCCCCGGCGGATAGTTTCACTGAGACCCTTTAACTGCTGTTGGAGGATAACTAATATAGACTCTAGTGTTCTCTCCTTTTTTTTTTAAAAACTATTTCCATATATTGTTGATATTTTATTTTGTATTTTTTATTGGTGAATGTAGTAACTTATTTGATTGTGATAAGGACCACAGCATAAACCGTCTTCTGTAGATCAATCGTTTTTTCTACTTTCTAAATCCTTGATGGATCATGTTTTGCTTTTGTCTACCTCTCCTGTAATTCCCTAGTACTGCTCTGCATTTATCACCATCAATATCACCTCATTCTTGTATTGATGCTCATCAAACTTTTCAACAAAACACATTTTTATTATTTATACTCCTCACTCTTCAAGCTCAAAGCATATTTATTATCATTGATGCTACTTTATTATCAGCTTGTTGTGAATCATCATCATCATTGTTTAACGTCCATTTTCCACACTTGCATAGGTTAGGCAGGTTGTCATGTTATGAGACAAGTCACATCCAGAGAACACATCTTGCTCATGCAGATCTGTATTTTGGCTTGGTTTCTACAGATGAATGCTCTTTCTAACACCAACCAGTGTGTATTGGGTGCTTTTTGTCATATCACTAGCACAACCACCTTAGTGTGGACTGGGTACTTTTTGTCATGTCCAAATTGGTCCTTTATGGACAGACATCTAGATTGTATGCTGCATTATTTATGTAATGCTAACATTTTGGGAGAATACAATTATACTCCAAGTTTGGGAATAAAATTACCATCATGAATTTACCTTCTGCACCTATTGTTTCTTTTATATTTCTTAATACCTTGAAAAATACATTCTATTTTCCGATAAATCTGAAGAATTAAATATCATTATCATTTTTACATCCGCATTACATGCTTGCATGGGTTGGACAGGTCCTTCTCAGCACAGCATCTTTCCACTTGCTGCATTCCTTCAACTCGTCTGAGTTTCAGTAATTCAAGGTCAGCTCTCATCACCTCTGCCAATACACTCTTCAGATCATGACAACACCTAGGTCCCACTCCTCTACACATAATTAAAGGAGTGGCTTGTCTTTACAGAGAATGTAACCAATTAAAAATAGCAGCCAAATCTCCCTCAAATAATACATTTTCACCATTTTAAACAAGTGCACCCTGCCTGTCATGTAATTTCATATTGCACATTCAACAGATAATACATTTGGCTTAACAAATCAATAAAAGTAGAAATACAGTATGCCTAAGCTATGCTGTATTTTGTTTTTCTCGTCTCCATTTTCATATTTCTATACAGCAAAACTATGGTTGAGCAAGTTTTAACATTTAGTTACTGTATATCATGTTTGGAGATGGATCACCAGAATTTTTGGAGGAAAAAGATAGAAAAATGACAAGATTTTTCAGTTTAAAACTTTAATTCTAATGAGTTGTTTACAGGTTCATAAGAATAAAAACCCTACGAAACGACACAGCGCTGAGAGAAAGAGCAACAAATGTTGAGAAGGCAAAGGTTTGTATTCAAAGATTATACTGCTTGCTTGATTAAGTTTGTATAAGTCCTAATTTTGGTAGCCATAGACATGTCAACAAATCTGTCCCCTATATTCACCAACATTCCTCCGATGATGTTTGGATCCACCTGGAAAGACAAAGACAAATGAGAAACATGATAGACTAGTCTAATATTAATTGTTGAAAGTATCTTAAACTGAATGGAACACATGCTTTTGAGGGGGTGCTTTATCATAAAAGGTTATCCCTAAACTAGATGCTAACAAACAAGTCAACTCCACTAAAGGCACTTATGGGTTAAGTGGTGGCATTAAGCAGATGACAGACTTTGTCTACCATTCAATGATGCATTTATAATGAATCCATTTTCAACCCATCTGATACAAAATTGTTTATAATCATTTTAAAACTTCCCATAATAATTTATGTAAAAATCATTGTTCCAAACACAATCTTAATGAAAAAGTTAGTTCATCATCATCATCATTTCATTTTACGTCCGCTTTTCCCTGCTTGCAAGAGTGGGACGGGAACTGATTCTGGCTTGATTTCTACAGCTGGATGCCCTTCCTAACACCAACCTCATTTACAGTGAGTGCTGGGTGCTTTTTTGCCGTGGCACCTCCACGACCACTTTGCAGTGGAATGATAGAGACCCCAGTCCTTATCATCTCATTTCTACAGCTGAGTAAACTGGAGCAATGTGAAATAAAGTCTCTTGCTCAAGGAAACAACACATCACCCGGTTTGAGAATTGAACTCACAACCTTTCGATTGCAAGGCCAATGCTCTAACCACTAAGCCACATGCCTCCATAAGTTATATTACTAAATTCCATAAAATTTTTGATTACGATCAAAATTATTTAAAATTTATTGGAGAAATACAAGGAAGCAAAGAAAAAGAGATGCGAGTAAAGGAGGTTGAACTAACCTTTGTTTCCAAAAGAAGTGTCTCCTTTTTTGTGAGAAACAACTCTAAAGCTGCTTTAAGTTCCTTCAGAGAGGCAGCATCAAGTTCCTGGTAGTGATTGGAAAAAACAGATTTTATCAGGTTAAAGTAAGAGCAAAGAAGCTAAAATTTAATCATGCAAAAAAAAAAAAAAAAAAAAAAAAAAAAACTGCCAGTGTTGTTTAACCCTGAATGAGCAAATACCAAATATTTCCAGCCATGAAGATCCCTTATATTATATAATGTGTTTTTCCTGATTTAAAACAGTAGGAAGATTTTGGCAGCTATTTCTAGCAGGGTTAAAACCTTGTTGTTGGTTGTTGTTATTAGCCTCAGATAAGCCCTCACCATCCAGATATTTTAATCTCTAAACAAAGTTTCTAAGATGACATTATACAATGTGTTCTTTTTTTAACTCTTAACATGCTGTAAAGATTTATCAGGAAATATCTAAAAATGGGTTTGTTAATTCAAATGTTAATAGTGCCTTTACTAGTAGACAGATCATTGTGACAATTTGCATTAAGCTAAAGCAAAGACTTAAAAAATGTTATTGTGAAGCAGTCAGTACCGTTTTGTACATTTCAAGAATATCTTATTAATGTGGTTTTCTGTACTACAGGACTTTAAGGGTTAAGACAGTATGAAAACTGTATCCAGCTCATATTACCTTAGCTTTTCATAAACTTCTTCCCTAAAACCCAACCCTACTGGTTCAGAGAGAGAATGATTGTTTTTTGTGTTCATTGAATAAAAAAAACAAGAAACAGCATATCAGTAAGTCAGTGGTTGCATGTGTAGTAAGTGAACTATTGCTAATAAGCCAAATGGCTTTCTTTTTGTTGTGGTAGTCCAAGATGTTTGTGTATGCAGAAACACAAGCCATTGGTCTGCTTCTTCAGGAGCTAAACAACAAAATATTAGCAACTTATGAAATAGAGGAGATGCCCACTTGCAACCTGAGTAGTTTATTCATTAAAGAGGCACATCTGAGGTAATTACAGCAATATATCAATTACTCTTACTATTCACATACCTTAGCTGTGGTAACAACGCAGGATACTTCCCCTCTGTGAGAACTCATAATGGTGTCAAATGCACTAATAACACCAGACAGCTTCTGGATACGTCCATTTTCAGAGAGTGCTCCTGGAAATTAACAACATACCACATGATGATATAGTAAAATAATATTTTGCTCTTATTAAAACAAGTTTTAATAAAAGAACCTGCAACAATGCAAATAAAAAAAAAAAAAAAAATGGAATTTTCTTTTTACACAGTATTTCGATCCTAAAAAATCTTAGTTATATTGAAACAGGAAATTAGATCAGAGTTTAAATATTCATATATTCACACATACATGTAAATATATATACATAAACATAGACTCTGACCAGTTAGAGCAGAAGTTCTCAAAGTGGGCACTACTGCTCCGGGGGGGCGTTGAGAAGGTCCAGGGGGAGCTGGGCCTAAGGGGGCAGTAGAGATAATATAATAGTATATTAAATATCAAATGATACATATATATAAATATAGTAAAATAAAAAATATAGAATATTTATCTATACAAAGTATATATTATATTATTTATTATATATTACAGGTAAAATTCCGTTATAACGAATACCATTATAACAAATTTTTCAATAACAAATTATTTTTCAATCCCCAGCCACACGCTCGATGTGTTGGGTTGATCCCGTTATAAAGAATTTTTCAGTACAAATTTATTTTTATACCCCGTCACATTTACAATTTGCATGTAGACAAGTCTATCTGGAATGGAGGGGAAGGGGGGAGGGCAGTTTGAGAACCTCTGAGTTAGAGTGTCTGGAATTACCAGAGGGTATAAGGCGGGAGGGTTTGTACAGTCTGAAAATATGAAATGAGATATTGATCATGAAGTGATTAAATGAACTAGATGGGGCAGAAAGAATGATGACAGGATAGAGGTTTGGTTTGGAGATAAGTGATCAGGAATTTTTAGAGAGTTGAGATGTTAGTCAATGATACAGATAGAAAGCAAGTATAGAAAATACAGGATACCAAATAATTTGATATGTTCCAAGAGAGATAAGATGATAAGATGAGACATATGCCATCAATCCCAAAAGTTAACTGTAGTAGAAATAGTAAATGCATTTGGAGAAATGGAGAAGAGAGATATTAAGCCTGAATAACTGGAAGATTTTGTTGTTTACATCAAAGTGAATGGTAGGGACAAAAGATTTCAAAGTCTGAGACTAAACACACAGATACAATCTGCAATAGCTATTTTACACCAAACTGCACAGCTCTATATTATATTTATCTTAGATTTATCAAACAACTCACAAAAAATACAATTTTTTCTTCCAAATTTTTAATATATAAGCAGCAATATTCAAATTGGAATTTTAAAAAAAAACTAAAAAAAAAAAAAAGAACACATAGGTAAGAAAAGAGATTTCTAGGAGAGGGATGCAGTAGATCTCCCTTTGGACATTCAAATACAACAAATATTATTGATTTACTCACCAAGGAGGTTCACTATAAGAGGGTTGTATTTCATCTTCCCAGCAACACCAACCAAGGCAGCTGAAATAGGATAATGTAGAAAGTAAGTTATGTTTCATATATAGAAGGACCTAAGTTATATGGTCTTTTCACTTTGAAATAAACATCTTTAACTAAATGATAGTAATTATTACATTAACAATTAGGGAAGGAGGAAGGAATGTTTTTTAAATGTGGACTGCAGAACAGGAATATCAATTATCACAGTAACATTATTCTATGGTTCAGAGTTTATGCCTGCCTATAATCACAATCATATGACCAGTTAACAAAGCAGATTATTATTGTATTATGTTAAATGCTGCTGTGAGCAGCTGAAAGCTTGTGGCATCTAAACCAAGACATGGTCCTCGACCCACCTAGAAGAGCAGTATCTCCAAACAAGAACTGACACACACATGCAGCAGTATAGAAAATGGATGTAAAATAATGATGGTGATGACAGAGTTGAATGTATGACCGTATTAGGTGAACGATAAAAATAAGGCATTCGAAAGAATGTTGTTCAGTGAAATGAGAACTATTTCCAACCAACGACAATGAAATGTATCGATAAAGAGCTAACTAGCAAATATAAACAATACTTATCCATTAGATATTTTACCTCTACTAAGCTGGTATTGAACAGAAACTCAAAACTATATGGTGTAAAACAAATTTTAATCTATTACAATCAAGAAGTCTTTCTTTCTTCTTTAAATACTATCTATTGTGATTAGTCAAAACCTGTTATTCAGTTATCTTTCCACTCTACAATAGTGTTTGACTCCGACACCACCACCCCAACAGAACAAACGATTGGCAGTATCAGTAAAGAGTTACGGCCCTTTATGGTATGAGTTCAAATCTCGCCGAGGTTAACTTTGCCTTTCATCCTTACGGGGTCGATAAAATAAAGTACCAGTAATACACTGGGATAATTGCTGGCCTTCTGCCAAAAATAGAAACAATTATTACCTACCTATTGATGACACCAACCACCATAACCAAAATAGACCCGCCTGAATCTCGTATACGTACAGAAGCCTAAAAAGGTCCACTCCAAAGTTCTCAACAGATCTCTTGAAATTGGATAGTATATCCAAAATATGTAGGGATTAATGAATATTATGAAGATAATCTCTGGTATCTTTTTTTTTCTTCCTTCTTTACATTCACTCTCACATCTCTCTCTCCTTTCTCATCTTATTTTATCCCTCAATATTTACAACGCTGCCTGCATTGTAGCAGCTTCTAAAACATACCCACTAATAATTTAAGATGTTCTTGTCATATTTAAAAAAATATGTTGTCCATTACATATTACAGACAGGAAATAATGATTTATATTTTAAGGCAAAGAGAAAGAGCAACATATATGGCTTATTGCATTGGTGGGAGAATCAGAAGTTATCCTTGGACTGGAGACTTGGTCCAAATGTCTGCAACAGAGTAGGGTCCACTAAAAGCAGCCAAGGACTATGTGGGCATGTTATAGACAGGTGAAGAAGTATGTCTAGTGCCCTAGAAGGGTTTTAGATCAAACACCTATTAAACAATAAACATTAGAAATTACAATTATGATTACTCACCCTGTTTGTCTTGACGTTTCAATGAAGGATTTTGAATGAACTGATTGAAAGCCGCATCCTTTGACATTAAAGCCTGCAAATGGACAATGATAGAAATTACTTAATAGCAGAGATTATAAACATCACACAGTATTATTAACATGGTTACATAGGAAAGACAAGGAAATCTAACATTTACTACATTAACAACTTTATATAATAGAGATCACATAATATTTTTCTCTAAATTAACACCCTGCGTTAATTACGACTAACTACACATACAGAAATTTGGGCAAGCTTACTTTTAAACTCAAAGGAAACTTCAAGTAAATTTAAAGAAGATACAGTCCTATACGACCACTTTACAGCACAGACACTGTGCTTTTTTTGTCATGACACCTACACAACCTCTTTAGTTTGGACTGGATGTTCTGTGGTACCAACATAACTTTACAGAGAAAGGGTGGTGTTGATGGGAATCGGAGGATGGAGTAGGGGTAGTGGGTTGAGGTGTATATTTGGTTAAGAGGTGCCTACTGACTGTAGGTTTAACTTTGTACATAGGGAAGGTGGGTCTTCTGTATTACTGCATGGCGCCAAAGGTCTCGACCCAGTGACATTGTCTTAGAGAGGTGTAAATGTGCAAGGTCGGATTTTATCATGTCATCCCAGATTTTTCTGGGTCTACCTACTCTGTAGCTTCCATCAATTTTAATCGCCCTACACTTTATTATACAGCTGTCGTCTTTCACGTGCATCACATGACCATACCAACATAATCTTCTCAAGTAAACAGTATCTGATCCCTCTTATTCCTAATTTCTCACTTTGTTCGTCTATGTTTTGCCGTTTGTGTATATTACTATTACATATCCAACGGAGTATGCATGCTTCGTTCCTTTCCAATCTGCGCATATCCTCTGCACACAATGCCCATGTCTCACTGCCATGTAACATTGCTATTCATATACAAGCATCATACAATCTGCCTTTCATTTTTAGAGAGAAACCTTTTGTGGCCAACAGCACTATTAGCTCTGAACCTTTTCCATCCTGTTCTAACTCTGGCTACTGTACTTTCAGAGCACCCTCTACCACTGTTGATTCTGTCACCCATATATAATACTGTCTTCAGAAAAAATTCTATGAAAAGAGGCAGAAAATAACTTAGAAAATTAACATATGACAGTACCCAAACAATGCCACAGCCGAAGCTAATGAAACTATAATGGAGTAACAAAAATAAAATTGATTGTTTCAGTATATATCTCATGACATTCAGTACTCACCTTGAGGGATGTGAGATCTTTCTGTACAAGGTCAAGCTTTTTCTCTTTTGTGGCAGCAGAGTAGAGAGCTGTAGCATATCGACCTTCAACACCAAATACTTGTATAGGTGGCTATAAAATAATAAAATAGAGAAAATTGTAATTACAGACTCCACATTAAAAAACAGGAACATAAAACAAAAAAAAAACAAAACAACAAAGCAAATAAACTATTAGTTTGACACATCATACTTATACATATTACAAATGATCTTTCAGCCAGTTCTTGGGCATCAGAGGTGATGGCTGCAGAGGAAATTGAAGGCTCAACATGGCACCCTGTTCAATAAAGATTGCCTATAGTAAATGTTTGCCTATTTTCCATGCAAATATTTAGCGAGAGCCAGCAAAGGTTGGGATTTTATTTAAGGGGAAAATATTTTAGTTAAGAGTCATTCAAGTTTTTTTTAAAGATAATGATATGGAAAGTAAATTATATTAATCTCCTATCTACAATTTAGAATTCTGATCTAATTGGGATTCTATTCACCACTCTGCAAAATTTATATGAACCTGCTATACACAGCAAAGAAATCTTCCTCAAACAATACTAGCTAAAAAAAAAAACCCCAAAACACTAAGTAATGTAGGATTAGATACACTGACTGAGATAAACAACAACATATAAAGAAGTAATAGTAATAACAGTAATAATATGAAATAAGTACCTTTACAAGTTTGTGTCTCAAGGAAGAAGTTGCAAACTGCCTCACCTGCAAAAAAGATTTTTAAATAAATATTAGAAACATTTGTAAGACTTATTTCAAATTAAATAAACCCAAATCCTAATATCTAATGTCATTTCATGTCTACTTTTCCACACTTATATGGGTTGGACAGGTCCTTTTCAGCACAGCATCTGTCTACTCGTCGCGATCCTTTGTCATCTCTATCACGAGCTTCAGCGATTTGAGATCAGCTCTCACTTTTCTTGGTCATCCTTTACTGTGGCTTCCTTCCACTGGGATTTCTTAACCCAGCAATCATCATTCATGTGTATTACATGTCTATACTAGCACAGTCTTCTCTCCTACAGACATCTGATTTCTCTTATACTTAGTTCATCCATGCATTGTCTTTCATGTACATTAACATTACACACCCATTGAAGCTTGCTCTCATTTCTCTCCAGCCTTCACATGTCCTCTACAGTCATTGCCCATGTTTCAGAACCAAGCATCATATAGCTGGCCATTTGTTTTGTAGTGAGAAACATTGTTGTCAACAGGGGTTGTAGCTCTCTAAACTTCTACCATCCCATTCTTATTCCAGCTACGCTCCTGGAGCACTGCCCCCCCCCCCCCCCCCCACAACACACACACACACACACTACTAATTTGATCGCCTAGGTAGCAGAAGCTCTCAACCACTTCTATGGATCCTTCATGGGACTGTAAAAAGTTCATAACAGTGACATTCTTATCAAATTTCCCTGAACATCTATTACGTACAAAGTCTTTCTTTCCTGTTAATCTGCTTGCAAGAAACCTTTTTGTCAAGTACTAATAGGAGATAAAAATTAGACATAATTCTGATGCATAATCAACAATCCACGGAATTATATAAGGATGGAAACAAAAAGTGTTTGGGGATGTACTAGATTACTCAGCCCAACCATGTTGACACCCTGTATTGCCTATACAAAGCGGAACTTCTGAATCGATTTGAAATCTGGTGGCCTCTGAAGTTTTCTTCGTGAACTTTGTTGACTACTTCTGAATAAGGTTGTGCATAGGTGATTTAGAAGGAACATTTTTATTAAGTATAGAGATACACCGTTCTATATACAAAGAACTATAGTGGAGGGCAAAACTAACGTTTCGAGCGAAGCTCTTCGTTATAGAGGATCTATTAATCCTTTCCTCGGATTCTGGTTTATATTTACCAGTTTTATCAATCTAGAGATGAAAAGATCAATCTATTCTCGGAGGATGTAGGGTGCATAACCATTAAGTATGAAATGAATTATAACAAACAAAACTACAAGTGTAAGATTGAAATTAATGGAACATACAATCTGCTGAATATGTATACATACATATTTATTATACTGGTTTATAATTGTTAACATAAGCAATGGGTGGTTATGTGAAGCTGATATAATGTGACCTCTATTACTTCATTCGGAGATTAGGTCAGTACTGGGAGGTGACTAAGTAATTTTAATGGATAAAAAGATATTGAAAAAGACATTATGTAACACTGATAAAAGAACGGTATTTTGAGCAGGTAAAAGTGATACGAGTAAAATATTTTCAAAATAGATGTCTATAATAAGTGACCGGATTAATTTAGAGGACATATTCGTAAGTACGTTCAGTTCGAACGAAAGAAATGATTCTTAAAAAATCGACATATAAAGAAAGAAGTATATTTTCGTCAACAATAAGATTATCCACTGAGGTTAAATAATAGTCTGAAGAAATATATATATTATAAAGAAATGAAAAGAAATGTAATTTTTACCGATTGGGTAAGTTTCAGAGACGACATGGTGTGTTGAAGGAGAGTGACAGGAAGTCTGTAGTTCTCTACGAATTGAAGATAACAAACTAAATGTTAGGAAATATATGGAAACACGATAGTGTTATAATTTTTAGTTACCGGTTTGTGAGATCAGTTGCTGTTGTGGATTATATTACTTATTTTTATTACACACACAACAATATATATATATATATATATATATATATATATATATATATATATATATGTTAAGTATTTCCGTGGAAAAAGTAAAAGAAAGAAGAGTGCTCTATGTATAGTGCAGAGCTATTTAATTATGTAAAGGTTGTCCATGCCTGGTCTATATAATCGACTATACCCTTGTCGAAAATGTACGGCTTTATTCCAATGTGAGAAATGATCATTCTAATATATTTCGCTAATATTTAATATGGTGATCATAGAAACAACTATGCAAAGGGAAAAAAAAACAATAATAATATTAATCAATGACAAATATTTCAATTATTTCGGAAAGTATGGGAGACAACTTCGGAAATACCTATGCCTTGTCATGACCTCATTAGCGAAGCGTATACTTCACCGAAGCGTTGAGGGGATAAAGTTAATATAAATAGTGGTGTGCTCATACACGGAGATGCTATAAATAACATCACCGCTAATGAGCACACCACTCTTTATATATACACACACATCATCATCATCATAGATTAATCATCCACGCTAGCATGGGTTAGACGGGTTTGTCCCATTTAGAAGCAATTTGGGTCGGGTGATCGTGTCTCGCTCACTTAGGAGTGTTTCTGGGTGGTTTTCTACGATTGAATGCCCTTCGTAACGCCAACTACATCGATAGTGTGTGCTGGGTGCTTTTTGTCGTAACGCATACACACACACACACACATATATATATATACATATTTAATTATGTAATAAACAGCACAATACAATTATGACTGATATACCCCTAGCACTTGCCAGTTGACTATATAATTGTTTCTATTTTTGGCACAAGGCCAACAAATATAACAGTATATTACTGGTACTTTATTTTATCGACCCCGTAAGGCAAAGTTAACCTCGGCGGGATTTGAACTCAGACCATAAAAGGCCGTAACTCTTTGCTGCAAAGCATGGCGTCTGACCCTCTACCGATACTGCCAATCCACATAATCGGGTTTCAATTAACTTCATACTGCAAGAAATTGAATCAGTTTATAGTACGTTTATGCTACCATATTTTACATGTGCTTGTATAGCCATCAGATCGACAAGTTAGAATAACAATCATGCCTGGTTATCAACTGTTTTTAATAATAAGGTCTGCATTAAATAGAGTGAGTATTATCTTTACGTTACGTTTCCTCATTAAGTATACCATTCAGTGAGATATCGTTATGAAGTAGCGGTTCTCATAATGAACCATGTCCTTGTTTTTCACCTTTTCTCTTATTTATGCCTCTTTTGCCTACTGTTTTCCTTCCCATTCTTTTCATTTCTCTCGTTTTTGTTTCTTAATTGTTAGGGGTATTAGATATCGCTCATAATTTGTCATGGCTGTACGGGTGTTTAAATTGATTAAATAAATAAAATACATTAATCGTTCACCACTCAATATCGTGATTATAATTTTTTTAAGTTAGGCGACATTTTTTTGTTTCACTAAAAACGAAAAGATCCAGCAAGGGTGCCTGTACACAGTCATTCGATTCCCTACCACCTTGAAAAAAGAGAGGACATTATGCATCGTATTCCAGCCGTTCATTAAACCTTATTCGAATTTCCATATCAGAGTATGCAGGTACAATCAAAATAGGTAATCCAATGTTTATTTTTATGTAAAAAACCAAACATATTCTGACCTCGGACAATTTCACGACACAAACAGGAAAACACTAATATAGTGGTCAATTTTCACTGAAAACAAATTCCTATTAATTTGTGTACTAAGAAAGACATACTCATCTTCAATAAACAGCCAAGTCCCTTTGAAATCATACCCTGCAATTTTTAAACACAAGAAAGAAACAAAACAAGAGGAACAAATTATTTATTGTTGTCCTAGATATACTACAACTGAATATGAAATTTTTTGATCATGTGTCTGCTAAAACATAGCTGATTTGGAGTTAAACAACAATTTAAAAAAGTCTACCCCAAACACAGAGGCTCATTAAGCATTGCTTATCTCAGTTTCCTCAGTGTTAAATGACTAAGAGTACAAAATTCTCCCCAGGACATGACGCCAGTCCACCGAAAGGTTAACTCCCAACTACTGCTGATACTCATTTTCAGCTAACAATATTCAATCGACTGCACCATTCCCCTAAAATTGTGGTTTTGTACTTGAGTTAGGTTTGGCACAATTGTTAGAGCATCGAACAAAATAATTTTCTGTATGTGTATGTTCAGAGTTCAAATCCTGTCAAGGTTGTTAAAATAAACCATATGTTAAGCATTGCACTTATTTAAATCAACTAACCCCTGCCTCTAAATTTTTGGCTTGTTACATTCTGATTTCAAGGTCAATCAGTTAAGTGCTGGTAGATATAACCAACTGTACCCATCCCTACATTGTGATGGCACATGGCCTTGTGGTTAGGTCATAATGTCTTGGGTTTGATTCTTGGATTTTGTTCTTAAGCAAAACACTTACCGTATTTCCCGGCGCCGAAGACGCAATCAAGGACGCACCCTAATTTTGACAACCAAAAATTTGAAATTATTTTAGGAAAACAACGCTGGGAAATACAGTAATTATGCAATGCTCCAGTACACTCTGCTGAAAATGAGTACCAGTAGTAGCTGGGAATTAACTTTGAGGTGGACTGGCAGCCTATCCAGGGGAAAGGCTTGTGCCATCAGTTGCTTAACACTGATGAAACTGGGATAAGCACCGGCCTGATGAGCCTTCAGGCTTAGGAAAGTCTTTACCTTTTTTTTTTAACATTGAGACCATATATAAGTGAGACACAGATCTCTAGCCTATCTGGGAGATCAGTGGCTCCACTTCAGTACTGACTTGGTCTACGTAGACCCATCCAATCCTTACAAGCTGGGAAAGCAGATGTTAAAACACTGATGATGAGGATGATGATTGTGACCTTTATCCTATGTTAGAAATCAAGAATGTCAGAATTGGTAAAGTAGCAGACAAAATGTCTGAAATTATTTTTGAAATTTGATGAACTTAATAATTGCTGACTTGTTTCCTTACTTCACAGGTACAACTCCATTCTACCATACGTAGGAGCTGTGAAGCTATAACTGAAAGAAAAGGAATCATCAGGTCACTAGAGAACATGGGACAGCAGTCTCTTCCTTTTATAATACGCAGACACCAATATATTCACCGGGAAGGAAAGTAAGTTGCTTTTCATGTTTCTTTATTTATATGAATCAGATTCTTTTCTATTAGTTAATTATAGGCCCTTCCTGAATCATGTGGGGTGATGGCAGAGGTTAATACGGTTGATGTTCAGGTTGCCGCCTGTAGGAAAATGTTTGCAGGAAGAGGATTCCAGAAAGTTGCAGCTTTGCAGAAAAATGTATGGGGCAAGTGTTTACTGGAAGGTTTTTGAAGTAAGAAGAAATAGCATCTCTCTGAGCTAATGGTTGTAGTGCATTATAGCAAGTCATCCTGGTGGACTTTCTTGAAGTACAGTTTAAAATATTTGAGCGTATAGCAGCCAAGTCATCCTAGAAATGTGAGCAATCCATCAATATGAATCGCACTTGAATAACAATGATGGGAATAGGTTTTGGAAATTAGATAAATACACAGTAAGGTAAGACATGACAACCTTTCTAGTGCTATGATAAAATGCATTTGTTAGAATATGGACCTGTATGTATGAGAGGTGTGAACCTCCGGCCTGTCTGCAGCGGTGTTACTGATCTTCCAGACAGGCCAGGGATCTGTTGTCTCGCTTATATATGGTCGCACATTCTGTCAAGTGCACAGGAGAGCTTATCATGTCTTTGATACAACTGAGGGTCCTCCTAGCGTGTACTACATGCGGTTATCGTGTAGATCACTAACACTTGGGAGGCCGTCATGTTCTTGATATGACTGAGGGGTACTCCCAGCCATTTGTTTGGCAATTTTTCTAGGGCTGTCTGCCTTTCCTATCACCATGTTTGCAGCATGTATGGGGTACATTTATCGTGCAGGTCACCAAATACATCAGATACTGTCGTCCTTGACATGACTGAATATTAAAAGATGATGTGCTAGGAGATGGCAGAAGGGTTTATCAATGATGAACAAAGTGACCTTTTAATCTATTAATTTAGCCTTATAAATCCATCCACAAGAATACTTTAATGTACATTTTCATGCCTAAGACCTTAAAATAATCTATGGCTCTCACATCAATATATGAACTTAATTTAGCTTTTGATGAAAATCCAAGCTTAAACCTTCTCCACTTTATCCATAGGTAACTCTGCTTGTGTTCACAACTTCACAATCTACGAGCACCTGTACTCAATACTTCATAAAAAATTCCTAATTCAGCATCAGGAACTCTTAAAAAATATTGGAGTTATAGGATATTAGCATACCAAATTATGAAATAATTTTCATTGTTAAATACTCTCCTTATTGAATGCAATCATCATCCCCGTTTAACATCCATTTTCCACGCTAGCATGGGTTAGACGAGTTGTCCCAATGTGAGACAAGTCAGATGGCTGTGTCTTGCTCATTCAGAACTGTTTCTGACTTGGTTTCTATGGCTTCCTAACGGCAACCACATTTACAGTGGGAACTGGGGGCTATGACACTAACACGACCACTTTACAGTGTAGAATGGGCATTTTTTGTTGTGTCACTAACATAACCTCTTTACAGTGTTGTCTGGGTGCTTTTTGTTTTGGCACCAATACAGTGGGGATGGTGCATGTATGTTGGTGGTATAGGGTGGAGTGTATGGAAGGGGCAGAGGGGAAAGGTGGTGCATACAAGAAATCACTTGATCCATGCACATGGGAAGGAGGGTCTTCTGCACTATTGCATAGTGCCAGAGATCTCGATCCTGTCTTTTTGCCTTTGTGAGGTGTAATTGTGCAGTTATCTTTTATCACCTCATCCCAAGCCTTCCTAGGTCTTTCTCTTTCATAGCTTCCATCAACTTTGAGTGCCCTACACCTTTCTATACAGCTGTCATCCTTCATATGCATCATATGTCATACCATCGCAATCTCTCTTGCACACTGCATCTCCTCCCTTTTATGCCCAGTTTATCTCTCAGTTCATTTACACTTTGCTGTTCATCATCATCATCATCATCATACATCCGCTTTTCCCTGCTTGCAAGGGTGGGACGGGAACTGATTCTGGCTTGATTTCTACAGCTGGATGCCCTTCCTAACACCAACCTCATTTACAGTGGGTACTGGGTGCTTTTTTGCCGTGGCACCTCCACGACCACTTTGCAGTGGAATGATATGGACACCAGTCTCTATCATCTCATTTCTACAGCTGAGTAAACTGGAGCAATGTGAAATAAAGTGTCTTGCTCAAGGAAACAACACATGACCCCATCTGAGAATTGAACTCACAACCTTTCGATTGCAAGGCCAATGCTCTAACTATTAAGCCATGTGCCTCCATGTTCATGTATATTATTATTACACATCCATCGGATTCTTTCCAATCTTCGTAAGTCCTCTGTATACAGTGCCAGGTCTCACTCCCATGCAACTTTTCTGTTTGTATACACATCATACAATCTATCCTTCATTTTGATGATTTCATTACTAAGGCAGTAACTTAACAGAGGGTTCATCATCATCATTATCATTATTTTTATGTCTTACTGATTCACACTGATGTATTTGAATTGGATGGGTTGGAACAGTGTTTTATAGCTGGATGCCCTTCCTGATGCAAACCCTTTTAGTCGCTTCTAATGATACACAGGGATACTGTGTACATATTCTAAAAACCGGGATACATAGGGTTCTTTTATAAAAATGTTTTTAATTTCATTTAAACAGGCATCCCTGTTTTGGGTGGGGTTGTATCAAAAGGGTTAACCTTATTTTCACTTCTAGAATAATATTAGGATCCTGATTTAGATTATTTATCTAAATAAGTAATAGATAAGAAAAAGAAATATATGTTACATTTGTTCACTCCGATTCATCATCATCATTTTACGTCCGCTTTTCCCTGCTTGCAAGGGTGGGACAGGAACTGATTCTGGCTTGATTTCTACAGCTAGATGCCCTTCCTAACACCAACCTCATTTACAGTGAGTGCTGGGTGCCTTTTTTCTGTGGCACCTCCACATCCACTTTGCAGTGGAATGATAGGGACCCCAGTCCTATCATCTCATTTCTACAGCTGAGTAAACTGGAGCAATGTGAAATAAAGTGTCTTGCTCAAGGAAACAACACATCACCCAGTCTGAGAATTGAACTCACAACCTTTCGATTACAAGCCCAATGCTCTAACCACTAAGCCATGTACTGCCATCAAATTGCTTGTATAATTTATTGTCATGTATAGAAAGATACTGTATTGCAGATCTGTCTAATCTCTGAGAGACAAACATAAAAGCAGTAAGTACAGTTAACATAAGACACTCATTGTAATCACTTAGCATGCTAGATATAGCAGTCAAATCGTCTTTAAATTACACTAATTTAAAATAATAGATACATTCATTACATTGGATGATGTAGTTCCTGATATATACCCACCACAAAAAAAAAAAAAAATAATATATATATATATATATATATAATAGATAAATAGATAATTGGATGATCTGAGTTAACATGCCTTTTACTTATAGGTCTGCCGGATCAATCCTAACGTGGGGCTGAACATTTATCTCTACAAAAAAGAATAAATATTAAACTGACAAGGGAGGTAATCCACAAGCAAGCTAGAAGAATTATATACCTTGTTTTTTAGTGTGAAAAATGATAACCTAATTTATTCTCGAAATAATTTAATTAATTAACAAAATAATTAAAATGTATATATAATATGACGCATTTAAACTTTATTTTGCGAAATTAAAAAAATCTTAACACCATTTCTTTAATGTTCGTTGGTTTACTAAGCATGAAGCTCTATATACTGTCTTAAATATTTTTTCAATATTGGAAAAGAAAATATTTTTATTTCTTTTGATAAATGCAAATAGTGATATAAATGTCCAACTCCCCACCCTCATCCTTCAAATATCGAATATATTATGCTTATCTTTTTCTGGTTTTTGTTACTAATTTGTTAGGGAACCACATTTAAGTGCCTTCGTTCACCTCTGGTACTTATCCTATCAATAACTGAGACAAAACTAAATACCGTAAAGACTTTTGACTCAAAATTCCATTAATTCAGACACATGTATATCCACATCTGATGAACTTCCACAATTTCTGTCTACCAAATTTTTCACAAGGATTTTGTCAATCGAAACTAATTCTAGAAGAGACTTGCTCCATGTACCACCCAGTGGTATTTCACATCACTAACTCCATAATAAACACACACTAGTCACTAAGAATTGATGATTGTGTTATACATATTTTAGATATGTCTGTATGAAAACATAAATGTTTAAAAATTATTCAAACCTTGTAAATTATTCTGTTAAAAAGAAACTTCAATGCTGTGTAGCACTGATCCAGCAGACATGATTGAATGTATTCCAACCATGTCGCATCTTTTTGTATATGACAGACTACATCAGCTAATGTTTCTTTTTTAAAAACGTTTTTGATGCGAACTTGTCTGATACTGCATCTGGTTCTTATATAAAACTTCCTACTTTAAAATGTTCATATCTAAAAACCTTCTTTTTCGCCTACTTATTCCTGAGAGGGTCATGGGGGAAGAGTCTTCAAACACTCCGTCCAGCACATCCTAACATTCTATAAGGTTATGTTTGAAAAATCTTAACAATAAAAAATAGTTATATTACTAAATCCTTGCAAATTCTTGGTTATTTTCAAAATTGTGTGTTTTCTATGTGTATATAATATTTTGGACTCATGGTTATGAGTTAAGATGTTTGTTTCCCAATTACATTGTTCTAGGGAAGTGTCTTCTACTATAGTTCTGGGTTGATCCAAGTCTTGTGAGTGAAATTAGTTTGTTTAAAGCACATTCAATGAACTGTACGTTTAATTTGAAGGCCTAATCTTGTCAATGATTTTGCCTGAGGATTTTTTAGGGTACAAGTGTCTTTGAAATACATTATAAGGTCATTGAATATCCCATTGTGTGGATTGAACAACTGCAACATTCATCTGTGGAAATCAAATAGTGTCCATTGTTATGCATGTGTATAATATGCTTATTCAAGTTATATATGTAGGTATGAGTGTTTATGCTGCATGTTATAGAAAAAGCTAAAATCAGTGTCTGTAATTTTTTATTATTCAAATTAGATAACTCGTTTCTTATATTTATATGTCACTTTTCTTCATTCCAGGTATTTTCTGGTCAATTTTGACAGCCCAACAGACAAAATTGTTGACTTAAACGAGTACCTATTACGAGATGTTGATATCATTAAACCAGGAATAGTTCTCAGAAAAGAGGAAACATTACGCCCATGTGAGTTTGGCCCATGTGTATTTGGGGAACTGAAAAGTCCTGATCATGAAAAACGAGTCTGGCGAACAAGAGTTTTAAAACGTATGAAAATTCCAAGAGACAGGATTGAACCATCTACAAATAGAAATTGAAATTATGAAACTTGTTTATATTATGGATTCTATGAGTCCTTGGTTTGCTGTTTTGTGAACAGTACTGTAACACCTGAAGGAATTTCTGTACAGAAGAGATAACTCTGTACATTTTTGTATATAAGAAGTATCTCTGAAAGAACTGGTTTGTACTAAAGATAGCACTACACATCTTTGTATATGATATATATTGCTGAAGGAGCTGGTTTTAAGTTTTTTTAGACAATTATTTTAACCAATCAGTTATATCAAGAAATAAAATTGTTTTTTTCATTTGTTTTTCAATGATTCACTTTTTTTTTTTTTTTTTTTTACATATATATTTTCGTTCAGCATCTACTTTCTAAATTTGTTTTATCCTTTGTATTTTTGTATGTACATTTTTATCACACTGTTTACAAGGCTAAGAAGAATATGTAGAGACTTGACTGCTAGAAATAGGAGCCAGTTTCTCTTGTATTACAAGAGACATTGGCTAATGTCAATATAAATACACTCATCTTCATCACCATTCCGTACCTATTTTCCATGCTTGCATGTGTTAGATGGGCTAGCATATACTCAGGTTTTGACTGGTCAAGAGACTCTCTTACTCATATGCTCTGTTTTGGGTTAGGTTTCTATGTCTGGATGCCCTTCTCACTGCCAATGTCTCATGACCCCTGTGCTACCACCTTACAAGGTGCCCTGAGTGCTTTTGTTGGAGCACCAGCACCACTGCCTTGTATGCAGACTGAGTGCTTTTTATTGTGACACTAGCACTATCACTTTACAGAGAGGGCTTGGTGCATTTTATTGTGACATCAACACTACCCATTACAAGACTATGGTGCTCATTGTGTCCTTGGCCAGGTTGGGGAAGAATTGATGGGAGCTGGGGCTGTAAAATGAAAGTTCTGAAGAGTGTAGATATGTGAAATAGTAAACTGTTATACAAATAATTGTTTCTACTTTAGGCACAAGGCCAGCAATTACTCAGTGCATTACTGGTACTTTATTTTATCAACCCCCGTAAGGATGAAAGGCAAAGTCAACCTCGGTGGGATTTGAACTCAGATCGTAAAGGGACGTAACTATGCTGGAAAGCATGGCGTCCGACCCTCTACCGATACTGCCAATCCACCGCCCTGTTATACAAATAATTGTTTCTACTTTAGGCATAAGGCCAGCAATTACCCAGTGCATTACTGGTACTTTATTTATTATTATACAAATAATGCTATTTAATTTCTTCACACACAGTTCTGAGTTCAAATTTCACCACAATCAATTTTGCATAACACTCTTCTGAAATTCCCTCCCTTTCTACACTATTGCCTACAGGTACCACCTTATCAATCACTAGTCAACAAGGAAACTTCTTCGTGGTTGTTTGATTTGCCGGTGGTAGCAGACAAATTTCATTGAAAGCAGTCTTTAAAAAAAAAATGACTAATCATACAGAATAATGTAGACCTATATAGATTATCTAAAAATATTTGTACCCTAAATGCCTTTCCTTGTTTGTTCAACTGATCAGGGCTGGATTAACAAGTCACATTAATCTGGAAAAGCCTGCAAATGTAATAGGCATGACACCTCTTCTTGTTCACTAAGTTATATGAAAAATATTATAATGATTTATTGAACCATAGTTCTATGCCAAGGTGGAATGGCTGTACCAATGCATCTTCCTTGTCGTCCTCGGGGGCAATGTCTCCTTCATCCTGTTGGGTGGGACCAAGAGGCAGATGACATTAGGGAACATGAATCTAAACTTATTGTCAACCAACATCATGAGGGAATGCTTAGCATTTCTACAGACACATATTTACAGCGAAGGGTCAAGAATATGATTTGTACCTAAATAAAATACCACCCTATATTATAAACTTTGGCTTTATTATATTGATTTCTTCCCTGGACTAATTTTGATGGGAGGAATGTAATTACTTGAAGTGACCCAGAGTTTTACTCGTACTTATTTTACATTATCAATGGGATGCAATAAAAGTCGATACTGGTGGTATTTGAACTTAGAACTGTGGTGGGGGAGGGAGGAGAAAATCGTTCAATGATTTTGTATAAGGCTTTTTGAAATCTATTATTTATATATTTATTTATCTAATACTTTTGTGTTTTTGTCATTAGAAGGCTGACGTGCTGGGGGCAATGTCAGTAAGGGGTTTTAGTCGATTATATCGACTCCTTTATTTTGGTATTTATTTTTATCGATTTGTAACGGATGAAAGTCAAATGACTTTACGTAAAGGGACATAACTTTGAATGGAACTAAATAACGCGAATAAACATTTGACAAATTGATTTTGTTTAACTCTCCGCTCTACACATATATCCAATAAGCTTTCATACAATTTCCATATAGGAAATTTCACTGACAAGGTGTTGCTATAATTTGACAGGAATACTTTAACGACATATTCTGGGTGATGTATTCTGAATCCTGTTTTCCATGTTAGTAAGGACTGGAAAAGGTTCAGGCAACTATCTTGGTTGTCAGCAAAGACATTTTATTTGAGTGAAGGGGAGTGCAATGTTGCACAATAGTGAGACGTTGGCATTGATTGCAGTTATAGTCAGAGTGAAATGGGCTGGGTATTTTCTGGTGGATGTCTTATGTTAGCATGGATGAATGACAGTAGAAGAGAGTTAAGGAACAAGCTATAGAGTGTGCTGACGTGGGCATAGGTATATGAAGGATGATAACTGGACAAAAAAAAAATACTTAGTGATCTATTTGTAACTTGCATCAGAACTAGGTTAAGGAAGAATTGGTGGGTTCATCTCAGAAGGATATAAAAAGTGGAAAGACCTATATAACTCATACAGGCTTAGAAAAAAAAACATGAAAATGATGATGACGAAATGGCAGTCTGTTCAAGAAGTTTGCTTTGCAAACCCGTGATCTCTGATTTTTCCTTGGACCAACCCTGAT